>JAMPIV010017803.1:0-208860 GCA_024509875.1 Oreohelix idahoensis | reverse complement strand
GGCGTGGTGTGAGTAGTTACAGGCATACGCTATTGTGACCGCACTGTTCTTCTTATGCCTTCTTCTTTCCTTGTATTGAATTAATTCGTTAGGCTTTACATTTCCTTTTTAATTTATATATGTGGATTTAGAATGTCTCACGACACGGCCGCGCTATGGACGTCCTGCCACAGCCATCAACGCAGAAATGTTGAAATGCGCTGAGGGCATTATTCTTACTGATAGGTGAATCACTACTCAACAATTGGCCTTACAGCTGTCAGTCAGCATTGGTAGTGCAAATGCAGTTATAAAAACTCTCGGATTTTCTAAGGTTTGTGCAAGATGGGTTCCTTGAAGTCTCACAAATGACCACCGATTGCAAAGGAAAGCAATTTCTTCTGAATTGTTGGAGCGTTTCAATGCTGATGGAGAGAACGTTTTGGCTAAGATCGTTACAGGTGACGAAACCTGGGCACATCATTTTGAACCTGAGACAAAAAGACAGTCAATGGAGTGGCATCATCCGCAATCACCAAGAAGAAAGAAATTCAAGTCAATTCCTTCAGCTGGAAAGGTCATGATCACTGTCTTTTGAGACATTGAAGGTGTGATTCTTATATACGTTATGCCAAGAGAAGAGACAACCAATTCGCAAGCTTACATTAAGACACTGAAAAAACTCAATCAACGTTTTTGCAGAGTTTGGCCGCACAAGAATCCAGCAGACCTTCTTCTCCTTCACGACAATGCGCGCCCTCACACAAGTCTGGCAACACGGGAAACAATCACCAAATTGGGTTGGACTGTACTACCCCATCCACCCTATAGTCCCGATTTGGCACCCTCTGATTTTCATCTATTTGGTCAACTTAAAGATTCACTCCGTGGGACAAGGTTTGAAGATGATGATGGAGTGATTCATGCAGTGAAGAAATGGCTACATGATCAAGACAAAATCTGGTACGAGCTAGGAATACATGCACTTGTTTCGCGCTGGCATAAAGCCGTACAACTTGATGGGGATTATGTTGAATAATACCGATGTTTACATGACATATCTATGTATATTGTGTATAAATTTCATGCTTTTTGAATAAACAGCTCCTGAGAAAAACGATGTGGTGCATACCTTTCTGAATGCCCCTCGTATATATAACTTATTGCACGGGAAATTTTAAATGATGAGTCAAACTTTACGCTTGCATTTTAAAAACGTAAGTTATATTGAGTACATACTATGTAACATATTCCATATGTGTTTTTACTTTATTCAGTGAATACTGGGGTAACCCAAACTTTGCCGGCGTTTTGTACAGAAACATACCTAATAAATGCTTATACTGGGCATTTGAGCCAGTGCTTATTTCTACACTATCTCTAATGTACATGCTACTTTGTTGCGAAAATAATTACAGAAATCTAAAACATTAACTTTTCCGACATTGTTCACAAAGTGTGTGGTGAACCAAGATTATTAGTTGAGAGAAGTTGTCCACCGGTCATCTTCCTAATTAAGGGAAACCTCGTGTTCTGACATTGTGTGCTCGTTTAAGCCTAATTCTTACCTCGTGAGTCAAATAACACTAACTTTAGTCTGAAATAACTATTGCATGAAGCAGACGCTCCCCGGATCCATTTTGATGAAACCAACAAACAAATCTGCAGAGCTGGGGGATCCGCTTCATTAAACGAAAGTAACAGATAAAAAGTGTGTGAGTGTCCCAAAGTTTGCGCCAGACGGCGAACAACAGCACGACTGTAAGTACGGTATATCAGGGCCCTGATGAAAGAACCGAGTGAAAGTAGACTGAAGGATGTTCTTTGTTTGAGTCATCCATGTTGTAACTTCCTTTATGCAAGTTATTGCTAACAATATTTACCCTTAGAATAAGCAGAGTATCAAGTCTGTCCATACCTTAAAAGGGGGAAACCATAGACTCAACCATATGCATCTGTAACTCTTTGGGGTTATCACTTTTTTCTAACTGGACTGTGTGCTATATATCCGGGGGAAGGACCATACAAACGGGTCTATCACTATTGTAGCATTCCTTGATTTGTATGACTATGTGTATGCTTTTGATGTATTTTATATGTTGTGATGTAAGTTTACTACGATAATTAAACTATACCTACATTTATTTCAGTGTGGTGGTCAGTTCGTTCCCATAATATATATATAATCCTTGTTATAGTTTTCCCACGTGTGTGCGTGATAAGGGTGGAATTAGGATGCCGTCAAATTACCACCTCTATCGACACCAGGTATTACAATGCAAGATGTGGGTGTCTTATCTGGTTTAGATTGTTGCGGTGTGTGTGTTGCAGTAGAACAGTTCAGGGTACACCACAGGCAACATGACGTGTAGAGTCATAAAAATGGTAACTTCGCTTTAGGTTTATACCATTTATTGCACGCCACAAAACAGTCATGATACTTATGTTATCATCGCATAGTATAACGAATGCAGCATTCAAACTCATGTTAACTGACAGCCATGTAGGAGTCAATACTCAATAGTTGTATGGAAAACAAATATCATAGCGAAGCTTGATAAATAATACATATAACTTCTGCAACTTTGGTCCGCTGCAGATCCTTAATGTTCAGAGACAATAATAATTATTCCTTCCTGATGCTAGCAGATCAGATGTATACAATACGTCCGTTTACTGTCTGCACGTGAGTAGCATACATGGATTACAGGTCAGCTCGACCTTTATAACCTTCCTAAGTCTAACCATCTGACTTGGACGTGATCTCTGATATAACGAATCCTGGAACACAGACAATAGTCTTGTTGGTCTAGAGCGACCCATAGATCAAACCTAATAGACTCCTTACTTGTTTCTTCGTCTTAGGGACCGAAATGTTAAGTATTTTTGAAACATTGTGGTCCTCTGTCTTTAAAAGACCATGACCAACACGATGACCTAGGAAAGAAATCTCACTAAATCCTATAAAGGCTTTAGAGGGTTTTGCAGTCAAGTCTCTGATATAACGAATCCTGGAACACAGACAATAGTCTTGTTGGTCTAGAGCGACCCATAGATCAAACCTAATAGACTCCTTACTTGTTTCTTCGTCTTAGGGACCGAAATGTTAAGTATTTTTGAAACATTGTGGTCCTCTGTCTTTAAAAGACCATGACCAACACGATGACCTAGGAAAGAAATCTCACTAAATCCTATAAAGGCTTTAGAGGGTTTTGCAGTCAAGTTATACTCGCGAAGAGTAGACAGTAATTCGTATAAACCCAAATAGTGATCTTCCCAGGAATCACTGAATAGACAGATATCATCTAGATATGCTATGACATCTGTACGATATGCGAGAATTCGGCGCATCATGCGTACGAATGTAGCAGGGGCGTTCATAAGACCAAAAGGCATGAAATTCCATTGGAATAAACCCCTAGGTGTAGAAAAAGCTGTAAAAGGTTTGGCACGTTCAGTTAGCGGGACTTGCCAATAACCTTTAGACAAATCTAGTTTGGTAAAAAATCTAGAATTAGAAAGTTTATTGAGTAGCTCTTCTAATGAAGGCATAGGTTCAGCGTCGAACTTCGTAACTTGGTTCAATTTGCGATAATCTACGCAAATGCGAATGTTATTATCCTTCTTTCGAACAATAACCATAGACGAAGAGTATGCTGAAGTGGATGGTTCAATGATTTCCAAACGTATCATTTCATCCAATTCTTTTTCGACTTGAGACTGGAAATGGATAGGTATTGGATAGGGTCTGACTCTGATAGGATTATGATCAGTTAGCACAATGTCATGTTCAATGACATGTGTGTGTCCCGGGATGTCTGTAAGAACATCCTGAAATGTTTGCAACATCGAAGAAACTTGTCGATGTTCCTCAACGGAAAGATTTGGAGAAACGGTCACGTTTTTCCAAGATTCCGTAGAATAAAGTGGGACCATAGAAAGAGGAAGATTGACATCAGAAAAAGTAGTTTCCTCATCCTGTATAACTGACAGCGATGAGTATTGACCATGAGGTACTTGAGAATTGTCCGTTGCCTGGAAAATAGGCTGCAAATAGTCTGGTCTTTCATGAAATTCCGTGAGCATATTTATGTGGAAAGTTTTATGCTTTCCATCAATATCGACAACATAGTCGACATCAGAAATTTTGGAGACTATTGCATATGGACCTTTCCATGCAATTAGAAGTCTGTTCTCCCTTGAAGGAAGTAGAACGAGAGCTTTGTCACCTGGACAAAGTTGTCGTAGACATCTATTCTTATTCGCAAACTGCCTTGCCTTTTCTTTAGCAAATTCGGAAGACGAAGTTGCTAGTCTGCATGCCTCAATGATTTTTTTCCTAAGAGCAATGACGTACTCATAAGAAGATTGAGTTTCATCGCTAATATTATCGGCAGTGATTAGATCGTGAAGTAAAGACATAGGGCCGCGCGGTTGCGCGCCAAAGACAAGTTCAAAAGGGGAAAACCCCGTATGTTCATTGGGGACCTCTCTATACGCAAAGAGAGCCGCGGGTAAGACCCTGTCCCAATCCTGAGGATGATCCTCAGTTATTTTACCAGTAAAGTTTTTAGAGTCCTATTTAAACGTTCGACCAACCCATTAGACATTGGGTGATAGATACTGCTGAGAGACCTTTTTATGTGTAGCATAGACATTACCTGTGACATAGTGTCTGATATCAGTTGAGTGCCATGGTCTGACAATATTTCTCCGGGAAAACCCAAGCGAGAAAATATCAGCCAAAGAGCGTCTGCGATATCAGCAGTTGAGATGCTCTTGAGAGGTATTGCCTCTGGCCAACGTGTGCACATATCGACACATGTAAGAATAAATTGATGCCCTCTAGCCGACTTAATTCTAAAAGGACCGATAATATCTATTGCCATTTTTTGGAAAAGGGCGAATTGGAATGTCAGCAGCCTGAATAGGCGCAGCATGTCGTGGTCCTTTAGATTTGACCTCCTGACATACTTTGCAAGAGCGACAGTACATTCGTATGTCCTTGCTCACAAATGGCCAAAAGAAAGCCGCAAGAACTCTCGACTTTGTACGGGAAAAACCCATATGTCCAGCACATTGCGAGTCATGAGCATGTTGCAATATTTGCACCCTCATGCTCTTAGGCACAAGAATGTATGAATGAGTGGATGTAGTCGAGTCTTGTACCATACGTACAAGTACGCCGTTCTTCATAGAAATCCAAGATTTTCTATTAGTATTTTGATTAGGATCACCTTTTTTTGCTAGAATGAAGAATTTTTTGTAAGGACGGATCTTCTTCTTGCAATTTGATAAATGAGTCACGTGTAATAGTCAAGTGACTATTTTGTTCATTTACTTCATCATTATTAGTTAATGAAGTTTGAGGTGGATCCAGAGCATGTGCTCTTGTGACCACCGTATTGGTAGCTTCAATGTTTTGCTCTTCCCAAACAGCAATCTGCTGTGGGGTACATTCCCTAACTCCGTGAATACGACCAATAATAAGGTCCGCAATAGGGTTTGGAAGTAGACACGCGTGGACCTCTCCCGTGAAGAAAGGAGTAGCAATATGTATTATGGCAGTAGGATATTTTTCCAACGTGCCACCAAATGTGACACATTTGATGACCTTTCCTGTAGCACAGAATGGATCTACAAGAGATTGCCTAACCCCGACAGTAGTACATCCAGACTCAAACAACACCGAGACTGGATTACTATTTACAAGCCCCTTATGTAATATAAGAGAACCTCTCCCATCATGAGCAACATTAGCAGGAAGAGCGGGCAAAGGATGACCACAGCTTAGAGTACTAATGGTTTTCGGATCAAATAAAGTACTGCATTGGATACATTTATTTGCCCTACCAAAGTCAAAAGATGAGCATCCGATAGTATTATGGTTTTTATCATTATTAACCTGTTTATCTGCTCCCTGAGATTCTTGTTGAACAGAGTTTGTCTGTTGATATCTTTTTCTCTTCTGTTGCGATCTACCGCGACCATTATTGCCTCTGCAATTATCATTAAAGTCCCTACTGTAATTTTTATCCTGGTTTGCGTTCCAGTTTCCATAACGGTCATTACCATCTCTATGCTGTTGAGAACCTCTATTATCTTGGTATTGAGGTCTCTGCAAAAAATATTTTCCTCTATACCGATTACCTTCATGAAAATTTCTAAAGTTACCGGGAATAGAATACCGTGTAATATTAGGTTGTCTCCAGTTCTGGGAAGAAGAATCTCCCTGAAATTGATTACCATGGTTCTGGGCATAATTACGGTTACTCTTTTTATTGAAATTTTGCTGGCTACCCTGAAATTTACGCATAAAATTCGGGCCATAAGGTGCTGCCGAAGCAACTGGCAGACCTTCTTTTACCTTAGAGTTGCTAATGGTTATGTGAGGATGTGCAGTAACATACTGGCTACAGTATTCTTCCATTTCTTTTATATTTTTAGGCTTACGCTCATGAAGAAAAGAAAGAAAAGCTTCATTAACAGAAGACATAACCTTATCTCTAAGTAGTAAATCCATAAGAGCTTCAAATGTATTTTCTGTCTTAGACAACTCAACCCATCGTAGAAAAGTAAGACGTATGTCTGAGATGAATTCTGGGATTTGAACTCCAGTTTCTGTTAACATGTTTTTTTATTTTAGACGATATCCGTCTTCGTTAAGTTGGTACTTCTTTAACAATGCCGCCCTGACAACCTCATAGTTGTTCTTGTCAGGCACATCTACCATACCCAACAAAGTCAAAGCATCACCTCTAAGTATCTTGGACAGATGATAAACATATAATGTTTTATCTATATTATGCACCTTACATGCACTTTCAAATCTATCTAGATAAAATGTTATATCATCAATTGAAGCATTGAATGCTGGTAAATTAAGCTTGAAATCAACAGCATTAGACTTATTAGCAGATGATACCTTATTAGCATCATTAGCATTACTAGATAACTTTTCTAACTCCAAAGCTAAGAGTTTTTCTTCATCAAGTTCCATTTTTTGCTTTTTCTTTCATCAGATCTTCTGTTGTGTAACCTTCTTTCTTCAGCCTCAGCCTGTTTTTTAATCTTTTATTTTTTAGCCTCTATTTCAAGTCTCTTATTTTCAGCTTCTTTTTCTTAAGTCATCTCGGTCTATTTTCAAGTCTCAGCCTGAAGAGCCTGAATTCTCTTCTCTGAGATTCTGCTTCTCTTTTTTGTTTTTCCATTTCCATTTGTAATCTCTTTTCATCTACCTGCATCTGCAGTTTTAAATTTTCAGCATCTATTCTCTTTTGTTCAGTTAGTTCTTTCATTTTCTTTTCCTCCGACTTCAATGCCTTGGCATATTGAACAGTCGCAAATTCTTCTAATTTATCACCTGTCTTCCCAAGGGCTTTACCCTGCTCAATAAAGTACTCAAATGTAGACATGATGTCTAAAATGTGAGTACAGAACCTGAAATAATTAATTATCTTATTTCAATCTTAATAGCAACAAGACTTAATAAAGTGCTTGTATAATTACTATGTTTACTCCAATCTCCGTGAAAAACAAAACTTGACACCAATTTGTATTATCAGTTGTACAATAATATCACAAGTCACCTCTTAATTATCAGTGCACTACCCAAATCAGTGCATAACCATCAGTTATTTATCATAACTGCCCTACAATAGTGCATAAGCAAAAAACCACCAGTTAGTTATGATAAGTGCACTATAGATCAATAGTGCATGAGCATATATGTAACAATAGTGAAAGCTAACTATGCAAGAACTATGCAAACAATAACAAGACAATGTAAACAATAACAAAGTACCAACAATGTAAAACAAAACCACTCAAAGATCAAAGTCAATGTAAACAATAACAAAGATCAGAGTCAATGTAAACAATAACAAAGATCAACGTCAAAAAATGTAAACAATAACAAAGATCAGAGTCAATGTAAACAATAACAAAGATCAAACAATACGAAAACATTCGCATAAGTCAAATAAATAAACAGCGAAACTAAAAAGAATATGATGACAGAATGCGAAGATATGACAAACAATGACGCTACAGTGTATACACTAAAATTTACGTGAAGAACTGAATAATAGAAAAGAGGAGACCTACAAATACAAACAATTGAAATCGAAACTATAAAAAACAGAAAGAAAAAGAGAAAAACAAAAAAAAATATTACAGAAAAACGTAAAAATAAAGCACAACTCGTCACAACTAAACAGATATAGCAACGATTGTCGCTAGCAAATTTCACAGTAGGAAAGTCGCACAGTCCCTAACGAAAACGCTAACAGTAGAACCTCTGTGACGTGGTATCTTCTACTGAAAGACACCGCCCAACCGAAAAACCCGCTGAAATATAAACATATAAATATACATATACAAATAACATATAACATGTAAAATATAAAGAGTGCGAAAAAAAAATGTGATAGACAGAAGGCTCAGTTAGAACATAAGGGCACAGTTCACAAACAAAACAGGCCACTTAACTTCTATGTATCCACAACGTCAGCACAGTTCAGAACAGGATGTGATCAGCATTCTTAGGACAATGATCCAACGTTGATCCATATCTGCTCTCGTAAACTGCCATGACGAAGGAAATGAGCTTCTAACAGGAAACAGCTTCTGACAGGAAAACAGCTTCTGAAACTTGACCTTCTGAATCTGCAACAGTAATTCTGAGACCGGAACAGTTGTTACGGCACTTGTCCTTCTTCTCAACAGATCAGGAAATCCATTCGCTCGGTACTTGTCCTTCTATTTGTAGACAAACTTCAATACCGCCGAGCAGCGCCGGGTAGTTTCAAAATATCAACAACTGTCAGTACTGCTGCGTCTTTCAAAAAAAATTTCATCAAAGGTGATGAATAGCAACTGCAATGTTGTCTTGTAGTCTGCTGATGATGTCTGGGTTTGTTGACCCCCTTGAGAGTTGGTACCAGAATAAACCAACTATTGGCCACCATGAATTGATAAGGGTGGAATTAGGATGCCGTCAAATTACCACCTCTATCGACACCAGGTATTACAATGCAAGATGTGGGTGTCTTATCTGGTTTAGATTGTTGCGGTGTGTGTGTTGCAGTAGAACAGTTCAGGGTACACCACAGGCAACATGACGTGTAGAGTCATAAAAATGGTAACTTCGCTTTAGGTTTATACCATTTATTGCACGCCACAAAACAGTCATGATACTTATGTTATCATCGCATAGTATAACGAATGCAGCATTCAAACTCATGTTAACTGACAGTCATGTAGGAGTCAATACTCAATAGTTGTATGGAAAACAAATATCATAGCGAAGCTTGATAAATAATACATATAACTTCTGCAACCGTGGTCCGCTGCAGATCCTTAATGTTCATAGACAATAATAATTATTCCTTCCTGATGCTAGCAGATCAGATGTATACAATACGTCCGTTTACTGTCTGCACGTGAGTAGCATACATGGATTACAGGTCAGCTCGACCTTTAAAACCTTCCTAAGTCTAACCATCTGACTTGGACGTGATCTCTGATATAACGAATCCTGGAACACAGACAATAGTCTTGTTGGTCTAGAGCGACCCATAGATATATAACTAGTTCAGGTATAAAGATACCGATGACTTAATCCTAGTCAAAGTACCTCTCCATTTTGAATCACACAGGCGAGCAAAAAGGCGACAAAAATGACGAACCTCTAGATGATAGCCTAAAGTTCGATACAAGAGGAATTACCTTATTTCGGAAAATCAACCATGAACATATGCCTCCAGGCAGGCTTGAATAATACGGGGAAATAGTCTAGTTAGCTAACTAACTCACAAAGACAATGTATTTCCCTCAGAGAATCGTCTGACTCCTCTGGATCTGTTGTAGAAGATAGGCGGAGAGAGAGAGAGAGAGAGAGAGAGAGAGAGAGAGAGAGATTTCCAGGTCAGCCTCTATAAATTTCTACCATCTCACTCGTGGAACTCTATTTCTATTATCACATCTCACTGTGGCTATCACTCATTCTAACCTACTCAGAAGGGACCAACCCAAGTCTTAATTTCCCTATCAAAAATCTACGACACCCACCAGCTTAATAGACACCAGGAGACAATCATTTTCCGCCTGAGTACTGGCCACTATAGATTACTAGGACATCTCTATTGCCTCAGGATATATCATACGAAGGAATGTCCACGTGAAACCGGAATCCAGACCCCTGAATGTATTCTCCAAAAACTGCCCAACCCATGATGACCCACGACACCTGACCTGGATAATGGGTGTTTAGCTCATGCAGAAGCTTTGGGGCTGCCACGCTGACTTGAAAAAGACAGTGGATATTGTTCCGGCGACAGGCCAACAAATTTAGCATTACTATAAATAGAACACAGAAGTAGAAGAAGAAGATGATTGTCTGTCAGAAGTAAAAGTTACATATAAGATCCATGTCTTCCAAGTTACACAAACTCTGAAACAACAAAACATCCGCACTTTTATAATGGTAAATCTTTAGAGAGCTCAGTGTTTCGAAAGTAAATCTCCCAGCTCTTGGGTTACCTACCACTACCCTAGGTTGCCCGCGTTACTAGTGAATAGAGAATAGAATGTTGCTGTTTGATTGTTTAATTACACTTATTTATGTACTTTGGCGCCGCGTTAATATTGGAACGGTGCGACATATATAATCGATCATCTCATGGTCATGCATTCTACGGCTTTCGGGAATAGGAATGATAAACTCAAAGCTTTTACCTGATTCAGCAAACATGTAAACAAAACATTTAAACAAGATGACGTGAATTACATGTAGAATTACTAGACCAAGTTCTTTTGTAACATTTACAAAATGAGTTGTATCCATCTTCAAGCGTTCCAGCTTTTGCATTAACTTTGATTTTCTGAACGAACATTTCAAATTAATCCATTAACTATAAAATGAATAAATATTTACTAACGGAATAGTTTACAGCTTGACGTGGGCCGAACGACAATCATGGGCGGCTACAGCATGGCAACTGAAATTTAAAAAAAAACTGATACTCTTAGCAAACTATGATTTGAAATGTGAATACCCAGACGATCACATTTTGAGCTGATTAGTATCATTGTCGGATATTGATGCCTTAGCAGATCATCTGATTCGCTCGCAACAGCATCGCTCAGTATTTAAACATGGCCAGATAATAATTTCCTTAACTTTTCCTGTTGTCGGATGTACCTTCAGTTTTACTCTTGTACTACCGTCATTGTTATAGACTTCATATAAATGTATTGTTAGTTCTGCAGAATAAAGGTGTCTGACAGAGTGGTACGTAAAATTTCAGGTACGTAACTACTTTATTTATTACATCCTCCCTTATTTATAACATGTAGCTAAAACGTTATCTGAATTTTACACGTGATTTAGGTAAGTTAAGTTACTTTATCCATTTCATATAGAACAATACATCAGTTAATACTCTTTAGCTCCCCAAGGAGCATAGGCATTCAACAAAACATGCCAAGGAATCCTGTCACGTGTCATCTCCACGAGTTCTTTCCACGTTTTCTTCATCATTTTCATTTCTGTCCCTAGATATCGTCTCCACGTGTTTTTTGTTGTTGTTGTTTGTTTTTGTTTTGTATACTTCTGTCTCTCGATATCAGAGAGGACTACCTTCTTATGCTATCATATAGGTTCCTCCATGTGTGTCCTATCTATCACCAGAGTCTTCGTCTCATATCCATATAAAGGAGTTTCTTATAAACTACGAATCTCACTAATATAATTTACTTGGAATGAAACGCGTAAGAATCGGCGCCACGCAACACTTCGGGAATATTCCTTCCAGCCGAGCTAACCTTTCTGTGAAAATACCTCTTCCTTGCGTGTAAAGTCACATCGACTTAAAAATGCTAATTATCATGTCATAAACACGAGTTTTAAAAAATGATAAATATAGTTTCAAGTATGTGTGTGTGTGTTGACGGGTTTACTTGCCCGTAGAAAGTGGAAGGAATGGAGAGGAAGAAACTGAACACATGACATCAGGAGAAAGTGAACGTCATAGTTCTTTCTCATTTGTGTAAAACTGGAAAATACAGTAAAAAGAAAAAGAATGTCGACTCAGTTTCACAAATGAAAGATACATAAAGAATACGGAAGGTTTTGGGGTTTACCGGTTGTCTGTCACATTCACAAAAAGAAGGCAAAGATAAGAAATATAGAAAGGTTACGAGAAAAAAGACAATATACGCTCCCAACACGCTTTACGTATTTTCAATTTTATCTCATATTTCTTTCCTCATCTACCGTTTTGTGAAGAGTTTCCCATTGAACGCAATTCTCCAGGGTAAACATGCAATCAAATATTAAGACAAACAGGTGATCAGATTGTTGTGTCCGGACTTGTCCTCAAATAGATTGCATTATTTCGCCAGGAAACCTTTGATACTTGTTAGTTCTGTTCCAGCCTTTAAAATGCTGCTGGTCATTCATACCTCTCTTACCCGGAGGTGTTGACCTTCACCAATCATTCCTATGTAATCCCTGCCTCGTTATCTAAAACTGTAAAAACCCGTTTCCGGGAACACCACTCACAATCTTTCGAGACAATGTTCGATTGCATACTTTATGTATTTACACTATTTACTAATTACTTCAGCGTAAACTTTCAGCTTTTTTCTGCACTGTAATTCCAGATCTCTGCTTGTCTTGTTGAGCCATTCTTCTGTTGCGGTTTTTCATTAATTAATTAATTAATTCGTTTATTCATTCACTAGCCTTCAGTTTTCTCTGGAGCACAGGTCTTCATCAAACTCAAGTCAGGTTTTGCTGTCTTGTTTCAAGATGCTTCCGAGTTTTCCTAATGTCCGTCATGCATGATTTGACATTTGAGATAAAGATTATTGTTTTTGTGTGTGGCAAAGTTTAATAAAGGAAAAGCTGTCGCTACAGTTTTTTTCTCATGTCTTGTCTGATTGTGCTATTCGACTTTTGAGAGCAAAAGGCCTACCTTTTATTAAAAACTTTTTTTTCACGCTGTAAGGAACAAAGAGCAATTACTTTTTGGTCACCACCATCTTCTGTGTTGGGCAATGCTTGGCCTTTTTTTCAGGTTTGCTCAGGAGATTCGAGATACTTTAGCTTTCACTTCCAAGGATCTTCTCTATGTTCTCCTTTCACCTCCTTTTCCATCTGTGTTCACATCGAGTACAATCTTGTTAAACTGATTAGTTCTTTCCTGATAGTGATACCTACCCACAGACAACCTCCCATTCACAGTTAAAAATGTTCATTCATAAGAAAATGAGCAGGACACAAAGTTTCATAGGCATTTGTAATATGTAGAACTGTTTTAACAATGTAAAGATGAGTTTAAGTAAAAAGGAACATATTTATACAGTCCAATTACAAATTTCAGCTCTGTGATATATAATATGATAAAACAGGTATATATCATAAATAAATGTATGTATTCTATACTTGAAACATGCAAAATATGGACATTGCCATTAGATTGTTATTTCGTAATATTTTGTCAATAATTAATTTGCAGTTCAACAAAATTTAATTACAACTTAAACTAAAATATTACACCGTGATGCATACAATATCCTGTATTATCCTCTCACACAAATGGTTTCAGGCTTCATCTACTAGATGCCTTCTGTTGCACGGTAGTGTAAGTAAAGTGTTTCATTGGGCCCGTCTAAGTAAAGAGTGAATGTTGACAGATACACGATAATGTATAGAAAATAGATTTCACAGGTGGTAGGTTGAGGGAAAGATGTCTCTGGAGTGAGTAGGTTGCTCTCATCCAGCATATCCGTACAACTGTGCTTTGTTATAAGACAGTCTTTGCCTCCTTATCTAAAATAACAACAGGTTACTCTACCCACACACAACAATATTTGACAACAAGACACACAAACGTGAAAAAAACTAAGGATAAATGGGTATGTGTCTGACCAACACACAAAGTTAAGTTTTCTTGTTGTTTATTATCACTAAACTGTTTACAACATCAAAATACTCAAAAGATAGCAAGAAATCATTTACATATGGAGGAAATAAAGAAGCATGGTGCGCCTTCACCGTATAAATGAAAACAAACCCAAAGAAATATTAACCCTAAGGTTGAAGGTTAGCACTAGGTAATAGAATAACAGTATTGGTACAATATAAGACCAAGTAAAGTAAACAAAATCAAACAACCAAATTAATATATAGTTTTCAGCAACAATAAAATCATCACACGCTCTCTCGCTCAGGTGGCCACCTCTCACTCTTCCCTTGGGTCTGTGGTATCCCTTACTAAATTTATTCCACGAACATAATCCCTATATCACTGTTGACTAATGTATCACCCCAGCTGTCGAGGATACAAATTGTCCCCAGTTCATCCCAAAAGAAACAAACTAATGAGGTGAATGCCGAATAGGTTAATTCCACGATGAATCTTTGTGACGATATAAATCATAAAGGGTTATCTTCACTGTTCTAAAACTAGTACTGTTCCTTCAATGTCATGTTCAAGGTGTCTTCAATGTCCTGTGCCCACCGTGGTCTTGGTCGGCTCCTGTCTCGCCTTCCAGGTACCATACCTTCCAGCACTGCTTTCTCTAAGCCACTATGGCGTTTAATGTGGCCAAAATATTTCAGTTTCCGGGACATGATATTGTTTATGAGCCAGTTTTCTTCGATGTTCAGGTCGTGTAGGATGTCTGTATTTTTCTTCTTCTTGGTCCAAGATATTCTGAGAATTTTTCTGTAACACTTTGCTTCGAAGCATTCCATTTTTTAATTTAGTGTTTGAGTAATCGTCCATGATTCACATCCATTTGTTACAACCGGAAAGATGCATATTCTCAGAAGTTTTACTTTTATTAATTTGCTGCTGTTCTGCCATAGGATCTTCAATTTTTTTTTAAATCTCTACATTGCTATCTCCATTGTTGTTAGTTATGGAGCCAAGATATTCAAAATTTGTGACATTTCAATGTCCTCATCATTGATGGTAATCTTTGGTTGGCATCTTGTTTTGTCTGTGGGCATTATCTTTAGGGACAAAAATTCAGAAGCTAGAGATGCAAGATAAAAGGCATACTTTCGGTCTTCCATAGGTTCTCGCCTGGAGCGGTGACCGACATCAAAAGACTTGCTGTTCTTCTAGCGGTTTTACCTGTAGAATGCTCGTGTTCCTAGATCAAAGGATATTATGAATTTTTAGATTTCCCCTCAGCAAACTTCAAAGAAGTCTATTATCTCTCTCTCTCTCTCTCTCTCACGTTGATATTGATATTTATTGTGTTGTCTGTCAATTATTATATGATTGACAGATGAGCTCACGTGAGGGGAACGCGGTAAAACAAAGTGGGATTTGTTTCCTGTTATGACTGACAGGTCAACGAAGATTGTAAACACTGTGTTAGCCCGTGTTTAAAGGCAAGAGGTCGGGACAAAAGGGTGAACTGCATAATTAGACAGTTGGTATAATGCATGTTTTAGCTAGCAAATCAGAGAGCAGCTAAAAGGTTACAATTACCTGTAGGCTGTTATCCCTTATACGTCACACCTTCAAAATGAAAAAAAAGTGATTTCGCATTTTTCATGTTTTCATTTATATGTTAGAAAATGTATAGACTTTTTTTAATAGTCCACGCTGTCATTAATGTTATGTACATTTATACTTTCAGAAACACAGTAAATAAACATTTTGCTAACGACAAGACGTAACAACTACTAGGATTCTGTTATGTCTACAGTGTTACGTGAATGGGATGGACAGCACTGTGTTGGCTTACATTTTTTTTAGCAGTCGAGGAAACGTTTGACATAATTTGTTTATAGAGTTTGTTAAGAAATGGTGCGTACCTTTACTTACATCACGTGCTGCTGCTGGAAGAGGGGAAAGTATATATAACAGAAGGATTCTTAAATTTCATTTTTGCTTTTAATGGAGTATTGAGTTACAAATATTTGTGGATCCTGTGCAAAAAGGATTCATCAAAGTCCGAGCTCGTGCAGTCGTGGATTATGTAGCAATTTGTTTACATCCTCATGTACAACCTCATATTAGTCACTTCTTACCATACACATGTAGAAGAAGTAAACCTATTCTTTCGTTGTCTCCCCACATACCTACGGGATCTACCTGGCCAAGAGAAAGATTGACGTTTTAGAAATACCAGCTCAACTGCTTATTGGTCGCACTTTGTGAATGATTACGCCTGGCCATAGTGACTATTTTACATCCTTGTTCCTTAAGCTACAATTATTGCTTCTTAGAGTTATTTTAGCCTTTATAACAAACTAAGAGGCACCAACTATAAGCACCAATGGCAACTAATGATTCATTTCCTTGTGATATTAACATCTATGCTGACTTCCATAACGCGTACATTACAATACCTATGGCATTGGTTATAATCTGCAAGAGTGTATTGGTTATAGTTACCATGTGTCGAACGTCACTATATCCAACAAACAAGAAATTATTGATGATATCTTTATCAGTAACTGATTTAATATTAGCAGGAACCTATGTTTGTATTGGAGATATTGAACGCCTGACTTTAAAATTAGATATATTAGATACAAGACTAATTAAGAGTTTTATACTCGGGGGATGGTACAGCACGGCAGTTGTTTACGTGTCACATTTTGGAATTATCGCCACTGACAACTATATTAACATTTCCCATCCATTTTTCTACCTGAGGATGGTGACAAGACGGTGTATCTTAATTACCATTTCGTGTGTATGGATTTTAGGACTCTTCTATCTTTTTGTTCCGCTAATAGTCTACACTGATGTTAAATATCACAAGACGTGTATTCTTTTTCATCCACCCTTAGAGTACTACTGTATAGGAGCTTTCGTTTTTATAGTAAGCTGTGCAGCAGGGCTCATTTCTAATTTGAAAATAGCTCTTTTGGCTTACACACATAAAAACGCAGCTAACGCTCGAAGACTGACGAATAATGACTTCAATCGTAAAGTTGTTTTTAAATACAGTTTATTAGCAGCTATAAGAAGTGTCAAATTCTTTTCCATCATGTTTGGAGTTTTCTTATTCTGCATATTACCAGCATCAGTTTGTATTGGATTAAATATTTTCTATAACGTGCCGAAATATATCTATTTACCATCACTGTACCTGTTTCTGGTTAACCCAATACTTTGCATCGTGATTTGTTTCCACGTTAACAGACAGTTCTCCAATGCTTTGAAAAGGACTTTTTCAGATTTTAAAAGATGTCTTTGTGCAAGAGAATTGTTAGATAACGTAAGGTGCATGCAGCAAGGAATACAGACAGGTAATAAGGGATTAGAGAAACATGTACCTATAGCAAACAATATATAAACAAGGCTTGTACAATGTATCAAAGAAAGTACAAGGTTTGAGTAATATTAAAACAACGTTCATGGTATACGAAACAAACCATTATGTGCTATATATGTTTGACCGGGTTATGGAATGCTCTATTTTGATCAGAATAAATGCAGTCTCCGCAATCAAATCTTTTTCACAGCTCATTTCTCTTGCATTCGATGATACAATTTGATGTACTAATATCTGTCCACCTCTTGATTGTTCTTGTTCATTTAGAGGGCTGTCCACATGTTGCCAATTAACTTCGATTGTTTTCGTCTGTTATGATTGTCAATAAAAAGTTATGTCAAATTATATGTCAAACAAATTTAATTTGTACATTTTAAAAATTTATTTCATTAATTAATTTAAAGCAATTTTTTTTTTTTCTTAGAACTTCTGAGATTTTTTTTACAGTGTCAATGAAATGAGTTTATTTATGTAACACATTTCATGGCAGTAATATAGACAAAGTTGGATGGACAGACAGTGATTTCAAAATAAGAATACAAAAAGCAAGAGGAGCTTTCATCGCTTTGGAAAACATAAGGAGAACAAGAGAAATCAAGTCCATCACGAAAATAATAATCTTTAACACAAATGTCAAGCCAGTCCTATTGTATGGCTCTAAGATATGGAGAGCAACAAAATCAACAACTAAAAAGCTACAGACTTTAATAAACGGGTGCTTGCGTAGAATAGAAGGACTAAAATGGTAAGACAGTCACAAATGTGGAATTGATGACAAGAACCAGACAAGTGCCAGTGGAACAAGAGTTGAAAAGAAGACGCTGGTGATGGATAGGACACACATTGAGGAAATCTGTTGATAGCATTACAAGGTAGTCCTTGTTCTTGAATCCACAGGAAAGGAGAGACAGAGGTAGACCAAACAACACATGGAGAAGAGAACTGGATATAGACATGAAAATTATGAGGAAAATATGGAAAGAACTTGAGCACATGACAAGAAGACTTTTTTCTGTTAACTTGAAGCAATTTTTGTGGTCTCGGCCAATTGTTTCTTTTTGCTTTGTTGAAAAAGAAATCCGTTTCAGTTAACTTCCAATAACTAGCATTTTCGTATAAGTCGATATAATTTTCTGTTCTAACTTTAATTTGAACTCGAATAAGTAGAAGTTCTCTTTAGCCTAAATAACATCTGGAAGTCGTCCCAATACAGCACAAGCACAAAATTAAGATTATACCAGAGTTGCGTGCTTTCTGTGCTTCTCTATGGTGCGGAATGCTGGAGAGTCACAGAGAAGGAAATGTCAAAATTGTCCTCTTTTCACACAACATGCCTAAGAAAAATTCACCGAATCTTTTGGCCGAATACCATCACCAACCAAGATCTGCTTACTCGTAGCAAGCAAGAGGACATGCATACCATCATAGCTGGCAGACGCTGGAGCTGGGTTGGTCATGTCCTCAGAAGAGACCCCGATGCCATCACAAGAACAGCTATGCTGTGGACCCCTGAAGGAAAGCGAAAGAGAGGCCGACCAAAAACAACTTGGCGGAGGACTGTGGAGGCTGAGATGCAAAGAATGAACCAGAGTTGGGGCACTGTACGAAGGATGGCCACCGACCGTGCAAAGCGGAATCAATTTGTTGTTGCCCTACAAGACGCCACTAGGCGTGATGGCCACTGACTGCTTTGACGGTCGGTGGTTAAGGATCGAAGAAGAAGAAGAAGTAGAAGTTCTGCCTTCATGGCCTAAGTTACAGTACTACGTGTGGCCGTACATAATTTGTTATGGAACAGATGATAACTTACTTACTTAGTCGTTCCTCTTCTGCTCTGAGATGTAGAGCTTTGCCATAGAGAGCGACCAACTGTCCTTTTTCGACGGTCTTCCTCCTGGCCTGGTTCCAATTTAGTCTTCGGTCCTTCAGGAATTGTCTAATTTGTCCTTCCAGCGAACCGTGGGTCGACCTGGACGTCTGGATCTCTGGTTCTTGGTTTTCTATATTTTTTTGCGGTAGCCAATACTTTTATTCTGCAAACGTGTTCAAACCATCGTAGTTGGGACTGTTCTACTTGGATCTACAAGGGCTAGGTTTTGAGGTTTTGCTGTACCTTCTGGTTGCGGACCATGAACAGGCGATAAATGTTTATTAAACGTTCGCGCATTAGTTGGCTATACAACAATGCTAAGATCCATTATACAGACGTGAAGATCAATCATCTGGTCGACTCACCAAAAACTGGATCCTCTCAGTTTGCGAGATAAGGGCTGTCGTTAAGAATTGATAGAAGCAGTACTACGCGATTGAAGTCTTACGTACAACAAAAATGAAACCACAGGTCTGTAAATAGTAAATAATAAATAGAAACATAGATGTAGAAGCCACTCGTAAGCAGGATTAAAGCAGGACACTAGACAACAGAATAATAACAGAAAAGCACATGTATCAAGGGCAGATAACTCTTACTCTACCTGTCCTTTAGTGGTTATCGTTCTAGTAATCACGACGTACAGGAACCGCTAACAGAAAACACGAAAAATGTTTTGGCGAAATGCAAAGCGTAGTGCTCAGATTCACCATCTGTTTAATAGTCCTGCAGTTTTAAACAGGGCTTTGGAGCGGAGTCCGGAACTTTAGCACGGAGCAGTGGAAAAGTAGGATTTGGACCGGAGCTGGAGCGTAGCCGCAGCACACAAAATGTTACTCGACTGTTCCAGTTAATATATTTTGTTGTTGTTGAAGTTTTTCAATTCAAGATGAATGAATTTAACTTATTGTTATTAAATGTAAATGACATTAAATAAAGTATTTAATAGGTGTATGTAATCCGAAATTCGAGTTAATTTTTTTATTGTTTTAGATACATTTTAAAGGTTACTTTAACTGTACACTTCCAGAATTAGCTAGGAGGACAACATTAGACAATCCTGAAAATTTCAAAAATTACATTATGTATTGTGTGAGCGACCCCTTAGCTGCGTATATTACTTAAACGGGACAGACAAACAGACCTGTCGATTACCAGGAGGCCACACACGAATAACAGGCGCATTGAAATGAAGGAAGAATGTTGACTTACTATCCCTGTATTAAATAACGACACGTAGCCGAAATACGGCGTGAGTAGACATTGTACACCATCTGCTTATGAACATAAATACGCTCCTTACAGTAGGCGATGTACTAGTCGTGCCCCATGGTTTAAAGCCCTACAGCTTGCAAAATTGAGCATAGAACAAACTCAGATCTACAGACTAATAAAACTATCCGAGACAGTCTCGAAAATATGAATGTCTAACCTTAAAAGAGGTTGCCGCCAAATCAAAATTAGCCACACAAACTGAATGACAAAAGTCCGTCCCGATGGTCATGTGATTGGGTCCAGAGACCAGTTGAAAAATTAACCTGTCAAGATGGCAGTCAATTGATGAGAATAAAACTAGCTTTTCTCGCTTCCTAGCATATCTCGTGATCACGTGATACCATTTGACTTGAGATACTATGTGAGGTGAAATCACAGTTCACTCTTGTAAACAGTATACTGCCCTTACTGAAGCATTTAAGTCACGGCAGTCATAAAACATAATGTGACAGCTGGCAACACTGGAATTTTGTAAATGTTTTCACTTTATTAAAAAAAATCAGTGTCTTTTTTTAAATATCAGTTTATTTCCATCAAGTTTTAAGTACATTTTGTTTTACATAAAATTATTAATAATTAATCAGTCACGGTAAGTTTACTGATAATACTAGGACATCACATGTCAGTACATTATGAGAAAAGAAAATACTTTTTTTTGTTTATCAGCAGGTTTCCTCAATGTGTGTCCTATACATCACCAGCGTCGTTTTCTCATCTCTTGTTTCAATGGCGTTTATCTGGTTCTTGTCACATTAGTGGTCTTTCCATACTATTTCAATCCTTCTCTTCTACTCAAGCACCCATTTATGTACGTCTGTAGATGTTTTTGGTTGTATTTTGTTGTTCTCCATGTCTTAGAGCCATACAATAGGACTAACGTAACATTTGAGTTGAAGATTCTAATTTTTGTGTTAGACTTGAATTCTCCTGGTCTCCATATACTTCCCAATACTATAACATTTACACTTGCTTGTTTTGTAATCTTATTTTGATATTCTTGTTTTTCCCTCTAACTTTGTCTATACTGCTGCCAAGATGTGTGTATGACTACACATCTTGTAGTTGTGCTTCTTCAAGTTGAATCTTGTTATAATTTCTTGCATTATCTTTGTATTTTCCATAAGTATTTTGAGACCCACTTGCTGTGACTCTACTCTACACAATTTTTATTGTGTCTTGCATCTGATTACGGTTATGAGATAGACAAGCCAAGTCATCGATAAAATCTGGATCGTCAAGCTGTTTAGTCGAATTCTACTGAATTCCATTTCTGTTGCGTGTTGTCAATGTTTTCTTAACCCAGTTTATTGCTAATCAAAATAGAAATGGAGACAAGAAGGTATCCCCGTTGAAAGCCAGTTCGTATCCTTAACAGTTCTGTGAATTGCCCTATATGAAGAGCTCTGCAAGTCATGTTTTCATAAGCTTTCTTTATTACATTAATAACTTCGGGGGAACTCCACAGTACCCCATCAATTCCAAAATGATTCGCTAACTACACTACCAAATGCATTTTCAAAGTCCACAAATCAAATGTAAAGAGGTGAGTTACATTCAAGACTTTGTTCCACTATTATTCTCATTGTGAATATCTGATCTGTACAGCATCGGTTTTGACTACAACCTGCTTGTTCATCTCTCAATGGTCTACTGATGGACTCTTTTAATACCTCAAAGATAATTATGTGTAATATTTTTTCTGGCACTGATATTTACATTATTCTGCTATAATTTGTGTGTTCTTGTAAATTTCCCTTTTTAGGCAACTTTACCAGATTTCCCTCCGTCCATTCTGCTGATATTTCTTCCTTCTGCTGAAATGTCATCTGGACCGGCAGCTTTTCCATCTTTATAAACTTTATGGTTTTCTTTATTTCTCTTTTTGGTAGAGTTTCACAACTGATTTGTAGCTCTTCATCTGCTGGCTGGATGTCTGTGGGATTAGGTGTAGTGGGTCTATTGAGAAATTCCTCAAAATGTTCCGTCCATCTCTTCATTTGCTCTTGTATAATGCTAAGTAGTTTTCCATTCTTGTCTTTGGTGAGGCCATTTACTTGCTTCTAATTTCCATGTGGGAATATATGTTTACGGGAAATACTTCCGGATTAAACCCTGAGGATAAACCCGAGTCGGAGTGCCTAAGGCAGTCTAATGTTGATTGGACATTATTCTAGTAATTCATGCGACGTGGCTTGTACCAAGCTGTATCGGCTACTGTCGTTCCTTTGAATCTACTAGATACATGAATGAAGGGAACATGCTGCATGGGCAACAGCTTGATCTCTCCATAACTGTGCCCAAGCTTACGCCCTGGGGAGGACACTCTAGCTTCATCACGGTGTCGGTACATTACGAGATGTAGCAGTTACTGGTTATAGCCATCTTGCCCAACTGGCGTACGGCATGGCACTAAGGGCTACTTCCTAAAGTGGGAGAGGTTCTAGGATCTTACTGGACAGCTACCACTCGCTTCAAGCTGGGCAGTTCCCATTCAATTAGGTGTTATCCCACCACTGTCTGTTTTCCCATTATGTGCATGGGGATTAGAGTCAAACTTGAACTGTGGACATAACATTTTGCTTAGAGCATTAATAAGAATACAAGGAGTAATAGAAAGAAACCAACTGTCAAGTTGGGATGTTGGAATGTCCGGTTTTAATGACTGGACTATCCGAAAACCTGCAAGACATAAACGAAGCATGTATACACTGCTTAGACAGCGCAGTCTACGCTGGCTTGGCCATGTCCGCAACATGGAAGATGGTATCATCTCGAAAGATATCTCGCAGACAACTCGCAGATGGCAAAAGAACAGTTGGGCGACCACAGCTGTGGTTTAAAGATGCCACAGAGCCATCTCACACTGGACGAAAAGAAGCTCTCACGACAAGAAGAAGAGAAAAGAAAACGTCAAACAGAACATCAGAAAATAAGCAGCTCTGGGCTGTCACTTCAGGGGCGCAATCCCAAAGTTAGTTATGACTGAAGGGGCTATTATTACTATTATTATTATTATTTCCATGTTAGCTTCTTTGTGCTGTTGTACAGTTCTCTAATATTAAATTTGGCTGCAGCATCATCTGTTTCTCTTGCTAACTCCTCATTACATTTTCTATTTTCTCTTTTGATGCTTCTTCTTTCTAACTCTGTATTGCTGTCAAGAAAAATATATAATTTCACATCGAGTAGGCGTATATTTTCCAGTACTATTTGATTAGCAACAAAAAAAAAAAAAACCATTACACAGCAGAACTAATACAGAAAACAAGAACAAACTAGCACCAAAATGTCAACACATAAATAATGTGTACTCCCAACAATAAAATTAATATGCTGTAATTAGTCAAGCAAGAAAACAAAATTATAATGTACATAGGTCACCAGTAAAAATCAATTGTAACTAATGCTATGATGTATATAAAACACAACATCAAAATAAATAATACACTGAATGCCATAATTATAACCAAAATTTGGTTGAACATGGCAGACTCTCTACCGGGATAGTAGATCACCATTGGCAAATGATGTTCAGGTGATTTTATTTTTTGTCTTCGCCAATTTACTTTGAAAAATTAAGAAAGAAAACAGACTTTCTATTCTTTTTGCAGAAAAGCTGTGAGATTAGGATAAGTATTTCGTTCCAACCAAGTGCGCGAAGTACTGCTGTCTGATGTGCTCTCAGACTGTGTTTCTTTAAGGTGTATTTCACGCCTTGATCAATCTTCTTCTCAATGCTTTCTTAATCCTGGTTGCATCCATCTTGAGGTGTTGTCCTCGTGTTGCTGGTTGATTCGTTCGACGTCATCCTCACAAGATATCTAAGCTAACGTATCCTTATGTGTCTTAATATTTTCTCATTCACCGACGCTGATCTCTTCATATCTCCAAAGGTTTATCATTTGTATTCCATTACTTGCTTTTCTTAGACATCTTCTTTTCCTTCATCATCACCACATGCTTCTTTTCCCATATGAATTAAAAGGTTGTAACTATGTCTCAGTAACAGACAGTCATATACAAATAAGAATAACTAAGGCAAGAATATCTTTCATTGCTTTATCACATATTTGAACATAAACATAAAATCAAGTCCAACATAAAAATAACAATCTTCTACTCAGATATCAAATCAGTCCTATAGTATGGTTCTGGAACACAGAGAACAAGA
Source organism: Oreohelix idahoensis (assembly GCA_024509875.1). Classification (NCBI taxonomy): domain Eukaryota; kingdom Metazoa; phylum Mollusca; class Gastropoda; order Stylommatophora; family Oreohelicidae; genus Oreohelix; species Oreohelix idahoensis. Next base: position 184,252 of record JAMPIV010017803.1, on the reverse strand, counting down.
AAATATCAACTAAGTATTTACAGACTTTCATAAATGGATCATCTCGTAGAATAGAAGGAATGAAATGATCTGGCAAGGTCATTAACGTGAAATTGATGAGACGAACCAGACACGGGCTAAAGGAACAAGAGATGAGAAGTCGACGATGGAGATGGATAAGACACACATTGAGACAACCTTTTAACAGCATTACGAGGCAGTCAAGGGTAACAGAGGTGGGGGGGTTGAGGTGAGGACAAGACCGACAAAAAAAAAACACATGAAAATCACAACTAGACACAAAAATTACAGGGTTGAAGAAGACATGGAAAGACATTGATGACCGGACAATAGGGACTGTCTTTGTTGTGTCCACGGTTGACTTGTGGTTGAAGGGGCTGTCTTTGTTGTTGTGACTACGGTTGACTTGTGGTTGTATTGGCTGTCTTTGTTGTTGTGTGCACGGTTGACTTGTGGTTGTAGGGGATGTCTTTGTTGTTGTGTCTACGGTTGACTTGTGGTTGTAGGAGCTGTCTTTGTTGATGTGTCTACGGTTGACTTGTGGTTGTAGGGGCTGTCTTTGTTGTTGTGTCCACGGTTGACTTGTGGTTGTAGGGGCTGTCTTTGTTGTTGTGTCCACGGTTCACTTGTGGTTGTAGGGGCTGTCTTTGTTGTTGTGTCCACGGCTGACTTGTGGTTGTAGGGGCTGTCTTTGTTGTTGCGTCTACGGTTGACTTGTGGTTGTAGGGGCTGTCTTTGTTGTTGTGTCCACGGCTGACTTGTGGTTGTAGGGGCTGTCTTTGTTGTTGTGTCCACGGCTGACTTGTGGTTGTAGGGGCTGCCTTTGTTCTTTTGCCCACGGTTGACTTGTGACACTAGGGGTTGTCTTTGTTGTTGTGTCCACGGTTGACTTGTGACACTAGGGGCTGTCTTTGCTGTGTCCACGGTTGACTTATGGTTTTAGGGACTGTCTTTGTTGTTGTGTCTACGGTTGACTTGTAATTGAAGGGGCTGTCTTTGTTGTTGGGACTACGGTTGACTTGTGGTTGTAGGAGCTGTCTTTGTTGTTGTGTCCACGGTTCACTTGTGGTTGTAGGTGCTGTCTGTGTTGTTGTGTCTACAGTTGACTTGTGACACTAGGGGCTGTCTTTGTTGTGTCGACGGTTGCTTGTGGTTGAAGGGGCTGTCTTTGTTGTTGTGTCAACGGTTGACATGTGACACTAGATGCTTTCTTTGTTGTTGTGTCAACGGTTGACATGTGACACTAGATGCTTTCTTTGTTGTTGTGTCCACGGTTGACTTGTGGTTGTAGGGGCTGTCCTTGTTGTTGTGTCCACGGTTGACTTGTGGTTGTAGGGGCTGTCTTTGTTGTTGTGTCCACGGTTGACTTGTGACACTAGGGGCTGTCTTTGTTGTGTCCACGGTTGACTTGTGGTTGCAGGGGCTGTATTTGTTATTGTGTCCACGGTTGACTTGTCGTTGTAGGGGCTGTCTTTGTTGTTGTGTCCACGGTTGACTTATGGTTGTAGGGGCTGTCTTTATTGTTGTGTCCACGGTTGACTTGTGACACTAGGGGCTGTCTTTGTTATTGTATTCACGGTTGACTTCTTACACTAGGCCGGCTGTCTATGTTGTGGTGTCCACGGTTGACTTGTGACACTAGGGGCTGTCTTTGTTGTGGTGTCCACCGTTGACATGTGACACTAGGGGCTGTCTTTTTGTGGTGTCCACGGTTGACTTATGACACTAGGGGCTGTCTGTGTTGTTGTGTCCGCGGTTGACTTGTGACACTAGGGGCTGTCTTTGTTGTTGTGTCCACGGTTGACTTGTGGTTGTAGGGGCTGTTTTTGTTGTTGTGTCCACGGTTGACTTGTGGTTGTAGGGGCTGTTTTTGTTGTTGTGTCCATGTTTGACATGTGATACTAGGGGCTGTTTTTGTTGTTATGTCCACGGTTGACTTGTGACACCAGATGCCGTCTTTGTTGTGTCCACGGTTGACTTGTGGTTGTTAGGGCTGTCTTTGTTGTTGTGTCCACGGTAGTCTTGTGGTTGTAAGGGCTGTCTTTGTTGTTGTATCTACTGTTGACTTGTGACACTGGGGGCTGTCTTTGTTGTTGTGTCTACATTTGACTTGTGACACTATGGGCTGTCTTTGTTGTTGTGTCAACGGTTGACTTACGACAATAGGTGTTGTCTTTTTTGTTGTGTCCACGGTTGACTTGTGACACTAGGGGCTGTCTTTGCGGAGTCCACGGTTAACTTGTGGTTGAAGGGGCTGTTTTGTTGTTGTGTCCACGGTAACTTGTGGTTGTAGGGGATGTTTTTGTTGTTGTGTCCATGGTTGACATGTGACACTAAGGGCTGTCTTTGTTATTGTGTCCACGGTTGACTTCTTACACTAGGCCGGCTGTCTTTGTTGTTGTGTCCACGGTTGACTTGTGATACTAGGGGCTGTCTTTGTTGTGGTGTCCACGGTTGACATGTGACTGATAAGGTCTGATTTTATGGCTGGATGAAGTGCCACAACATTGATAACGCTGGTCAACTCTAATAATCGGGCACAGTGTCAGGCACACAGGTCACCGTGTCCTAGAACACAATGAGGCCCCGACAAGCATGCATTGTTGATAATGAGTGTTACAATAAATGTCAATACGCGAATGTGTAGACTGTTCTGTGGAGTTGACTGAAGGTTCAAACACTCATTCATACGTATCTAGAAGTTACTGATGCAGACTAGCTGTGGACGTTTCAATAGTTTAATTTGACGCACACACTTGGACAGAACGGGTACAGTTACAGGCACACGGGTCGACATCAATAGCATATTCTTGACCCACGGTGTACAATAATAAATTGGCATTCAGGTTGAAGAAAATCACAATGGAACGTCAGCATACAAGCATTCATAGTTCCATATCTTATATAAATATTCATCAGGCCTTACTGACTGATCATGTCAGTTAATATACAATGTTCTTACCTGATTCCTAGACCGAACCTCTTTAGCATAAACGTAACTTGCACTCTAGCGAAGATTCCGTTAAATACAGTTCAGCCAATATTTCCCGAGAAAACGTTAAACTACCAATAGTAGGTTGTCCTTTCATAAGTATGATCTCTTTATCATCACCTGATAATAAGGGCGTCCCTGTTCTCTAGTAAATGATCAACAATAAACAGCATTCCAAAATGGCTTCTAGTCTTGTGAGCCTCGCTCACGATAATGATGCACAATGAAGCTTCAATAAAGATGCAGTTCATGAACATAACTGTTTCTATAACATTCAGCATATTCTTTCCTCATAGTTACTGCATATATACATAATCAGTGCTGCTAGATAACATGTCGTTCCGACATACTGACATGGTTAAATTCATGTAGCTGTCTGCCCATATTAGGCCTAGGAATGGAAAGAGTTCGGTAAACAGTTCTTTACCTTGGCATAGGAAAAAACCACTAGCAAACACAGAAACGCTCTTCTCCTCGCGTTATGGAATGAACACTAGGGAACTCATGGATTTAACCATCCCAGAAGAAATTATCTTCGTTCCAATAATCAAAAAGAGATCACAAACTTCGGGCAGGTCTAAGACATGACTTCCCGCCATAGGCTTCTCCATCACCGAAAAACTCCCTAACGTATCTTCATGCGCCGAAAAGCACCTGACCCCAACATACAGTACAAGGAAAATAGTCCGACATAGACATACAAAGATAACCCGATATAAGACCGAATCGTCTCCAACAGACACTGAGTAAACATAGACTCGGACCATAAACATCCCTGCATAAACCTAAGCAAGAATAATCTGTTTTCTGTCCGAACAAAGAATAGATCAACGGAGTCTAGATCCATCCGCCAAATCGATATTCAAGAGAGATCACCCACACAAAAAAAGTATGAATTAATCATGGGTGATATAACTTTGACCATGAGAGCATTTCAAAATAAATACTGTTCATATCAAATAGTCATACAATACATTTGTATGCCTACCTACCTACAGTAATCCGTGCGTTGCATAATTCCATACAAAAGAATATGTGCGCAACAGATTACCACACCCCCCGGGGAAAAAAATGGAACATTTTTTTAATGCATCTAAGAACAACATACAATTGGCTCACAACGCACGAATAACAATGCGCAGATGATAAGCATTCCGAACAAATATAACGCCTAATGTGAGGCTAAGTCGTCATATGAAACGACAAGTGAGAATATATCTCAAGATCTCAGAGAAAGTATTTCTCTAAGTACAAATATTTCCAGAGAGGTGTCACCAACGCCTACTACACTACTGACAATGCCACAATTTATGCAATAGTTTATCCAATAATTTCATATTAGATATCTTAAGTTCATGAGTACCAAAGAAGAAAACATTAAAAAGACCCGGCGGTGAATATACATCAATGAACCGCTAAGTAGTGATACAACCAATATATCATACATTACATATGTGTACATATTTTAATATAGAGAGAAAAAAAACTGTAGTAGAGTTAAACCTGTTAGAAATCTGAGGATCTAACAGCTAGGTGGAATCATGTGGGCATCTAGACAAAATGTCTGCCATCACATTTTCTGAACCACGGATAGCTCGCACCGAAAAATGAAAAGACTGAAGAGCAATCGCGTATCGCGTTGATCTCGCGCTCTTCAGATTTTTACTTTGAATAGCTGTAAGAGCTTTCTGGTCAGTTTCTACAATGAAATGCGCGCCAAGAAGAAATCTTTGAAGTTTAAGAATTGACCAAACCATAGCCAATAATTCACGGTCTAGGACCAAGTAATTCTTCTCTGCGGCATTTAGTTTTCGTGAAATATACATCACAGGATGCAGAGTTCCAGAGTACTTTTGCATTAGTGCCGCTCCAATCCCTGTGGATGAAGCGTCACTACGGAGAACAAATGTCTTATCTTTAGTAGGTAACACTAAAATAGGTGCAGTAGAAAACATAGTTTTGATCTTATCCAAAGAAGATTGACATTCTTGAGTCCAATGGACTATATTAGGAGACCCTTTCTTTAGCAAGGAAGAAAGAGGTGCCATGATCGAGGACAGATTCGGAATGAATCGTCCATAAAATTGTATGAGACCTAAGAGACTTCGCACTTGCTTTTTAGTCTTAGGAATAGAAATGTTAAGTATTTTACTTGTATTATGGTCCTCTGTCTTTAGGAAACCATGACCGACACGGTGACCTAAGAAAGCAATTTCGCTAAAACCAGTATAGGCTTTAGAGGGTTTCGCTGTCAGGTTATACTCGCGTAGAGTAGATAGTAATTCAACTAACCCCAAATAGTGATCTTCCCAAGTATCGGTGAAAAGACAGATGTCGTCTAGATACGCGATGACATCTGACCGATAAGATAGAATTCGACGCATCATGCGTACGAATGTAGCTGGTTCGTTCATAAGGCCGAAAGGCATGAAATTCCATTGAAACAGGCCTCTAGGTGTAGAAAAAGCAGTAAAAGGTTTGGCGCGTTCAGATAGAGGAACTTGCCAATATCCTTTGGACAAATCTAGTTTAGTGAAAAAATGAGATTTAGAAAGCCTAGTAAGTAGCTCTTCTAGTAAAGGCATAGGTTCAGCATCAAACATTGTGACTTGATTCAATTTGCGATAGTCAACGCAAAGACGTATGTTATTGTCTTTTTTCCGAACAATAACCATCGGCGATGAATATGCAGAAGTGGATGGTTCAATTATTTTTAAATCTATCATCTCATCCAACTCCTCCTCAACCTGTGCTTGAAAATGTATAGGAATAGGATAAGGTCTGACTCAAATAGGTTTATGGTCAGTTAGAATAATGTCATGTTCAATGACATGAGTTTGTCCAGGAATGTCAGTAAGGACATCCTGAAATGTTTGTAACATAGCCGAAACTTGCCGCTGTTCTCCTAGAGATAAATCAGGAGAAACAGTAACGTTTTTCCATGATTCACTAGAATGAAGTGGAATCATCGGAAGCGGAAGATTAACATCCGAAAAACTTGTTTCCTCATCCTGTATTACAGATAGTGATGAGTAATGACCATGTTGGACTTGTGAATCGTCCGTTGCCTGGAAAATAGGCAGTAAATAATCCGGACGTTCATGGAATTCCGTAAGCATATTGATGTGGAAGGTTTAATGTTTTCCATCAATATCGACAATGTAGTCAACATCGGAAATTTTCGAGATTATATCGTACGGACCTTTCCAAGAAATAAGAAGTCTGTTTTCCCTACAAGGTAGCAAAACAAATGCTTTGTCACCAGGACAAAGTTGGCGTAAGGTTCTTTTCTTATTGGCAAATTGTCTGCCTTCTGTTTAGCAAATTCAGAAGAAGCAGTTGCCAATTTGCATGCTTCGATAATCTTTTGCCTCAGCGCGATGACATATTCGTAAGAAGATTTTGTGTCATCTGTAATATTATCAGCGGTTATGAGATCATGAAGCAAAGACATAGGGCCGCGCGGTCGCGCGCCAAAGACAAGTTCAAAGGGCGAAAATCCTGTATGTTCATTGTGGACCTCTCTGTAAGCGAAGAGGGCCGCGGGTAAAACCCTGTCCCAATCTTGAGGATGATCCTCAGTTATCTTCCCTAATAAGTTCTTAAGTGTTCTATTTAGCCGTTCGACCATCCCATTGGACATAGGATGATAGATACTACTCAAAGATCTCTCTATCTGTAGAGTAGACATTACTTGAGACATGGTATCCGATATTAGTTGGGTGCCATGATCTGTTAATATTTCTCCGGGGAATCCCAGACGAGAAAATATAAGCCAAAGAGCATCTGCAATGTCAGCAGTAGTAATGCTCTTCAGAGGGATAGCCTCTGGCCAACGTGTGCACATGTCCACACACGTTAAGATAAACTGATGTCCTCTAGCAGATTTGATCTTAAATGGACCAATGATGTCTATTGCCATTTTCTGAAATGGTCGAATAGAAATGTCTGCAGACTGATAAGGTGCAGCATGGCGTGGACCTTTGGATTTCACTTCTTGACATACCTTGCAAGAACGACAATAAATTCGTATGTCTTTGTTCACAAAAGGCCAAAAGAAAGCCGCAAGAACTCTTGACTTTGTACGGGAAAAACCCATATGTCCAGCACACTGAGAGTCGTGTGCGTGTTGCAAAATTTTAACTCTCAAATTCTTGGGAACAAGAATCTGAGAATGATTTAAATTAGCGGAGTCTTGCACCATACGTACAAGTACGCCATTCTTCATTGTAATTCAAGATTTATGATTTGTATCCTTATTTGGATCACCTTTTGTTGCAAGAGTGAAGAATTTCTTTAGAGTCGGATCCTCTTCTTGCTGTTTTATAAACGAGTCAGGAGAAATTACCAAGGGATCATCTTGGTTATGCACCTCATTATCTTCAGTAGGTGAAGATTGAGGCACATTAAGAGCTTGAGCTCTAGTGACTACAGCATTAGCAGTTTGCATATTTTGTTTTTCCCAAACGGAAATTTGTTGCAGAGTGCATTCTTTGACTCCGTGAATACGACCGATGATAAGATCAGCGATCGGATTCGGCAGAGGACATGCGTGTACATCTCCTGTAAAGAAAGGAGTAGCAATCCTAATGATAGCAGTAGAGTATTTTACTAAGGTGCCGCCAAATGTCACACATTTGACTACTTTCCCAGTGGCACGAGAAGGATCTACGAGTGACTGCCTCACTCCAATGGTGGTGCACCCCGAATAGAAAAGAACTGCGACTGGAGTACCATCAATAAACCTCTATTCAAGACAAGAGAACCTCTTCCATCATGCGCGATTGACGCAGGAAGAGCGGGAAGAGGATGGCCACATTTTAAAGTGGACACCGTAGTTGTTCAAATAATGTTTTGCATTGGGGGCACTGAGATGCTCTCCCAAAATCAAAAGCGGAACAAGCCATATTATTAGCATCATTATTATCATTAGTCTGTTTATAGGCTTCATGTGACTCTTGCTGTGCAGAGTTTCCATGATAATATGATTTATTTTTTTTGTATGGTAATCTACCTCGATTATTATTACCTCTGTAATCATTATCATTCCCTCTATTGTAACCCCTATTTGGGTTTGAGTCATAATTTTCATGGTTACCATTATCATATTCATTATAATGAGTATCTCTATAATTATGGTCTTGTTGTCTCCATGATGGATGACTTGGATCGTTCCTATAATTACTTCCTCTGCGGAAATGCCTATAATTATGACCACCTCTGTATCGAGGGCTGTCAGCTTGTCTCCAGTTCTTCGCAGAAGAACCCTGAAATGATTGGTTTCCTTGGTTTTGATAACTATTATGGTTACCTTTTTTTCCAAACTTGTTTTGTGGTCCCTGAAATTTGTGTGAATAATTAGGGTTGTATGGTGTTGCTGATGCAACTGGCATACCTTCTTTAATCTTAGTGTTGCTAAGAGTTACGTCAGGGTGTGCAGTGACGTATTGGTCACAATATTCTTGCATTTCTTTTAGTGTCTTGGGTTTACGCTCATGTAGGAATTCAAAGAAGGGTTTATTAACTTACTTACTTACTTAGTCGTTCCCCTTCTACCGTGAGGTGTAGAGGTTTGGAAGAGAGAGGGCCAGACTATCCTATCGGCTGTCTTCTTCCTGGCCTGGTTCCATTCTAGTCCACGATCCTTCAAAGATTGTCTAATGTTGTCCTCCCAGCGGACTCTGGGTCGTCCTCGGGGTCTGGATCCTTGGCTCTTTGTTTCCCATGCTTGTCGTGGTATCCGATCTTCTCCCATTCTGCAGAGATTTCCAAACCATCTTAATTGGGACTGTTCTACTTGGGTCTGCAGGGGGTAGGATTTAAGGCCTTGACGTATCGTCTGGTTGCGTACCATGTCTCTTCTTGTTACTTCAACCACCTTCCTCAGATACCTTATTTCTGAGGTTTGGATCTGGCTTTTATGGGTTGTAGTCATTGCCCATGACTCGCATCCGTATGCCAAGACTGGGACATAGGTGGAGCGGTATACAGCCATCTTCGTTTTCTTACCAACCTCTCTCTTGATGAGGAATCCTCGATTTATGGCCTGAAAAAGTCTCCCAGCCGCTGCTTTTCGAGTGGCCAACTCTTCTTTGATGCCTCCTTTTCGGTCTATAATATCTCCGAGGTATTTAAAGCGTTTATTAACACTTGACATAATCTTGTCCCTGAGCAACAAGTCCATAAGGGCTTCATGTGTCTTTTCTGTTTTGGACAACTCAATCCAACGATTAAATGTAAGACGTTTCCTTGCAATGAATTCTGAGAATTCTACCCCTAATTCAGGTACCATTTTCTTAAACAAAATACGGTAACCTTCCTCAGTTAACTGGTATTTTTTCAAGAAAGCTGCTCTAATAACCTCATAATTATCCTTGTCAGACTCTTCAACTAAACTTAAACTAGTCAGAGAATCACCTTTCAAATTTTCTGACAATTGATTAGCATACTGTGATTTATCCACATTATGAGCTCGACAGGAGCGTTTAAAACGATCCAGCCAGAATGTAATATCGTCACTGGAAGGATTGAACGCTGGTACCTTGACCTTGTAAGTAAAGGGTTTACCACTGTTACCATTTGACTTATTAACATTACTCATATTTGTCAATCTCAATTTTTCTAATTCAAATGCAAATAGTTTTTCCTCATGTTCTCTTTTTGCCTTACTCTCCTCGGCTTCTCTGTCTAATCTCCTTTGTTCAGCTTCAGCTTCTCTGTCTAATCTTTTTTGTTCAGCTTCAGCTTCTCTGTCTAATCTTTTGTGTTCAGCTTCTCTGTCTAATCTTTTTTGTTCAGCCTCAGCTTCTCTGTCTAATCTTTTTTGTTCAGCTTCTTTGTCTAATCTCTTTTGTTCAGCTTCTAATCTCCTTTGTTCAGCTTCTAATCTCCTTTGTTCAGCTTCTCTGTCTAATCTTTTTTCTTCACTCTGGAATCTTCTTTCCTCCACCTGCATCTGCAAGTTCTTTTGGTCAGTCTCAGCTTTCAGTTTCTCAATTTCCAATTTTTGTGTTTTTTCATATTGAGTGGTAGCATACTCCTCCAACTTATCTCCAGTCTTGCTTAGGGATTTCCCTAACTCAATAAAGTGTTCCAATGTAGACATGATGTCTAATAATGATAGCAATCACTTGAAACAATAATGTAATCTATTTCCAAATAAACAGGAACAAGTTCTCAATGAACTTGATTAATTCGCTCACAATCCTATTCTCTGTGGGAAACAAGCCTTACAAAGGTCTTGTATATTTCCTTGTACAACAATAATAATAATAAAGTACTTGCTTTTAATTAACATCTTACAGGATACGATTTTCCGCTCCCGTGCTTTGGTCACAGACCATGTTTAACACTGATAGCAAAAAGTTGGTAAGAGTGTATTACTTTTCTGCTGTCGTTTAGTTTAAATACTGATATTCTGAATGTTTAAGTAGCTGTGACAGTTGTTAAGTCACTGCAAATTTTTTTAACATCCGTTTTTAATTTCTATGTCACGTCTTCTATTTTCACTATAAATTCTTCCTAGTATTAAAAACTCTACTAATTAATAATTTTCAGTATACACAAATATCCCCAGTTATATGCTGTTGGATAAGGCTTTTTCGATATAACATTGCTTCTATGTTTAGCCACGTGCCAGTGAAACGCTTAAAAAAAAATTCATTCTTATCCCAAGAATCCGTGGAAGGCGTATATACAACTTCAAAATTCATTCAGGGTGGTGAAATGGGCAAGAAGCATTGTCACTGCTAGCATAATGAAGCATAACCCCAGAAACAGAACGTAGTTCAATGGTATTCTGTAAGAAAGAACCAAATCTTTATTGCTCCGAGGAGTTTCTTGAAGAGAAAAAAGATGGCAAACCCCCCCCCCCCCCCAGTAAACTCGATTATTTTGTTAAGTCTCTTTTAAAATCTTCTGCTCTATAGACTTGCCTTCTACATCTCGTTGTTGTTGTTGTTTTAATGAGGTGATGGGTGGAGAGCGGGCACTTAACAGCTGATCGTTATTGCCTCTTCTCGTTTCATCTTGGTCTACCCTGTTCAACATGAAATTTGGTTATAATTGGGGTATTTAGTGTTATTTTCTTTTTTAATTTTGTATTCAATTTAAATAGCTATTGTCTTTGGCATTTGCTGATTTCAATTTATATTAGCATTTGTCCATTTTATTTTCTTTTTTGTATTGTTTCTTGATAACTATTGTTCTTTACACTTGGTTTTACTCTGTATTAGTCATTGTTCCTTTTGAGTTGTCTTTATTTATTTTTTTTCATACCTTGTTGTCTTTCCTTGTCCTATGAGTAGTTAGTACGTTTTTGTTTTGTTGGTTTTTTTTGGTTACTAACCTTATATGTTTTGCTTTGTTTTATGTATATATCTTTTTAAGTACTGATTGGGCATCTCTAGGGGCATCTATACTTAAAACCTTTTCACCTGTCAAGTCTATATTGTGATTTCTATAGTAAGTGTTTAATTCAAGCCTTTGTTGTTCATACGTTTTACAGTGGATCAGGTAGTGGTCTATGTCATTCCCTTCCTGACATTCTTGGCAGTGTGGTTCTTCTATCATGAAGTATGCTGCACGGAGGCGGAGACGCCACAATTTTTTGTTTGATGGTATCTTTAATTCTTCTCTGACCTGGCATGTCCTCGATAGTTCATTCAGCAGTTTGAACGCGTGTCAGCCTTTTCTACTGTTCTTCCACGTTGTCTTTCATTCCTCGTTTATAGTTATCTTCACTTGGCTCTTGATGTCCGATCTTCCCAGTCCTGCTCTTATATTGTTTTTACTTGTTCTTCCATTCTTGGCATTCTGATCTGCCAACTCGTTACCAGCAATACCTACGTGTGCTGGAACCCCCACTAGCCTCACACAATATCCTCTGTTCCCTAGTGATGTATTAATTGCTAGAATTTCTTCCTTTATGTCTGGCCGGCTACATTTACCTGGGTGTTCTAGTGCTTGTAGGAATGATAGTGAGTCTGTAAATATCGTAACAGCTTCTGGTGGGATATCTTCGGTTATTTTTAAACTTTTAAGAATTGCTACCATCTCTGCGGTAAAAATCGAAGTCCCTTCAGTTACACTGTAGCTCTTTTTTATTCCCCACTGTGGTATTACGACTCCAGCACCTAGTTGCCCACTATCACCCTTGGATCCATCAGTGTAGACGGCCAGACTTTGTTTACTTAGTTGATCTATGAGCTTTCTACTTATCATTTTGGCTTCCTTATCTTCTATGTTTTGTTTGATCTTTTCAGTAAGTGAGTAGTCTATGATTGGTGTTTTTAGTTCCCAGGATGGTATTTTGCTTCTACATTTATTACTATTTTTAATTGTGTTTGATAGTTCTTTGAGCTGCGTTAGATCTTCTATGGTTTTCCACCCTGTTGGATATCTACCTTTGTTTAAGGGGACGTCCCATACACTTGTTTGGTTTTTGACAAATGCTTTATGTGCTGGGTGGGTCACTTCTTGTGCTATTTTACTCCAATAATTTAATCTCAGTTCTTTCCGTCTTAGATCAAGGGGTGGTATGTCAAGAGCTACTTCTAGCGCTTCTACTGGTGTTGGTATAAATGCACCTGTAATGGTTCTCATGGCTGCATTTTGAATCCTGTCCAGTTTTGCTTTGTTAGAAGCTGCAGCTGAATCATAGACTATGCTGGCATAATCTAGTTTCCCCCAGATGAAAGACTTGTAGAACATAAGCATTTTTTTATTGCTGGCCCCCCATCCATTACCTTTTACTATCCTTAGTATATTTAGGGGTCCCATACAGCTTTCTACTAAATTGTCTATATGTTTATTATAATTTAGTTGTTTATCTAAAGTTATGCCCAGAAATCTTGTTGTTGAGGATGTACATATTTTCTGACCTTTAATGGTTATATTGATTTTTTTGTTATTTTTTTTTTTAATTTCCTTTGCTAAATATCATACCTACTGTTTTGTTTACATTAATTTGGAAGCCCCAACTTTTCATCCACTCTGAAACTTTGTCTATTTGTTTTTGAAGTTTTTGGTAAACATGGTCCACGTTTTTTCCAGATCGCCAAATGGCACATTCATCTGCAAATTGTGATACTGCATTCTTTATGTCATTAAATTCATCTGCTATATCATTTACAGCTATAGTGAAAATTGAAGGAGAAATTACTGATCCTTGAGGAATCCCATTCTGTTGTTCATATATTTCTGACCTATCATTATTCACCTGTACAGCAAAATACCTGTCCTGTAAAATGTTTTCTAGATACCTATAGGTTTTACCTGTAATGCCAATCTTTTTTATTTTGTAAAGAGCTCCATCTCGCCAGCATTCATCATATGCCCTGGCTACATCTAGAAAGACTGCCACTGTTTTTTTCTTTCCTCTTGAACCCTAGCTTTACATCATGTTCTAATCTTACAAGCTGGTCTACTGTACTTCTGTCAGCTCTAAACCCTGACTGGTTTGGGCTATATAACTGGTTTTTTTCTAGGTAGAATTTAACTCTTTTGTTTACAACCGTTTCCAGTATTTTACCTAGTTGTGATGTTAAGGAGATAGGCTTATATGAACTTACATCATGGGCTTCCTTATTGGGTTTTAGGATGGGTACTATCATAGCTACTTGCCATGCTTTTGGTATCTTTCCTAAGCTCCAGAGTTTGTTACAGAGGGAAAATATTTTGTTTATAGTTTTTTTGAGTACTTTCTTAAGGATTTCATAACTAAGTATATCATGCCCTGAGGCAGTATTAGATTTCTCATTTATTGCACTAGTTACTTCTTCCTCTGTTATATCAGCATCTAAATAGTTTGTTTCATCTATCTGGTCTGGTAGTTCTTTTGAAAACTGTATCCTAAGTCTTTCTCTTCTCTCATTTTCCTCCTGTCCAAGACTACTGTTTGCTCTGACTTTATAGAAATACTCAGCAAGGGCATTAGCTTTTTTTTAATCTGTTTCTGCTCTCTTTGGTAGTTTGATTGTTGGCATTATTGTTTTCTTATTGTTCCATCTGATTGCCTTAAGCTTTTTCCATACTTCTTTAATTTGGGTGCTTGGTTTAAGTGACTGACAAAACTCCTTCCAGTTAGTTTCTTTGGCTTTAAATATTATTCTGTTAGATTCATTCCTAATATGTTTATACTCTTCATAGTTTTCTTCTGTTCTGTTATTTCTATATTTTGTAAGGCCTTTTTCCTTCTCTCATGAATTTCTGCACAGCTTTTATTCCACCAGGCAACTGGTTCTTTATTCCACTTTATCTTTTCTTATTAATGTTATTGTTGTTATTTATTGGTTTTAGGTGCTGTGGCATATTTTTATTTGGTATATATTTTATTTCTATTTTCTGAATTTCATTGGTCAGTGTTTCTGCCCACAAGTCAGTATCATCTGTTTCCATGTCTTTATATTCCATCACCTCCAGGTCTGATTGGAAGGCTTCCCAGTTTGCTTTTTATAGTTGAAAGTCGGTTTCTTTGGTTCTGGGTTTGGAATGACTTTTTCATGCATGGTTATTACAATGGGCAGATGATCTGAGTTTGTGTCTTGTATTACTTCCCAATTTTCATTCGCTAGGTTGTTAGTTGCTATACTTATGTCTATTGCTGAGTCTGCTCTGTTAGCTTGTGGATTAATTCTAGTTGCAGTTCCATCATTTAATATTAGCAGGTCGTTATTTTCTATGAAGTCAAGTAGGCGCTTTCCTGCATTGTCTGCATGTTGTCCACCCCAAGCATAATGATGGGAGTTAAAATCGCCTACTATGACTGTTTTGGGGCCTAGTCTGGTGCTTATGGCTAGTATTTCTTCATCTTTAATTGTGCCATCTTTAGCGTATATGTTTAGGATTGTTAGATTGTTTGGTTCTGCTGCTATAGTTACCTGGATACCTTCTATGTTGGTTGTATCAAATACTTCCCAGTCTATAATTTTTAGTGTTTCGCTAACTAAGACTGCGACACCCCCTCCTCTACTTTCTTTCCTATCGTGCCTAAGTATCTTAAAGCCCTTACAGCTATATCTACTATTAGGGTTTAAATGGGTCTCTTGACGAGCATATATAGCGGTAGTTCCTCCTGTCTCTGCAAGTAGGGGTGCAACATTCTTTTTGATACCCCTACAATTCCACTGTATAATTCTATATCCTTTCTTATCCATTGTTTATATGAACTAGTATCCCTTTGTTTTGTGTTAGAACTATTAGTTTGCTTTTAGTTTGTATTGGCCCTATCCGTTGCTTGAGGCATAAGGCCTACTCTGCGTTGTTATTCTTTAATGTAATTAAAGACTTTTTTCAATACATGGGTTTGTGACGATTCTTCTGTTCTTTTCTCTATCATAAATCTCTCTAAGTGCTTGACAGTTTTAGTTACCCATTCTTTCCATTTAGCTTCTTGCTTTTGTTTGCCACTTTCCTTTTCTAATGCTTCTCTGTCTATGTTAATCTCCTGTCTCTGATTTTCTATCCTTTTTAGTGTAATTTCATTATCCTCTTCCAGTTCAGATAGTTTAACTAACATCATTTCATTTTCTTCTTTCAGTGCTGACAATTTAACTACATCCTGGGCAATTTGGTGTTGTATGGCTTTCATTTCTTGTAGTATTGCCTCTGCACTTTTCTGTGCATTCGTATCTTCCGAGGATGTAATTGAATCATCCGCCTGGTTTTTTGGTACTGTTTTATTACTTTCTAACTGGTTCTTACTTTCTTTTGCGAACTGTGACTTAATCATTTTGACTTCCACTTGCAAATCATTTTGACTTCCACTTGCACACTCTTAATTTCTGTTATCACTTTAGTGCTCGTATAAGTATTGTTTTCCTTTAATTCTTTAATGACCGTTTTGAAGGAGGTTTGGGTTGTTATAGCTTCCTTTAGTGCTTTTTTGGTCTGCTGATAAACTGGGCAGCCCTGGAATCTGGCGCTGTGGTTTCCTTTGCAATTAATGCATTTTCTGTTTGCATCATCCTTTTTATAGTCAGTATCTGACTTCGCCTTTTTGTGGTGGATTTGATGTTAAGAAATGTTGTTGTTATGTAATCTTAGTGTACTGAATGAGATCAGATGTGAAAGTCCCTGAATATAATAAATATTATGTTAAGTTATAGGGTACCTTTCTGCTACCACCTTTATGATCTCACTCAGACTTATTCTTTGACTAGAATGTATGATGATGATGACTACGTTTGGTGTCTAGGGTTATGTATAAGTAGTGTAATGTTGCATTAACCAACTAAACATATACACAAGTATTTTATTATCCCACACAACACAACAGTAATACAACAATCACATACACACTACACTTTAAAAGACTATCTTAAGTAAGTCAGTGGTTGAATTCTGTGTAACGTTAATGATTTTTTTTTTCAATTTATTATCCTGACTCTATTTTGTTTGAATCAGGATTGACAATCAAAAATGAAATCAATGAAAGTATTTACAATATTCAATTTATACAGTGGATCTTCTGTCCATAATACAAGTATTAATATAATAAAAGTGTGTAGGTGTAGTTTTCTAAATAGGATAATACTGGTATATGTATAATGGTAGGTTGTTTGTTATCATCATTCCCTTTCGTGCATTTTTTTTCATGTCACAGGTGGAATTTTTTTTTATTTGATAATTTCAGTCTTTGCGGTTAATAACTGAAGTTCATAGAGGTTGAGACTTTCGGTGCCGAACGGGCACTTAACTTCAAAGGAGAACCCTGGTAAGTCTTTCCTAGGCTCGATGGACCATCTGGTTCACTTCATAAAAGGCAATGGCCTCCAGTACGTGCCCACATTATGCAACAAAGTCAGGAATCAATCAGTTCCCACGAACCTGGTTGTATGTGACTGTCAGGGCCACAAAACCCCTGAAATAAGGTTATGCATCCTTCTTTTTAATAAGTATACAATAATATTCCCCAGTTAATTACACGTACAGTACAAACAACGCATAGGGTCAGCTCTTAATGACAACCTATTGTCCCATTATATTTTGAAGTGACAATGTATACCAGTATTCCTCTCCCCTAATGGTTACAACGCATCTGAAATTCCAACAGTAATCTTTTTCCATACAATAGGATAGGTGTTATGCTCCTTGATGACAATCATATATAATTTTGTAGTTCTACACCTCTCTGATAGGCTATCATATGATGGAGCAATCTCTAGGCTTTGCCTAAGTCTGCCATCGACTCACTTACTTACAGTCGTATATTAGTATCTCAGATTCAAACTTTATTTTAAATAAAATGGTTAATAAATTCAATCTTACCACAATTTCAATGAATATTACACACAAGTAACGATGACTGGCAGATCTGGCCCCAGTTTATCACTGCCCGGTCCAGAAGTTTATAATATTTGTATTTAGAATTACACTTCTGATCTCATCGTCTCGCGGCAAGATTTTTTTAAAGAAATGGCGTCCTAGCCTAACAATTTTCCCTCAATATCAACTAAGCTGGCCAATAGAAGCAGACGACTATGAATTTTAAATCGAACTTTAAAAAAACAATTCTGAAAATACTACGGTTACTACTACAAGCATATTTTTAGTGTTAGGTTAGCCAATCCTCTCTCGCCTTCCTTTAAACTACAGCCAAACAAAATCTTGGTACCTTTTAGTCCTATTTACCCAAAGCTTTTTTCAAAATATGTCATGAAAAAATTAAGCAGGCGTGATCTTTTTTCTCGTCAGTCCGTCTTATCATACATAATATTATTGCCATTATTTTGGTTATTTTTTTGTACTAGTGGGTAACTGACACCATATTATTGCTCAGGACATCATAAGGCATCCGAATATATAAATTTATGGCCCTATGCTTTTTGGTTCATAATTCCATATTTTTGGGTTTTTTTTTGTTTTGTATCGTAATTTGAAACGTGCCCAAGGCTATGTTGCTCGAGTTGGCTTTTGTGAATTCAACGCGAGACGGCGTTCTCTAGGTTCTGTCTTTCCATCCCTCCCCTCTTTTATTCTTTTATTCTTTCACTCTCGTCTTGGCAATCCGACTTGACCTTGCAAAAGTGTTACATTTAATCTGAAGGACGAATTTTATTTCGAAAAAGACAGTATCTTTCGTTCGGTCATTAGGTTTATCAAAATCAACATGCGGGCGGGCGTAGGAGAATACTACGATGGACTCAATTTTTATTTTCTATCTTATTTTTGACTTTATGCTCTACAATATTATCTAATTTAGCTATTGTATTGAGAATATCGTCACACTTTTCACACTGCGTAAAGGGTGTGCCCCCGCACAAAACCTACATACTGCCTTCCCCCTGCAACTTTGTCGGTCATGGCCAAAGTTCATGCAGTTGGAGCACTGCAACACTGATGGTATGAAGGCTTCTGTGTTTTTTTGTGCTTCCCCAAATAGTACTGTCTTGGGGGGGTGTTTCCCTACCTTCTATTGTAATCACTATCACTGGGGTTGCTATACTTCCTTTCACTTTTATACGTTCAACGTGCACCAGCTTTAAATCTGGGTTCTGTTTGGACAGATTCCTTAACACTTAACACACAGGGTGAGGTTTATACCTTTTATCACACTTTGTCTGGTTTCTGTTAACATCTCTATTTGGATTTTGATGGTTTGGGCCAATTGAATCATTTTTGGTTTGTCCTGCAGTTCTTGCAGTAAATTTTTCGTTTTTTCTGTTACATTTAGTGTGAGTATTATTCCACTGTTATGTTTTTGTATTTTGGCAATGGCTTTTTTGTCAATGACTTTTTCTAGGATCACCAGGATTTTGTCGTCCGGAAGAGATCGAAGCGTGGCTTCTGTTCCTGCTATTTGTGTTATTTTCACTTTTTTTTTGGGGGGGGGGGGAGGGGGGGGCCCTTTCGGTTGAAATGTTCTTTGTTTTCTCCTCTGATTTCATGACTTGTTTTGTTTGTGTTTACCTGGTTGTCCTGATTATCATTTTCCCTGGGTCCTTTCTTTTTGTTCGCTGTGCTGGTTCTTGAGCTTTTTCCTTTGTTGATTATGCTTTTTGTTGTTTGTACTTCTGGACCTCCTTCCAGTTTTTCCCTTATTGATTCAATCCTGTCCTTTATTTCTGTGTCTCTGACTTCAGGGTTCGTGGTCCTGTTTTTTTTCTGTCCGTTTTGGTGTTTTGTCATTTTCAGATTTCTTGGCCGACGCTTTTCCTTCCCCGGACTGTGCTCTGGTTATTGTTGGCATTTTCTGCTTTTTAATTTGCTACTACTCTTTTATTTTGATGGTTGAATATTATTTAGTAATCTAAGGTTTTTTTTTTTTCCTCACTACATTTCCTAAATTATACAAATATTTATAGCATTAGTTAAATAGTCCCTTAATACTTGATATTATCTGCAATAATCTAATACTTACCATAAACTACAAAGGAATTCACCACTTAAGTTATGTATATCAAGATGGCTGCCAGATCTCACACAAGCAAATGCCACGTGTCGATTGGATCTATTTAATTTCTGTTTTTTTTATTTATTTAATTACGCCAAACGATACTTATTAAATGTTAAAGCAAATAGTCCTACTTATTCAAACTAAAAAGGAATCACCACTTATATTTAATGTCTATCAAGCGTATTTAATAGAATTCCTAAGTTGTGAATATTCCTGCTTTCTCCTTTCCTTTTTTTTTTTTTTTTTTTAAAATATGTAATACTTTCTGCACATCAGACCAAGATATTTTTCATTAAAATGGGGAAGCAAACACCTGAATGTAATATAGACCACCCCTGTTATAAAATGTACTTATTTTCAATGCGTTCTCTCTGCCTTCTCTATCTCTTTCACACCTGTCTCCTGTTCTCTATTGCGCGTCTTTGTCTTCTTCTTTGATTCTTAGCCGCCGACCGCCAAAGCAGTCAGTGGCCATCACGCCTGGTGGCGTCTTGTAGGGCAACAACAAATTGATTCCACTTTGCTCGGTTGGTGGCCATCCTTCGTACAGTGCCCCAACTCTGGTTCAATTCTTTGCATCTCAGCCTCCACAGTCCTCCGCTAAATTGTTTTTGGTCGGCCCCTCTTTCGTTTTCCTTCAGGGGTCCATAGCATAGCTGTTTTTGTGATAGCATTGGGGTCTCTTTTGAAAACATGGCCAACCCAACTCCAGCGTCTGCCAGCTATGATGGTGTGCATGTCCTCTTGCTTGCTCCGAGTAAGCAGATCTTGTTTGGTGAAGGTATTCGGCCAAAAGATTCGGTGAATTTTTCTTAGGCATGTTGTGTGAAAAGAGGACAATTTCGAGATTTCCTTCTCTGTAACTCTCCAGCATTCCGCACCATTATTTTTCTTCTTTTCTTTCACCACTGACAGTCATACGAGCCTCAGTCTCCGGATGTTCATCCCGCAGCAAAGTTTGTTCATTTGTTGTCGTTTCGGTAACTTCATTTCTTTTTACATAGACAAGGGTTTGATGGATATTGTAACCTTAAATTTGTCTTTCGTTTCTTGATTTCTTAGATAACTTACATTAAACTGTTGTCTATAGCTATGTACTGTTGTATGTCTCTTGAGTTTCATCTTTATTTTGGCTAACATAAGACGGTGATCGGATATCAGGTCTGATTCTATATATTACCTTTAAGTCATGATCTGATTATCTAAACTTCTAGTATATGCATTTATGATCAATCTGATTTTCTGTCCTATGGTCTGGTGATATCAATGCTCCTTTTTGTATTATTTTATGTAAAAACATGCATCTTCATATAGCCAGTTTATTTGAAGCACAGAAGAGTGTGAACAGTTCCCCATTTTCGTTGATTACAGTTTTACGTACACTCAATTTCATGCGGACAAGTTTTTTTTTCTTTTGGTCACCGGAGAACAAAAATTGCACAACTCTAAATTTCCAAGAACACAACCGACGAAAAGTTAGAAGAAACATTGCATGATCACCTACGCTAGAAAAATAGTTTTGGTAGAAGAAAGAGAAGAAGAAAAAAGCTGTTTATATTTATCAAACTCTTAAAGTCATTATAGTTATAAGATTACCAGAGTCACTTTGGAAATTAACTGTTTATACCATTATCAGATAAATGGCTTACCTGGCAGTTAACCGAGTCAACTAAAAGACATCAGTGGCCAGGATAATAGTAGAAAAGTGTGCAATAAAATCCACTTGTTATCAGTTCTGTCACGTGATTCTTCTGTATAATACCCTAGAGGTTTTTTGCTTCCACCGCACGGTCAGGACACATAAAGTACGTGATTTGTGTTTTTAAACACCTGTGACTAAATTAAATAACCTCAAACCTAAGGGTCTTTAATATTTTTACATGCGCCCTAATATAACCGACTAGGTTGAACGGGACGCGCCTCGCCAAAACGAGGCAAAACTTAAAAAAAAAAGTAAAAGGATGGGCATTTAGTATTAACAGTGGTGTTTATTTCTGTTATTTATTATTTTATTGTACATTTGATGAGCGTTTCCACAGGTTTTTACTGACCAAATGGTTACTACCTACCTTTATTGAACGTTAGCCGTGAAACTGTTAGATACAGATTAAGAATACAATTATAAATACATACATATGAAATACGCCTCGTATTTTTCTCGTAGTCTATATAACGACAAATAAAGATGAGGACCACTGTATCATCAAACATGTCCTACATGACGACTAATGTGAGGTTGGGCATTGTATTGACAACCTCGTTCTGTTTTATTTATTTATTTTTTTTATTTCCAGCGTCACTTGGGCTTCAACCCTTCGGCCCAATGACATGAAACACATTAAATGGCATTGCGAAGATGGGGAGCCTATGGACTTTCATTCCTACCCGGTCAGGAGCCAGATGTCCGTGCCATCTCCGCTCCTTCCCATCCACAGAGGGTTTGTGCTCAAGATTTATTACAAATAAGGGAGGGAAACCTGAGGCCTGTAAACAGTAAATTAATATGAAACAAATATAAAGGTATGTTATCAGGCACTCGCAGGAAATAAAGAAGTAGAACACCAGACAACAGAAAAACAACAGACATGAGTGGCTTACCCAGGATTTGAACACTGGACCTTCCGTGCGACAACCCCGCCTAGCCATGCAAGCGAATCACACTATCTGCTCTGCCATCTACGCATCATCAAAAATGATGTTTCAATGGCAGGTCAATAGTGCGAACCACAATACACGACACCAGATATACTGCTTGATAGAAATACAACAGAAGTGATTGCGTCATTAATAGGCTGAACTGCCCATGGAGGACTTCTGGTGTCGTGTATTGTGGTTCGCACTATTGACCTGCCATTGAAACATCATTTTTGATGATGCGTAGATGGCAGAGCGGATAGTGTGATTCGCTTGCATGGCTAGGCGGGGTTGTCGCACGGAAGGTCCAGTGTTCAAATCCTGGGTAAGCCACTCATGTCTGTTGTTTTTCTGTTGTCTGGTGTTCTACTTCTTTATTTCCTGCGAGTGCCTGATAACATACCTTTATATTTGTTTCATATTAATTTAGTTTGTGCTCAAGAGCCGCTTAGGCTACTCCAGTTCCCGGTCGAAGGCACTGCTTCAAATGTCTTCGCCAGGACTCTAATGAATCCTGGTCCACGTCCCGGTCGAAGACACTTCTCCAAATGTCTTGCCAAGGTTGCGAACCTGGATCACCCGATCGCCAGCGCAGAGTAGTAACCAGGACGCTAGCGCGGCTCCCATTGACAACCTCAAAATATAACACAAATTGCCACCGAAACCACCGCTGAATGAGCATGTCACTCCTTGGTGCAGGCTTGCTGGAGTGGTAGTTGCATGCTCCGTGAGGAGCTCAAAGAAAACGGATAATATATTAAATACCTGAGTTTGTTTCTCGCTTGTTAAGTTTAAAATTCGTTTAATATGTTGTGGGCTATGTTTGGCTTTTATGTAAATTGTTTTTTGCACTAGATGTGAGCTCGAAGCTGACTGAAAATTATTTCTCGATAAATTAATACTACGCTTCCTGGGTCCGTAACTAGAACTATATGCATTATCCATCTACCATTACTCGTTTACCCGTCCCTTCTCTTTCGTACTACATTGTTTTCTGTGAGGGTCAATTTCATACTATTGAGTTGGATTACACTTGTCACCGTGGTGGTGAACTCCTACGACTGGTTGCGGCACCAATTAGTAATATGTCACAGTGCCATGTAGTAATCTTTTGTGACTGTGTGCCCTGTATATGAATATTTGCACTAATTGTTAATCAACGAACTAAGTGACTGGGGCAGACCTAGTCGTCGGATTTTCTATTTTGTCAATTTAGTCTATTGACAATCTTCCAAGTAAGAGTATATCTTAATACTGGCCATCACCGCCAGATCTGGCTATTCCTGGATGATATATCTCAAGCTTCCAACCTAACTCGTTCCATCCCTCCTTGTGATGTTACTTAGTGACAACTTCGTATAGTGGTGATTTTCTTTATATTCAGTATCTTGTTTACTCTAGCACTCAACAACATTTTAGAGGCTTAACCCAACTTGAGAAACGTTCCATCAAAACAAACATTTTATTTACATCTCAGAAGTTCATCATAACAGAGGCATGTGGTACAAATTCCAGGTACAAACATTTCCTAACTGTCTCTTGTATGTCCCATTCCTCCTGGGCACCTTTATGTACCTATGCATATATATATATATATATATATATATATATATATATAGCTTTCTACCTGAGAACATTATCAGATATGGTTTATACCTATTTTCTTCCCTTAAGGCTATTCTATTTATTCTGGCTTCTCCCAAGCCTTTCATCAACTCTTTCCTGAGTTGTTTTCTCTCCTCTACTAATTCTGTCAGATTTGACTCATATTAATCAAAATACCATCATCTTAATATTAATATATGCCAATTAGCACATTGGGTACACCTGTTGCTGTATCCTTATACTTATACCTGCTAGAGAGCGCATGTTTCATCCTGTAAATACAATCACCCTTCAATTTCTTACTCATCTTACTTGTAACAGTCAATATTGCAAAGTTCATTACACAATAGCCCAGCACGGCTATTAAATCCATATTCTTCTGTAAATCTTCTCAGATGCTTACTTAGTCTCATTTTATCCACCTCATAGTCAATTTTGTAGCTTCAGCTTCATTTCTCATTATCCTGCACTCACTTAGTTTTAAGCGTCGTTTACCTTGTAATACTTTATTTCAGCTTCTGGAATCATTCTATTCAATGTCTATCAAAAGTTATGAGTCAAAGGACCTACTTACTTTGGTTTCACAGAATCCTCACAACACTCATATTTCTTACTATCACCCCTTATCATTAAGCCTATACTTTAAACACAGCTTTGTCTTTCATATGTGAATAGATTCTACTACTCTAATTAGGTCTATAGGATTCTTCAGAAGTATTCATTCTGTTTCCCACAGAAATTGAACTTGAGCCTGGCAGAGAACACATTCCTGCCACTCTACGTCCTTAACCAGGACTGCTCCTCCGAAAAATGCGACCGCTCACCAGCGTGTCCAAGTATGTTCTCCTCTATAAAATCATTATCAGCTGATCTGTCCTTGTTTACTGTAAATTCATTGGTTCCTCCTATTCTCCACTCAGCTGGAATATGTTCACGCTTATCCGCTGTGTAAACAACTCAGTGAAGTGTCATCCGTTGTCCTGGTAAACTTTTCACGTGCATATTTTTTTTCTCTCAACTCACTTAATCATATAAGGGAGGTAATTAACCGTTGTCTCCCTTTGCATAATTTGACTTAACCTTATATTTCCTCCCCTCACCTTAATATTCAGAGTCTCCTCCCTTTGATCAAAGTATTATTTCACTCATTTTATCTCCTTTTTAGCAAGACACATAGTCTTTATTCAAATCCATTCTTATTTCTTAAACCATTTTTTTTATACTTTCCCCCTTAACCAAAACCAAATCACCGCTTATAATTCCTGCTTGAGCATTTATAATGCTCCTAGCAAAGCCAACGGTGACACACTATAATATCCGTAATGGTTTTTTGGTTTTGAAATTCCCGCGCAACACAAAGACGTCCGCACTGCTCGCACCACCTAAAGACTGTTATGTCTTCAATATGTCTCGTAATTGATAGGGATTAATTATTTTTGGCTCAGTTTTTAAACGTTCACCACGCCAATTAGAAAATGTTGACTGCTGTAAAACGTACTAGTCTTAGTTTTTTTTTTTTTTTTAAGTATAAAAACATTTAAAAGTAAGCATTAACATTTACAAAGGTTAACAATAAAATTTCAATCCTTTTTTTAATCCTTAAATCCGTCGCAAAATGTTTGTGTTTTTAGTAGCACTTCTATGGTTACAAAATCATTTACTTTCACTTGAACCAAAGTTAAAAATTTGTAATTTTCTCTTCTTCTTCTTCTGCTTTTTCTTCCTTCTTCTTCATACAATGCTGGCGTCAACTTGAATATGTTTAAAAGAAAGCAGTTATTTAAAGAGGTTGTTATTTCCATAGAGTGTGTCATGGAGTGGTACTGGTGAAATCACCAGACCACAATGTCTTTTATATTTGTACGATCGCCCTAATATAACTTACAGCCCCTGTATCTAGGTTGAAATGAGCGCGCCTCTCCAAACATGAGGCAAAAGCTACTAATTATAAAAATAAAATAATAAAACGTAGTACTCGTATGTTGCTCATTTTTACAGCAGACCTTTAACGGTCATTTTAACACTGCCACAGTTACACACACCGGTATTTCCTACCTTTAGCATGTTGGATATATTACATCTAAACGTGTAGTGGCCTGTACGAGCCTCTAGATTACCACTTGTTCACTTCTGCTGAGCTGATAATATACATCATTTTTCTTGTGGCCTGGATGCTTTGCTTCCTACTAGTTCCCGTATATATTCCTGATAAAACTTTGGGTGGCAGTTAAACTGACATGTTAGTTCAGTTATCTGACATTATCAGAAGACTTTTAAATATGTATTTAGACTACATTTTACCCACTCTTCCTATTTATTTTAATACACTTGACAAACACACCAAAACTGATTTTAATTTGGGAAGACTGGTCGGTAGCTTAACTAGAACATACTATTGACTATTCTGTCGCTTAATTCGAACACACCGTTGACCAAGTCACGTTGAAAATGTAACGACAGCTTGAACGATGAAGTTAACAACTACTTCCAGCATTTAAATGTTTGCTTTGTGTAATTGACACATGCGATAGTTATGTTTAAAGTGCTTTTTACAATAGTATTTTACATTCGAAGGCAAGAACTATTTCTGTGTTTACCATCTTAAAACTGATTCAGTACGTAATTATTTTCAGCTCTGGACGGAATTATTTTTAAGCCCCAAATATTTACACATACAGAATTTACGTTTACTGACAATGTGTGTCTAATCATGAGTTAAGTATAACATATTATATATCAAATTAAAGTACATTGGATGAACAATATAAATCCATATGCCTTTCTAGCTAATTTTATGTTATGTTTATGTTATAACAGATAACATGTACATGGAAAAAAGATAACTTGAAATTTTGAACTAAAATCTTCGACTTACGTAAGGCTTGTAACATAAATAGGTATCACAATACAGTTTCACTGCTCTCTTTGTACAGGTAATCCATTTAGAAACACAGAAAAAGTAAGAAAGTTATGGTTGATCACACAGTTTGTTCACTGTTCACATATTAGTAACATATCCTGTGTGTTTCCGGCCATTATGGCGATACGACAAAACACGATTAAATATGAAGATAAATGTGAAAAATCCCCTTCAAACGCAAATAAAAGACGTTGAAGCTTGTTGAAATTTGCCCAGTTTTGTGTTTACTTCTGTTCGAGATAAATTCCGGGCAGTATAAAATATCAGAATGGAAAGAAACAAGGAAATAAATCAGCGTCTTTTAAAAGATCTTGCGGATACAGCGGTCGGCCATTGCGTCTTTTAAATGATCTTGTGTACCTAGGAAGTCGAAGTGGCTAAGAGGTATGACTTTGGCCTCTAATTCTAAAGGTACCAGGTTAAGAAGCAGTGGTGCCTAAATATGTCATACTTTCTCCTGATCTCCTGGATGGTGAGATCGGATGCCTAGCCTTCTCGGCTAATGGCGAAAAAAAGGAAGTAAAATGTTGTGATGAAATCAGTTGTGCACTTTTCATAACTTTCGTTCTCTGTGGCAGTATCATTTCATTTCTTCATTTTCCTTACCGATCGTCCTATTATTTGGCATATTTTATGCACTTACAACTTTTTCTCTGACCGCTCCCTAAATTTGTTTACGTTTCGCCAGGTGAATCGTAGTAATACAAGGCTAATTATACAGGTCAGCGGAGAATACTTTTATCACTTACGTCGTCTTGCCATCTTTGATAGAGACGATCATTGTTGAAACACAGGTGGTCTCGCCCGATCGACGGAAAGAAAACGGTCTGGAAGATGCATGCGTAAACACAGGTGATAATATGTAATCATTACCGCTGTATCAATATTACAGATAACCTGTCAGAGGAGACAATATGGGCGGAAGGTATTAGTCATGACATAAGTTCACCGATGTGTTTGTGAGTTTGTACAAATACAATCGGAAGTACTACTGCCATATTTGAAAGGGATCACGAGTTTTAATTTTAAAATTAGATATTTTTAAACACGCGAGGAATAGTAAGGATTTAACACCCCGACCCACATAGTTCTAAAGAACTTACCATTGATTTAATTTGAGAGCCGTAATAGACTTTGGCTTTGATTGGCAATAATAATAATAATAATAATAGCCCCTTCAGTCATAACTGACTATGGGAATGCGCCCCTGAGGTGACAGCCCTCAGCTGCTTATTTTCCTGGTGCTCCTTTCGACGTTTTCTCCTCACCTCTGCTTCTTGTGTGAGCCTCTCTTCACCCAATCTGAGGTGGCGCCGTAAATAGCATCGCCACTTAGTGCGATCGGCAGCTTAATCCTCCCATGTTGCTGGATCCATGTCCAGTGCCCTCATATCTCTCTTGCACACATCTTTGAACCTCAGCTGTGGTCGCCCAACTGTTCTCTTGCCATCTGCTAATTGTCCGTAGAAGATATCTTTTGGGATGCGACCATCTTCCATGCGGCGAACATGGCCAAGCCAGCGAAGTCTGCGCTGTCTAAGAAGCGTATACATACTTTGAAGGCCAGCACGTGACAAAACCTCGACATTTGTCACTTTATCTTTCCACGAGATGCCGAGGATGCGGCGTAGACACCGCAAATGGAAGGTATTGAGCCTTCTTTCTTGCTTAGCATAGGTCGTCCAGGTCTCGCTGCCATATAGGAGTGTGCTGGTGACGCAGGCATTATATACCGCAGCTTTGGTCTTCATTGTGAGTTTAGAGTTTCCCCAAACACGCGATGTGAGGCGGGCAAAGGTAGCTGCAGCTTTGCCAATGCGGCTGTCGATTTCTGTATCCAGTGAGAGTTTGTCATTGATGGTAGACCCTAGGTATCTGAAGTGGTGCACCACTGCCAATTCATAGTTATCGATAGTGATAACTGGTGCAGCACCCACATCCTGACTCAGCACATTCGTTTTCTTTAGACTTATTGTGAGGCCAAAGTCCTTGCATGCTTTAGTGAAGCGATTCATCAAGCTCTGAAGCTCCTGTTGGCTTTGAGTGACGACTGCAGCATCATCAGCGAACAACAACTTGATTGGCAAGTTCGTCTACAAATACAGTTTGGGACGAACTGAGAAATGGAAATATAATCTAGCGAAATGGAAGACACAAATCAGCCTGTATCGCAACGTCAAATTAGAAACTCATAGGAGCCAGAGAGACATCGGAATAGTATTCTAGAATTAAAAGTGACAGATCAAAGTGTTTTGGCGTCTTTATAACTTAAAAGAGAACCTGCAATTTTAAATACCAAGACTGGAAATTTAAGGAATCAGACCACCCGTCATAAGAGGAATACTAAAATTTCCCCGACCACGTGTTCGAAGCATCTAATCAAAATTGCAGTGTCCATTCTACTGCGCCAAGAGATTGTACATCCCATTTGGGATAGGTTGTGAACATACATTTAAAATGTGAATTGTGACATGTCTGTACTTGCTAAGTGGTTATACCAGTCGTAGGAGGCTGCCAACCTCAACATATGAAAATAGTGTCTTCATAAACCACTACAGCAAGCGCTGGTAATTGCTTCTTGCTAATCGTACAGAAAACCGACAGCAGAACTGACCCCACACTCCAAATGGAGCAGTAATGATTACATCACATGTTCATAAAGTGTATTGTATCATTATGTGAGATATACGTACTTTGTTCGTTGTAATTCAGGCAAGCCATTGCCCTCGCGCTGTTCAGACACATTTTCTCCATTAAAGTAACCATAAAAAATAGCGGTGATTTCTGATCATATTCCCTGAGTTATACTGTGTATACTCAGGGAGAATAATTATTCTTAGAGGCTAACATTGGTGGGTGCACAGCAAGACAATGCGCCTGTTAATTTACAGCCCACAAATATACTTAGCAGAGACAATTGCTCATTTATTTTTCCTAAAGTTTATGGTTCGAAGCTACAAGACGGTTCTTAGCACCAGACCAGTCTGAAGTAAGAATCTTTGCCACTGTCTTTGTAATTCAAGAACTGTGTTAGACACCAACTACATACAGTGGACACGTTGTGAAGACACCCACCTTGACATTAGGAGTGAAGTTCATCTAGACACCTCTTGATAAGAGCCCTCATCACAAACAACCTGACAACGACCCAGTGCAGTACTCAGCAAGCTAAGTCTTTTGCAACAGGCACGCACGGGACTCTAATATCCATCAGTCCCCAATTACGTCTCAGTGAAGACAAATTTATAAAACCTCCTAACATCATCTTCATCCATATTTATTTAAATTTGTTAACGACTAATTGATTATTAAATGTGATATATGTTATTGTAACAAATTCATAGTTGATTCAGGTCTTATAGATAAGAGAACGCATGTATGATCGAAAATCTTTAATATTTATACAAATACTTACAGCAATAAATTACAACGTATAAATTAATTATAAAAGGAATTTCGCTGGATTACCCCAGCTGGGGGCTCGAACAAGCCAAACCATTGCTTAAAACTTCACAACAGGTGCCGGATCAGATATAAGTTAATAGTGCTCTGCCCTAAGCAGCATTGTTCTTGACTTCTGAATTAACTTGTGGACACTGCCTTGAGATAAAAGTGGCATTATCCTTCTATCTACAACTCTGCCAAGAGTAATCTTGTGCGAAGGTAGATATCTTTGACGAACCATTTTAGATACTCTTGAGTTTGGCCAATGGTGGACCACTACTGCAGAGCAAAGAGGAGGTGAATCCCGTGACACATCTGCACGTTGCGCACGTTAAAAATCGCTCGGCAGTGGAAATCGTAAGTAGTAGACCAAACGGCCGCTGCCCTCGTAAAATTTAAAAATTAGGAAACCTACCCATCACAAAAATATTTATAGAATGTGTGTGACAGAATAATCTCGAACTTTACATTTACCTGTGCCATCCTGTAATTCATTCTGTGCTCTTCACTGAAGTTTTCCCACCTCTGACAGTATTTGGTATTTTCGATTCATTGTTTGCACTCCCTTCCATCAACTCTTGTTATGTCAGGACTTCAGCGACCATCTTTTGTAATTAGGATAATCAATCCCTTTCGTTTTAACCCATATTAAAAAGAGAGAAGTGCGGTTTATTTTGGTTTACTAATGTGTAACATATTCTCCTGCCAGACTTTGCATAGCTGCGGCCGATTAGTAAGTAAACAACATGGGATGACCATAGTTGATTATCTTATCACTGGAAATGTCTCTGTCGGACCAAGTTCTTGTCAATGTTTGCTGGGCCTGGTGAATGGCATTATTGTTTCTGGACAAGACTTGTCGGAAGAAAAATTACGTGATAAATTACTAAGTAGTGAGCGTAAACATGATCGATAATAGAGGGAAGCAGGTATATTTGTGCGTTTGTTACGCAGGAATTCTTCGTGAAAGTAGGGGAAGTATACGCCTCTTGCTTGCTATTGGCTTGGCGTTTGCGATGTAAAAATACATTTTTGATTGGAGCCTTGTCATATAGTAGCAATCTGGATGTGGGCTGAATGCTGTATTATAGTTTAACGCCTAGCGAGTTTAACCGCAATGTGAAGTTCAACTCGCCAAGAAGAGAGCCAGACAAGCCAAAATAAGGAATAGGATAAGGATTTAATGTTTAAAGGACCGGGCAACGTGTTAGGGCATCTTGTGCATTTACACAGCAGCAACTGTAACTTTATTAATATGGAACGCCCGGAATACTTGGAACCTGGACATTATGTCATAGCGCTAGTTTATTGTAAAGTAACACCCAAGATTACGTGTAAGAGGCATCTTAGTCAAGGCATCTTCTGCCCAAACTAACGATAGACCTTTCGTTATACCCAGGGCGTATGGCGCGCCAAGGGGATATAATTGAGCCTGAATATTAAAGAATATTTGGCGATAAGCCAGTTTAAAATTATTTCATTACATCCGGCACATGTATGTGAACGTGTTTGAGCGAAAAAAAAGATTTATCAAGTTACAATTGTGTGCTTTATATCCGTTGTTATAGTTGCTTTGGATCTAGCCGCAGGCCGCGAGGTACGCCTGCTATATAAGATTCCGAAATTAAACACACACACAAAAAAAGAAAGAAAATAAGTGGCCATAGAGTGTTCATATCATGTAAACACTTCCTGTGGACATCGTATTTTGAAGTGGTAGCAAAATAATTATATTGGTGGTTAGTGTTTACATACTTTTATAAATTAATGACGTCATAGAGTTATTTATTTACATGTAGTGTAGTCACATACATAACACTCGTAAACTATTAACGAATCAAGCTCAATACATAATTTTTAAATGAATTTTAGCGATATCGGTGGCGATAATAACATATTTTCGATTCCGATAAGGACGTTGAACAAACGTGATATTTGTAAGTAATAAATCAATTAATTTGCATGGGACAAGAATGTGTAAGTGAGATTCCAGTTTAGCAATATGTGACTTCACAACAAAAGTTTATATAAATTACAATTTTCATTTGTTTTTTATCAAACTTCTTGAATTAGTTGTCAACTGGATATACGTTTCAATTCTTGGCGTTTTACTACCAAGGGATTAAGTACTGATGAAATATTTACGTGTATGTGCATAATTTTTATTTATTCTTTATTTTGATTTTTTTGTATTAATTCTACACTTCACAAGATATAACAAACAATTACATGTATAACGTCACATAAGAACTCTACAGTATTTCACAGCATTTTGCAGCCAGTTTCCTGAAGTTTGATGCATAATACATATATCTACTAAATTAATTTATGTGTCTACTGTCTGTTTTTAAAACATCACTTGCAGAAAAAAAAAGGTCTGCATATTTGGTCCTGGGTAAAACCGAAAAAAATGCCTTGGTTAGAATGAGTTAAGTATTTCTTTGAGACAGAAGTCAGTCTGTATTCCCAAAGAAATTGTGGGTAAGTGGTACATTTTATGATTCTATATTTTGCATTATTAACATGTGAAAATTGCTAGTAGATGTCCAAGTCATACGAGGCTGGCAACCTTGGCATATAGAATGATGGTTACATGAAGCACCACTGCAAGAGCTGGTGACTGCTTTATGTGGGTTTCTCATTGAGAACCAAAAGCAGAGGTAATCCCAAGTTCCACATGGAGCAGGGAGGGGATGATGATAGAACTGAAGTAAATATTTATTATACTAACCTTTTCAACCAGTGCAAATGTAAATGTAAACATGTTCAATATAAATGCAATGGAGGTTTTCAAATCACTGGGATTAATATTAATGCTCAGAGAGGGTAAAGCTGAGAGGCAGATGGGATGGTGGAAGACAAGTGGGGGACACCTGATGTTGTGTCAGGAAACCCAATGCTCAGGAAGGTGTATGTGTCTCTCTTATTTCATGATACTAGTCGGTGGTACCAACTGGTGGTGTTATCTGTGGAACACGTAAGTGTTATAAGTGGCCTGCAGTCAGAGCTAGACACCTACAGCAGACAGGTCTTAACAGACGCTGGACCATCTTTGCAATGACTCCACGATACTACGAGGAACGTGTTGCGGGCACCAGACTTGACCAGTGACGAGTGAAATAGGCCATATCCTGTAAAGAACAAGCATCGGCTGGAGAAGAAACCAACCGACATTTGACTGGCAGCTACGTACCCATTCACAGCTGCCAAGTGAACTCTCTATTTTCAAATCAGAAAGAACTTTTCAAATCACACTATCACCTGTGATGATATTTTAAAGACTCTATTTAAACTCATCAAAACAGCCTTATTTATTTTACAATTGTTAACGATAATTGACTATTAAGTGTTGTTATCTGTAAATAGACAAATTCAAAGTTGATTAATTCATTATAAGTGAACTGCACCCGTATGTCTCAGTCATTTTAAATGCCTATAACAGAGCTATTTAAGTAATATGTTACTGAGTTAAATCAGTGGGGCTCATCAGAACGAGCAAAATCATTACTCATAGAAGGTCAGGAAAGAAAACATTTACGCGGCCTGGGTTCTATCAACTGTAATGCTTGATTTCTTTAAATTCCTTTGAGGCTCCTTAGGATTAAAGCACTATTTCTCTATTCACATTTCTTCCAAGAGTAATCTTGAGCGAGAGGTAGTGTTAAAGACTTTATATTCATTGAGGGTCAGATTAATGTTTAAAGCTCTCATATACATGTCTGTTATTTTCAGACGTGCATCTGAGCACAGCAATGGTAAGTTTTGTAATGTTATTTGCGTACGACTGTGCACAATTATTAAACGTGGTATGGCGCAGTGATTTGTTGCTATATGGACAACTTACTTGAAGCAGATCCATATAACTATCGTCGTGTATAGACGTGATTGATTATGGTGTTCTTACCCAAGTCTAGGGAAGACACGAATATGTAGTAATTATGATCATCTGAAAGATGAATGTACTCTTTTTGAGGGAGCTATGCCAAGAAGCTTGTAATTTGAATATTTAGCCAAAGACGGCACGTTTTAAGTGTCTCGCCTCCGATAATTTGGTCTCCTGTAATGTTATGGCAGAGCTTCAGCTTGACCAGATATGTCAAGTTGCTAGTGCGTGCCACTAACGCTAGAAGCTTATTGAAGCGTAATGGAATATAGATAACTACGTAAAGAATATTAACATGGTCACTACGTCAAAACCATGCATACTACCAATCCGTTGCCGTAGAGCTTCCGCTAACCTTGATGTGGTAGTGGCTAGTGCAGTCGATCAACGCCTCTGGTGAATGTAATCTTGCTATGTACATTTGTGCCATGTCTGCGCTATTGAAGATGTTCTGAACTACTGTTATAAGTCTCGTCAAGAATAAAATATATTATCGTCCATAACTCTTCCAACAAGTGCAGGGTTTATACGTTACAAGTTGGTCATGCTGTATTGACCCATCCAGAGTTACCGGGTTCCATCATTATTATACAGATCATCAACATACGCCAAAGAAAAACGGCTCACATCATATTCGCGTAATTAAGAAGTATGTCGGCCACATTACCAGGTCCGACCGATTAGTCTATTTCAATGACTACATAAGAAACGAAGAAAACCCGCCGGTAACAGATAAACACATTTGAAGATCCCCAGTAGATACTCTGAATTGTTGGACCATCACTGCAGAGCAAGGAGAGTAAATCCAGTGACAATTGTGGTCCCGTCAACGATAATGGAACCTGTCTAGTTAATCCCATAGACGTGTCTGACATTAATTTCAGATTACTGAAAGAATATAGTTAGAGAGATTTTGATAAATCTGAGCATACAGTGGATTCATAAGTAACAGCAAAATAATTTTACAGAGAATTACTGAATAATTGAAAATACAAAATTTTCTAATAAAATGTTTGATGTGAAATTAGAAGTTCACTTGCTGTGGCTAATTTGTTGTTTTGATTTAAAGTTTTACTAGTTAAGTAGCAATTGCCTTTTTGTGTTGCTTTGTAAACAGACTTCTTGCTGAGAATGGCAGAGTCCCAACAGGCGTGAAGCCTTTTATTTGCATATTGGTAAGAAACTAGGTATGTCGGGCCAAACTCTGACTGATTTTGTGATAAATTCACTTATAACCGATCCGGAGAAGGCAGAAAAAGCTTTCGATCTTGAGGAGAGGAAACTGTCCCGTGACCACGAAAAAGCCCAAGCCGAAAAAAAAGAAGCACAAAGGAAACACGAAGCCGAAGAAAAGTAAATGCAAAGAGTGTTTGAAGGAAAGAAGGCTGAATATCAAAGGAGACATCAAGCTGAAGACATTGAAAAGTAGAAGACCTTCGAAAAGGAACTGGCCGAAAGAGCAGAAAAAAAGGAACAGGGCGACAGAGACCACGCAGAAAAGAAAGAACAGGCACACAGAGCCCACGAGATCCGACGGAAAGAACTAGACAATGAAGGAAGGAGAACAGAATCTAGCTCTAGTGCTAGTGGGTCGGGTGGTTCTCAAGGCAGCGATGGGGGATACATTTCTCATGCGGTGGCGCATAGTGTGGCCTCCTCCCACTAGATGTTTATTCGGGGAATTCTGAAGAAACAGACATCTATCTCTCTAGATTTGAGTCTTCAGCGGCTACCTATGGCTTAGAGAGGGAGAAATACAACATGAAGCTATCCCAGAGTCTATATTTCAACATAGAGGAGTAAAATTAGTCTTATCATATAAAAAATTTTGTAAGGAATCCACAAAAACATGTCAGATTTGGTACAGGTTTACTGAGAAGAACAGAAAATTATGAAATTCAATACTAGCCACTGCACGTATATGCCAAATACAAAATGGCGTCCTATAAAACTTGTGCCCGGGTTGTCAGATGTCTACACAAGATTTTACCCTTCCTTTTGGGATGCTCTAACAGGATCTGAAGAGAAAACTCGTCCACCTCAAATTTCCTACTGTGTCTTATGGTCAGGGACTAGAGTCCAGAGGTTTTCAAACTGTGCGTCGCGGCTCCCAGGGGCGTCGCGGCCCTCGGCTAAGGGCGTCGCGGTGGCTTGGGATTTTTGTGCCCAGATTTGAAGAACTGATGATGAAGAAGCAAGCTCATCTTTCTCATTGACTTTGTGACTAGTATAAGGTGTCATAAAACTGTAAGTTGATTAAATTAATTTAGTTTTTCATTTACAAAATAAATACAGTCTTATTTATTTTGTGTCCGAAACTTAACTTATTTACCCCCCACAATTGGTATCAGATGTAAAATATGCACATTCAGAAGTCATTAATATCTTGTTGGGTACAATTGCTTATATATAATATATAGTATAGAGAGGAGCCGCGGTGATTTATGCACAGGTCAAGGGAGCCGCGGAACAAAAAAGTTTGAAAACCTCTGGACTAGACTATTTGATGTTATAGCGACACGGACAGTTCATTTCATAAATTCTCGGAAAATTTCCCGTAAAACGGTGTAATTACTACGAACTACGATATGCAAATCCTATGCTAAATATAACACTTCAACATTCTAATCAATACCCTGAACTGTAAAATTCTTTTCGGGATTTGTGCAGAAAGTACAAATACATGTGATTACA
This sequence comes from Oreohelix idahoensis, assembly GCA_024509875.1. Taxonomy (NCBI): domain Eukaryota; kingdom Metazoa; phylum Mollusca; class Gastropoda; order Stylommatophora; family Oreohelicidae; genus Oreohelix; species Oreohelix idahoensis. The sequence continues at coordinate 147,684 of JAMPIV010017803.1, read as the reverse complement.
GCAGTATGTCGTGAAACATTCTAAATCCACATATATAAATTAAAAGGTAAATGTAAAGCCTAACAAATAACTTCAATAAAAGGAAAGAAGAATGGTAAAGAACAGTGCTGTCACAATAACTGTACTCGAAATCCCCCTTGTTTTCTACTTCGTCTGCAAATTGTAACGTTTCCACGTTGATAGTAAAGCCTATAGCAGCATACACGCGTTTCCACAACACAATAAAACGTGTACTGCATTTCTAAGAAAACATTGAGCTAGGCACACCGCGTAATGACCTAAATTAATACTTCCATTAATTTCATTTTATACACGGCGTGATGAAAAGACAGATGAACTTAGGATAGCGAGGGAGGGCTGAAAGCAGGAACGCATGCAACACTAAACACGAGTCTCGCGATATTAATGCCACCCCCAACAAGCGTAAGGCCAGAAGCACTAACTTTTTTCAAATCGACAGTGATAAAAAAACACTACCCATACGAGAGTTAGGTTTAAAAACTTACAAAACGCTTATTAGGAAACATGACATTCTACTGTTTTATGTCTAAAATCCTGACATTAGTCTGACAGTACAGCAGGACAGGTGGCGTTCTAAACATAAAAAATAAAAAAACAAATACACGAGTATCCTAGAAAATACATATTTTGAACGCCACCTCCTGGCTCCATTAAAATTATATATTTGGGTTCCTTAGGACTTGCTGACAAAGAATTTGTTAAGTGTTACGCAAATAGTCTAGGAATTAACAAATTATAGCCAAAATAAAATGGTGGTGCTGTCAGACAACACCAAAATCAGAATTGCGCAGTGGCAGGTTTTGAAACCACCATTGTACGGGAAATGGGCCACCATGTAAAATCCTATTTGATTGGATAGAAATAAATGTAAGGCTAAACACGATTAGTCGGACTATAAATACTATTTTTTGTTGTTAGGGGAGACGGAAGGAAGGGTACTTTTTTTCAAACGCTTGGGTAAACATGTCTCGATTGGTTAGACCAGCCAATATAGTCAATTAGAAGCGTCAGTTCAGTGCCACATTTTAAAATAAACTTACTAAAGGAACAGTGCGTTGAGATCCAGCTCATATTTTTCTAAATACAAGCCTGGGACAGAGGCGGATCGGAATTTGTGCCATAATTTGTGCCATTATTCATCGCTAGTATTTGTGTAATATTTCCATGAATTGTGGGACTGTGGTCCTAGTTATTGAAGCAGCACCTGGTCTGAGTTTTGCTGAATCCAGAGGCTGACAGCATACTCCTTGGTCCAGATAGCAACCAGTGAGGTGTCTCCAGAACACAGTGAAGCAATTGAGCAGAGGAGTCTTTTCCTGCCGCCATCACGAAAGATAAGCTTCTGTGGCCAGAGGAGCTCAACATTATGTACCCCCCTCAAAAATTGACATTGTATTAAATAAAGAGGGGCAAGTAATTGTTTTAATGCCAGGAACTGAGAACATCTCCAATACTAGTTCCAACAGAAACAAACACTTGAAGTCGTGATGACAATCAACAACATAGCTTGAACAGCCAGTATTACCTCCTAGTACCACATCACAACTCACACACATAGAATACTAATAATAATATATGTCAATACAAAGATCATATCTATAAACTGTGTACATAATACTTGTAATTACATTTTATTATGTTTCCTGGTTCACTGTGTAGTTGAATCAGGATCTTTATTATTGAAAAAACTTAATACATATATTTTTAACCTTTAACACTTGCCTCATTTAAAATAATCTTATAGCGTGTTATATGTATGTGAGAGTCACAGTGGTGTAAAGTGTTGTGGAATAATTAAATGGTTTATCTGTCTGTTGTTGTTGTGACTTACACTTCATCATTTTCATAACCCTAGACATTTAACGTAGTCATCACAATATTCCAGAATAATTCTGACTGAGGTATAAATGTGGTAGCAAGTAAGGGTATCTGTAAAACACTACACCTATTAGATACAGATACCTTCACAGCTGATCTCAGTCAGTACACTAAGTCCCCTATAAATATTTATAACATCCCACTTTACCACATATATTGGGGGCTCGTCCGGGATTTTGAATATTTCCCTATTATAAATATTGGGGGTAATTCACTTCAGGGAATAATAAAAATTAAAAAGGTATCCTTGGGTGAAAATAAATAACGTTGAGCTCTCAGTGCCTGTGGTGGTTATTGGCTATTTAGTTAGAAATTGTATTGTTTAGTTAGACATTATATACATTTACCTGTTAGAAAATGGCGGACCTGGCCAAATTTCGATCTGCTGCTGTGCAGACTGCAAAAGAGTTAGGAATGGACGGGGCAAATTATGATTGCTTATGTCACTGCTGAATGTGACAAATATATTGAACGGGAAGAAAGAAGATTAGAAAAAGAGGCCGAAAGAAAATTAGAATCTGAAAGGTTGGCCGAAGATAAGAGGTTAGAGGCTGAAAAAGAAATTAAGAAGTTACAAATTGAGGCTGAGGCTAAGAAATTGGAAGCAGAGGAAAGAAGATTGACTGCAGAAAGGGAAGACAAGAGATTAGCTGCAGAGAGGGAAGCCGAGGAAAGAAGATTAGCTGCAGAGAGGGAAGCAGAAAAGGAGGAGAAGAGATTACAAAGGGAACATGTGTTACGACTAAGGGAGTTTGAGTTTCAAGGCCATGCTCCTGAAAATGGTGCCAGTCCCTTTACCTCTGATGCTACTGCTAGTCAGGGAGCCTCAACCTCAGCTATGAATTTTCATTTAGATCATTTTGTTGAGAAAGAAGATGATATTGAGAGCTATCTAAATAGATATGAACTATTAGCTACCACGTATGGGTTAGAGAGAGAAAGGTGGAGCTTAAAGTTATCTCAAGGTCTTCGTAGGGCAGCTTATGAAGTTTTTGCCAAAATGAACAGAAGTGATCAAGAAAATTATGACATGCTAAAGCAGGCTCTTTTGTTAAGATATGAAAAGAACGCAGAATTTTATAGGAAAAAATTTAGGAATGCTAAACTACTGTCAGGTGAAACCTATCACCAGTTCTCTGCACGGTTAGAGACATACTTGGAGAAATGGACTTCTCTGGGGAAAGCCCAAGATCTTAAGGAAATGGTCCTTATAGAACAATTAAGAGAGTCCATGGCTCCAGACCTGAGAAAGTTTCTCATGGAACAAGGTGCAGAGAGGCTGGGTGAGTTGCTAAATGTTGCTGAAAGGTATCAAGCAGCTCAGGCAGAGGTATCAGGTAATAAAAAGAAACAGGTAGAAAATTTTAAGGCACCACAGAACTTTAATAAATTTGATCCTAGAGATCAAAACAAAGGTAAGCACCAGTTTGATAGGCCACGGTATGACAATAAAAATAAAACCCCACAATTCGATGAAGGGAAATATGATGAAAGAAAATCTTACAACAAGGGAAAGATAAGGTGTAAAAATTGTAAGATGAACAATCATGACACTGACCATTGTAGAAGGAAACCTATGTATATGGCCACCCTTCAGGTCAGGTCGACCTCAAGAAAGGAGGAGGATATTATGTTAGATACCACTCCAGAAGAGATGAGGAAGGCACAGGCTGGGGATAAGACCCTCAAGCCTTGTTTCAGGAAATTGTCAACTTGTCATACAACTCATAGGCAAGGGAGATTTTTACATGAAAAACAAGTTGATTTACAGGAAGGCCGGAACTAGATCCCATGGTCACGGACAGTTCGTTCTTCCAAAGAGATATAGGGCAGAATTAATAAAGAGCCTACATGTGAAACAAGATGGGGACCATGAGAAGATAGGTACCATCATCCAAAAGGTGGCTCACAATTATTATTGGCCCAAGGCAAGGTGGGACATTGAGAATTTTGTAGAAAGGTGTAGCATAGCACATGAGGGAACACCCACAAGTGGGAACATTGATCAGGACCTGGACACGCCAAGGGGCAAAATTAGGCCTGATAATAAAAAGAAATATAAATTTGATAAAGTGGACCAAATGGAATGGGAAGCCCCTTTTCACGGACAAGCTTCACTTAACTGTTTTACAATGGCCACTATGCAGAGAGTGCAAAAAAATGTCTTACCCCAGGATAAGCCGAAAATCCCTCAATCGGACTTATGTAAACTGGAGGAAGAGGATGTAGAGAGGAAATCTCTCATCCAGAATTCTAAGTGGGGAGAAAGCCCCAGGAAAAAAATTGGTAGCGGTCGTTTTGTGCATGATAATTCTGGGAAGAAAAATCATCACTATAGAGCGTCGAGTGGAAGAGACCATACCGGTGCATGGACAAAGAGGTCCACAAAATTAAAGGTCCATATGTAGCTCTGTTAAGAACGTGGACTGATGAAAAGGCAGAGGAAAATATTACATCCTCATACCAATATGTGAATGAGCTGACCACTCGTTTAAAAACTGGCCGGAAACTTGCCAATGAAAATTTGAGACAAGCCAGGAAGAAACATGCTGCCTATTTCAACAGGAAGGCTAAAGACAGAGATTTGGCTGGGGGAAAGAAGGTACTGCTTCTTCTCCCCGGTAGTCAGCATAAGTTACAAATTGGATGGCAAGGTCCATATAAGTTCTAGAGAAGGTGTCTAGAACAAATTATAAGATAGATAAGAAGGGGAAAGAAAAAATCTATCATGTGAATCTCCTGAAGAAATATTTGGAAAGAGAACATCAGGAAGAGACACACTTGTTGACCTTGTCCATTGCAATGGAGATGAAAAAGGAACCACTTTCATCATTTGAATATCCATTACACCCCTGTGAGACAGCGGCACAGGTGAAAATCAGTACACATTTAACTAAAAATCAGAAAGAGAGAGTGCAACAGGTTCTAGATAATCATACAGAGGTGTTAACCGACCGACCGGGGCATACAAACTTATTGGAATATGATATGAAGCTGATAGACCCTACACCTGTCTGTATGAAACCCTATTCGATTCCTTTTGCTAAGGAGAAAGCTTTGAAGGAAGAGATAGACTATTTGTTGAAGGAAGGAATTATTTCACACAGTGAATCTTCGTATAGTTCCAGTGTGGTACTCCTAAGGAAACCCTCTGGAGAACATAGACTCTGTATAGATTACAGGAGACTGAATGCTATTACAGAAGGACAGGTGGATCCATTGCCGGATACAAATCAGTTGTTTGCCAGGCTAAATAAAGCTAAATATTTCTCAAAAGTGGATCTGAGTAAAGGATACTATCAGATTCCAGTAAAGCCTGAGGTTAGACCATACCTAGCGTTTAGTACCTCAGAGGGACACTATGAGTTTAACAGATTGCCATTTGGATTGAAGAATGCACCTAGTGTCTTCTCTGGAATGATGAGAAAATTATTGGACCCTCTGAATAATCCATGTATCACAAATTTCATGGATGATATCCTTATAGCAACAGAAACATTTGAGGAACACATTGACTCTCTGAACATGCTGTTTAATCGACTTAGAGAAGCGAATTTAACAGCCCGACCAACCAAATGTTGCGTTGGATGTAAAGAATTAGAATTCTTGGGACACACAATCCATCAGGGAAACATGACCCCTGACCCCAAGAATTTAGAGAAACTAAAGAAAGCCCCGAGACCACAAACCAAGAAAGACGTGAGATCCTTTGTCTCATTATGTGGTTTCTACCAAAAGTGTATCAAAAACTTTAATTCCATATGTGCACCGTTAACTGATTTGACACGTAAAGGAAATCCAGATCGAATTACATGGACACCACAATGTGAATTGGCTTACCAGGAATTGAAGGAAAAGCTTACAAGCAAACCTATTTTGAAATTACCTGACTTAAGTCAAGAATTCATTGTAAGGACTGATGCCAGTAATATTGGGTTAGGTGCAACTCTGTTACAGAAATCAGATGCAATGGATGGGGAGTTAAGCCCAGTGGCATATGCTAGCAGAAAGTTGAATAAAGCTGAAACCAACTACTCAACTAGCGAAAAAGAATGTCTTGCAGTAATATGGGCGATAAAGAAATTCCATATTTATCTGTTTGGGAAGGCATTTAAGTTGCAAACGGATCACAAACCCTTGTCATTTCTAGCGCAGGCTAGACATGAAAATTCTAGATTACTCCGTTGGTCATTACTGATGCAGCCATATGAGTTTTGCATAGAGTATATATCTGGAAAGAAAAATCTGGGAGCGGATTTTTTAAGCCGCCATCCGTGTGATAAGAATCACCGTAAGCCCCAGAAATAATAATAAATTTCTCTATGTGTATATAGAATTATAGACTGACATATAACGTCTGTTTTAAGAGGGGAGAATTTGTCGTGAAACATTCTAAATCCACATATATAAATTAAAAGGTAAATGTAAAGCCTAACAAATAAATTCAATAAAAGGAAAGAAGAATGGTAAAGAACAGTGCTGTCACAATGACTGTACTCGAAATCCCCCTTGTTTTCTACTTCGTCTGCAAATTGTAACGTTTCCACGTTGATAGTAAAGCCTATAGCATCATACACGCGTTTCCACAACACAATAAAACGTGTACTGCATTTCTAAGAAAACATTGAGCTAGGCACACCGCGTAATGACCTAAATTAATACTTCCATTAATTTCATTTTATACACGGCGTGATGAAAAGACAGATGAACTTAGGATAGCGAGGGAGGGCTGAAAGCAGGAACGCATGCAACACTAAACACGAGTCTCGCGATATTAATGCCACCCCCAACAAGCGTAAGGCCAGAAGCACTAAATTTTTTCAAATCGACAGTGATAAAAAACACTACCCATACGAGAGTTAGGTTTAAAAACTTACAAAACGTTTATTAGGAAACATGACATTCTACTGTTTTATGTCTAAAATCCTGACATTAGTCTGACAGTACAGCAGGACAGGTGGCGGTTCTAAACATAAAAAATAAAAAACAAATACACGAGTATCCTAGAAAATACATATTTTGAACGCCACCTCCTGGCTCCATTAAAATTATATATTTGGGTTCCTTAGGACTTGCTGACAAAGAATATGTTAAGTGTTACGCAAATAGTCTAGGAATTAACAAATTATAGCCAAAATAAAATGGTGGTGCTGTCAGACAACACCAAAATCAGAATTGCGCAGTGGCAGGTTTTGAAACCACCATTGTACGGGAAATGGGCCACCATGTAAAATCCTATTTGATTGGATAGAAATAAATGTAAGGTTAAACACGATTAGTCGGACTATAAATACTATTTTTTGTTGTTAGGGGAGACGGAAGGAAGGGTACTTTTTTCCAAACGCTTGGGTAAACATGGCTCGATTGGTTAGACCCGCCAATAAAGTCAATTAGAAGCGTCAGTTCAGTGCCACATTTTAAAATAAACTTACTAAAGGAACAGTTCGTTGAGATCCAGCTCATATTTTTCTAAATACAAGCCTGGGACAGAGGCGGATCGGAATTTGTGCCATAGTTTGTGCCATTATTCATCGCCAGTCAACGTATCTGTGTAATATTTCCATGAATTGTGGGACTGTGGTCCTAGTTATTGAAGCAGCACCTGGTCTGAGTTTTGCTGAATCCAGAGGCTGACAGCATACTCCTTGGTCCAGATAGCAACCAGTGAGGTGTCTCCAGAACACAGTGAAGCAATTGAGCAGAGGAGTCTTTTCCTGCCGCCATCACGAAAGATAAGCTTCTGTGGCCAGAGGAGCTCAACATTATGTACCCCCCTCAAAAATTGACATTGTATTAAATAAAGAGGGGCAAGTAATTGTTTTAATGCCAGGAACTGAGAACATCTCCAATACTAGTTCCAACAGAAACAAACACTTGAAGTCGTGATGACAATCAACAACATAGCTTGAACAGCCAGTATTACCTCCTAGTACCACATCACAACTCACACACATAGAATACTAATAATAATATATGTCAATACAAAGATCATATCTATAAACTGTGTACATAATACTTGTAATTACATTTTATTATGTTTCCTGGTTCACTGTGTAGTTGAATCAGGATCTTTATTATTGAAAGAACTTAATATGTAATATATGTGAGAGTCACAGTGGTGTAAAGTGTTGTGGAATAATTAAATGGTTTATCTGTCTGTTGTTGTTGTGACTTACACTTCATCATTTTCATAACCCTAGACATTTAACGTAGTCATCACAATATTCCAGAATAATTCTGACTGAGGTATAAATGTGGTAGCAAGTAAGGTTATCTGTAAAACACTACACCTATTAGATACAGATACCTTCACAGCTGATCTCAGTCAGTACACTAAGTCCCCTATAAATATTTATAACATCCCACTTTACCACACAGTAGGGGATCATTCTTGTTGGTAATCATTGTTTTTAAAAGTGAATTGATTTAATTTATAACTGCAGTTATTGAATTTCTTAACGTCCAGTTATAATTTTGTTGTGTAGTTAAGCTAGTTATAATTAAACTTGGTAGGGGATAATACGAACTACATTAACATATTAAAATAACACCCTTGGAGCAAAGGATAGGTCTAGCGAGAAGGTGACGTACATATCAGTTCTCATGTTAGCTATCGTCTTAACTGTGTGGTTAACTACCTGACTTGTTTTGTGCTATCCTTACCTATAGCTCACAAGCTATCTTCTCAGTTTCTGTTAGCTAATGTTATATTTTAACCTTAATCACGACACAATTAGTTATTATCAAACTTCCATCTCGCCATTCGGCTGACTCTCTTTTTCTGTAAACCCCTCGATCTGTGTCTATAACATTGTACACTTTCTCAAGAAGATTCGTGATACTGTAGTGAACCTTCCTATCATCAATCAGAAAATCATCTTTCCATTAACAAACGGTAATGTACAGTAATGTATTGAACCCAGCCGAATGACATCTGTGGAATTCTGCATGTTTCCAATCTTTGCTTATTTAATGATTTCTGCACCTCATGACATCTCTTATTTAACACATTAACTACCGAATTGAAAAACACACTGTGGCCGAATTAAATTTTTTTCCCATTTTCATCCTGTAGGTGTTTGCACAACGTAAGCTGTGTTTTCGTAATTGTTTACAGATTTTTATGAATTACACGTCATTTTAAAGATAAATGAATGCACTATTACAATAAACACCGGTTGTAACTCTAATAGAGGTTGTTGCTATTTAACGGCCCTCCGATGGCTGAGGACTTGCAATATTTTCACAATTATGACTGCTTGCGCCCCATCTCTATCAAAATCACAATTTCTATCAATGTGCACACCGTTTTCACTCTTGTCCTCGTCGCTAGATATATCAGTCAATTGTTGAAACACGTTTCTATCCTATTCAGCCGTTAGACGAGATGTACACGCATTTTTTGTAGTCCTATCACTAGTTGCCACGGTAAACAGTTTTACACGATTTGGTAACTAACCCAAAAAGCTGAAAAATATGAACATAATATCAATTTTCCAGTGCTCTACAACAACCATGCTTTGGGAATTTGTTTTCCGGTGGCAACTTAAAATCTCGAACCAGATCAGAAAGTTTTTCAGTACATTTTTCATTCGTTTTGTTACTAAAATTAGATTGGCGCTCTGAGCGGCTTGCGGTCCAAATGTGATTATTTTGTGAGCCGCTGACAGCGGCTTGCGGTAGTTAATGTGTTAAAAAGTATGATACACTTAAGTATTGACATGGTTCTCTTTGTTATGACAGTGTTGTAGTATAGTCTTGAATGACATCTTTAAAGCTTTGATAAACTCTCTCCTCATGAAGCCGTAAATCAAAGAGTTTGAAAATGAATTAAACATAAACAGTAGTCCTGTTAGCAAATTTAGATATATTGGTAAACTATAGATAAAGTTTATTCCTGATACTATTAACAGCGGTGACATGAAGAATACAGACACGCCAAAACTGATAGCAAAGAACCGGACGCTTCTCATGGCTGCTTGCCGATTGTTTATGAACAATACTGCACCGCTAGGATCCGCATTTTGTAACCTTCGAACATTGGCCGATTTCTTATGTTGGAAAGCCAAACAGGCAATCTTGAGGTAGCACATGAAGCCTGTAGTGATATTTACTAGGTATGCTATGAGGGTTATAAAGAGGTACTCGAGAGGTGGGCTTAATAACATACATTTCTCATAGTACTTGCCATCTGTGTATACCAAGAGAGGTATAAATGTGTATACTAGCCCGATAATCCATATTCCAAGAAGAACTTTGAAGGTACGCCCCTTCGTTATATTCTTCATGTAGAAAAACGGATAAGCGATATGAATGTAGCGATCAATGGCGACCACGCTCAGATGAGTAATTGAGATAAGGACAGCGCCAAAAATTGCACCCTGGAGAAAGCTATTCAGGGACGTAAGCTGACATTTGTCAGTGTACGATAGCAAATAGATTGCTAATTGAGAAAGATAAGCGGCACACATTAAGATGTCTGTGGCAGACAAAGACGCAACTATTATATCCGTGTTGGTGTGTAAGGTTGGAGTACGCCATATTGTCACAATCACTAGAACACTTTGACAAAATATAATAAAACTAACGGGAAATACAAGGTAAACAATTTGATACCAAGAATAAATGTTTACATTACAGCCTAGTGTGGCATTAGCCGCCATTATATTAATGTTTTATGCTTGTTAGAATGCACCAGGAAGAACGATTTTTAAAAAAAGTTATCACAATATCACAGCAGTAATTTTTACAGTGAACACGACATATCGCAGTTTTTCTGTTAAAGTAAGCTTACTAATATATCAAATTGTCTGTCCAGAAATGAATTCATTAAAAACTGCCTTCATGTTTTACCGTGTTTTGACGTTGAACATTCAACTGTTATTTTCTTTCCAGTTGCCTACTTTTCTCTGCTGGTTCTGAATTATGGCCTACTTTGTTAATTCCCTGCGCGAGAGAGAGAGAGAGAGAGAGAGAGAGAGAGAGAGAGAGAGAGAGAGAGAGAGAGAGAGAGAGAGAGAATGAGACAGACAGACAGACAGATAATAATCACTTATTTATTATCTGCAGCCCAGCGTCGAAAGATGTGCAGACGTGTTTTTGACATACTTCAATTACCTGGTCGTTTTAATTAAAAATTTAGCTCTCTGGTAATTTTGATTCAGGATCTTCACATGTCTGGTAGATTTTGTTAACTCTCCGGTAGTTTTGAATCAGGGTCATCACGTATCTAGCACATTTTGTTAACTCTCTGGTAGTTTTGATTTTCAGGAGCTTCGCGTGTCTGGTAACTTTTATTCAATCTGTGAAAGTTTTGATGCAGGGTCTTCGGGTGTCTTGTAGATTTTGTTAACTCTCTGGTAATGTTTATTCAGAGTCTTCACATGTCTGATAGATTTAATTCTCTGGTAGTTGTGATTCATAATCTTCATATATCTCGTAGTTTGTGTTAATTCTCAGGTGGTGTTGCTTCAGTGACTTTACATATCTGCTAGATTTAAGTTAAATCCAATTCGGTTTTATTCAGTGCCGTCACATATCTGATAGATTTTAATAATTGTCTGGTCGCTTTTCTTCGCTGTCTTTATATAATAAGTAGCTTTAGTTAACTCTGTGGTCGCTTTGACTCAGTTTTGTCACATATTAGGTAGATTTAGAAAACTCCCTGGTTGCTTTGTTCTGATTGTAGTATCGACTATTTGAAATTCTCTTAGTTGTTGTTCACTTGTTCCTGATAAAGAAAGATGGTCAGTAGTGTTGTACAGTTCCTTATAAATTCCCAAATATATAAATACAATGTCTCCAGTTTTTCACGAAAACTCTAGTTCATGAAGCACATCTGTGATACAGAAATGTAACAGTACCTTCACTGACGAAGTTTTAACTACTGCAGTCGACACTCTCTACTTTGTTCCTGGTTCATACTGTATTTTTTTTTTAATAGCACGCGGTCCTTATAACAACTTTAACCTGTTTGTCCGTCTGCAGATTCTGTTAACAGTTTCTTGTTTAACGTTAGATCTGAAAAATATATGAGTATGCGCTATTAAACGAAAAACAATACACTATTTATGGCTTATTGCTGTCATTAGTACACGTCACAAACAATTATTGATGTAAGCCTATAGCTATTTTTCAAGTTTATTCCTTAAATAAGGACTGCAATACTTTACTTCCTTTTTCTTTCCACTATTTACGTAAAGCGTCGTGGGGAGATGAAGTTTGGGTTCTTGAGCCAAGTGTGCCGCCTTGACAGCAGTGAGCACGTGTTGTTGTTGAATGTCTGTGATGTTGTGTAGACAGCGAAATCCAAGAAGAACAGTTTGGTTTTAGACGGAACAGTGGAACAAGAGAGGCAATTTTTTTGCCTAAGAATATTAGCAGACAAATATAGAGGTCCAAAAATAGTATGTGTATGGGCTTCATTAATTATAAGAAGGCTTTTGACAGAGTCCATCATGAGAAAAAAATTGAATGCCTCAAAGACATAGGTATTGATGGAAAAGATTTAAGAATACTCAGTAACCTTTATTGGGAGCAAACTGCCACAGTAAGATCAGGAAGGAATTATTCACCATACATAGACATAAAAAGAGGTGTCAGACAAGGTTGTGTGCTGTCCCCCTGCCTATTTAATTTATTCACCGAAAAACTTTTCAAACAGATACAGGAAATACCAGGACTGAACATCAGTGGAAAGTCAATAAACAACCTTAGATATGCAGATGCTACCGTGTTTTTAGCTGAAAGCGAACAGGAGTTACAAGAGCTAGTGAAGCAAGTGAACAGTATAAGTCATGAATATGGACTCGACATTAATATCCAGAAAACAAAAACTATGATAATTAGCAAAACAGACGATAAACCCACATTAAAGATAAGCGTAAATGGGAAAATCCTGGAACAAGTCAAGAGCTACGTATATCTTGGTCATATAATAACAGAAGATGGCAGATGTGAAACAGAAATCAAGAAGAGAATAGGAATGGCCAAAGCTACATTCAACAACATGAAACATATACTGACATCCAAACAGTTATCTCACAAATTAAAACTGAGAATCATAAAGTGTTATATATATTCTGCATTTCTGTATGGTGCAGAAACATGGACGATGAATAAGCATTTGGAAGAAAGAATTGAGGCTCTTGAAATGTGGATATATAGAAGAATGGGGTGTATCTCATGGAAAGAGATTAAAAACAAATAAAAAGGTCCTAGAAAATCTAGGTATAAAAAGAGAACTAATGAGAGAGGTCAAAGTTCGGCAGCTAAAATACTTTGGCCACATAAAAAGGCATAACACCTTGCAGAAGATCTTAACAGAAGGGAGAGTTGAAGGCAAACGTGCAAGAGGAAGACATCGCTATAAGTGGGAAGATAACATCAAGAGATGGACAGGAAAGAGTCTATCAGAGTGCACCACCAAGACAAGAGACAGAAGACGTTGGAGATCCATTACAGCCAACCTTCGTTGTGGAGATGGCAATTGATGATGATGATGATAATGATGATGTTGATGATGTTGTGTATCCATCCGCCTCTTAGTCTTCCCCGTTCTCTGAACCCAAATCTTCTAGTGTTGTAGGCGAGTAGTGGTCATTCATCAGGCTCAATTCTTAAAGTTGACCAAACCACATGATTTTCTGTGTCTCTATATACTTGATGCAGAATTTAGTTCTCACTATTGTTGTAATGTCATCATTTCTCATTCTGTCTCTCCTGGTATTATTACTTGCTTTTAATTAACATCTTACAGGATACGATTTTCCGCTCCCGTGCTTTGGTCACAGACCATGTTTAACACTGATAGCAAAAAGTTGGTAAGAGTGTATTACTTTTCTGCTGTCGTTTACTTTAAATACTGATATTCTGAATGTTTAAGTAGCTGTGACAGTTGTTAAGTCACTACAAATTTTTTTAACATCCTGTTTTAATTTCTATGTCAAGTCTTCTATTTTCACTAAAAATTCTTCCTAGTATTAAAAACTCTACTAATTAATAATTTTCAGTATACACAAATATCCCCAGTTATACGCTGTTGGATAAGGCTTTTTCGATATAACATTGCTTCTATGTTTAGCCACGTGCCAGTGAAACGCTTAAAATAAAAAAAATCAATCTTATCCCAAGAATCCGTGGAAGGCGTATATACAACTTCAAAATTCATTCAGGGTGGTGAAATGGGCAAGAAGCATTGTCACTGCTAGCATAATGAAGCATAACTCCAGAAACAGAACGCAGTTCTATGGTATTCTGTAACATAGAACAAAATCTTTATTGCTCCGAGGAGTTTCTTGAAGAGAAAAAAGATGGCAAAAAAAAAAAAACCCACTAAACTCGATTATTTTGTTGAGTCTCTTTTAAAATCTTCTGCTCCATAGACTTGCCATCTACATCTCGTTGTTGTTGTTTTAATGAGGTTGTCGTGGAATATTCTAATCCACATATATAAATTAAAAGGTAAATATAAAGCCTAACAAATAAATCTAATAAAGAAAAGAGCAATGGTAAAAGAACAGTGCTGTCACAATGACAGTACTCGAAATCCCCTTTGTTTTATGCTTCGTCTGCAAATTGTAACGCTTTCACGTTGATAGTAAAAGCCTACTATATTATTACCCGCTTTCTTCAATGAAACGTGTGCTGTATTTCTTGGAAAAAACATTGAGATACCAAGCTGATCAATGACCTAATTTAAATATTTCATTCATTCCATTTTATACACGGCGTAACTAAAGACAGATGGACTAAAGGATAGAGAGATGGGAGAGGCATAAAGCCGAACACGTGCAACACAAAACACGCGTCGCGCGATACACAGTTACTACTATCACGCGTGTAAGGCCACATGCACTAACTTTTTCAGACGGACAGTGATAAATTCACTACCCTTCCCAGAGTTAGGTTTTAAAAAACCTGGGAAACGCTTATTAGAAAAGATAACATTATATGGGTTTACGTTTGAAAACATTACAGTACCCAGACAGCACATCTTCGAAACAGGAGGTAGAAGAAATTGCATATTTTGAACGCAGCCACTTAGCTCTATTAAATATATATATTTGGGTTCCTTAGGGTTTGCTGACAAAGAATATGTACAACGTTATGCAAATAGTCTAGGAATTAACAAGTTATAGCCAAAATAAAATGATGGTGCTGTCAGACAACACCCAAAATCAGAATCGCTCAGTGGTAGATTTTTTTTACACCACCATTGTACGGGAAATGGGCCACAAGTTACATTTGAACTGATTGGCTGGAATGATATGTAAGGCTAAACACGATTAGTCGGGCTATAAATACTATCTTTGGTTGTTAGGGGAGACGTAGGAAGTTAAAATTTTTTTCAAACACTTGTCGAAACGTGGCCCCATTGGCCAGACTCGCTGATATACTCACTTAGGAGCGTTAGTTCGAAACCACTAGTGCAAATAAGCTTGATAAAGCAACAGTGCGTTGAAGCCAGCTCATATTTTTGCTAAATAAAAGCCTGGAACATAAGCAGATGGGAATTTGTGCCAGTAGTTGTGCCAGAATTCATTGCTAATCAACGTATCTGTGTTTGTTTCCATGAATTGTGGTAAGCTTGAAACATTCAGTATCTTTTAATGAAAATTGAATGTGAATTGTTAATTTATGCCTGTATATATGTGTAGTTCAGTAGCAAACATGATGTAAAGCCTATAATGCTCCAGCCTGAACAGAAGGTGTCGGAGGAAAGTAAAACTGCATGGAATGGCCAAACAGTACACTGACACCTAGATTATTGATTAGACAGAAATAATGCTGGAAGTGCAGAGGCGTAGTAACCATTAAGGAGGTAAATACTGGTATAAAGTATTTCAGATGAAGCTGACAGTTGGCCTAACGCTCTGAACTCAATGTTTGTGATGTATTGTGCTCAGTGTAAAAAGAGAGTATAAATTAGTTATGAAGTAGAAGGTACATCCTTCTTGTTTTCAGGGACCGTGGTCTTGATGGTATTGAGCAGCACCTGGTCAGAGCTTTGCTGAATCCAGAGTCGGACAGCATACTCCTTGGTCCATTTAGCTATCAGTGAGGTGTCTCCAGAGCCCAGGGGAGAAATCGAGCAGAGAAGTCTTTTCCTGCCGCCATCACACAAGATAAGCTGATGTGGCCAGCTGAGCTCAAAATTATGTACCCCCAGCTTAAAATGACCTTGTAAAAATAACATTAAGAGGGGAATTAAATTGTTTTAATATCAGGAACTGAGAACATCTCCAATACTAGTCCTAATAAAGACAAACTATTGAAGTCATGATGACAAATACCAACAGAGCTTGAACAAAACAACAAAACCAGTATTACCTCATATTACTACTACACAACTGACACACATAGGATACTTTTAATAATATATGTCATTACCATATTCATATTGATAAATTTTGTACATATAACTTGTAAGTAAAATTGATTGTGATTCCTGGTTCCCTTTGTATTTGAATCAGGACACATATTCATTCATAACAGCAATGAATACATATTGTTATTTGAAAAGTTATCAGTGACTCCTTTAAGATATCCTTTAGAGTGTTATATGTATGTGAGTGTCACAGTGTTGTCAAGTGTGGTGGAATAAATTAAATTGTTTATCTGTCTGTTGTTGTTATGACTTACACTTCATCATACACATACCCTAGACATACAACGTAGTCATCACACTATTCCAGAATAATTCTGACTGAGGTATACATATGTGGCAGCAAGCAAGGTTATATATAATACACTACTCTTATTAAATATATATATATACCTTCACAGCTGATCTCAGTCAGTACACTAAGTCCCCTATAAATATTTATAACATCTCACTTCACCACATATATTGGGGTCTCGCTCTTGGGATTTTGAATCTTTCCCTATTAAAAATATTGGGGGTAATTCACTTCAGGGAATATAAGAATTAAAAGGTATCCTTGGGTGGAATTAAATAAGGTTGAGCTCACGGTGCCTGTGTTGTCCATTAGATATATATTTAGAAATTGAATTGTTGGTTAGACATTGTATAAATTTACCTGATAGACAATGGCGGACCTGGCCAAGTTTCGATCTGCTGCTGTACAGACTGCAAAAGAGTTAGGATTAGATGGGCAAGTTATGGTTGCCTATGTCACTACGGAATGTGACAAATTTATTGAACGCGAAGAAAGAAGATTAGAAAAAGAGGCGGAAAGAAAGTTAGAGGCTGAAAGGGAAATTAAGAAGTTACAATTTGAGGCTGAGGCTGAGACTAAGAGGTTGCAGATTGAGGCTGAGGCTAAGAAATTGGAAGCAGAAGAAAGAAGATTGGCTGCAGAAAGGGAAGCAGAAGAAAGAAGATTGACTGCAGAGAGGGAAGCAGAAAAGGAGGAGAAGAGATTACAAAGGGAACATGAGTTACGACTAAGGGAGTTTGAGTTTCAGGGCCATGCTCCTGAAAATGGTGCCAGTCCCTTTGCCTCTGATGCCACTGCTAGCCAAGGAGCCTCAACCTCAGCTATGAATTTTCATTTAGATCATTTTGTTGAGAAAGACGATGATATAGAGAGCTACCTAAATAGGTATGAACTATTAGCTACCACGTATGGGTTAGAGAGAGAAAGGTGGAGCTTAAAGTTATCTCAAGGACTTCGTGGGGCAGCTTATGAAGTTTTTGCAAAAATGAGCAGAGGTGATCAGGAAAATTATGACATGCTAAAGCAGGCTCTTTTGTTAAGATATGAAAAGAATGCAGAATTCTATAGGAAAAAATTTAGGAATGCTAAACTACTGTCAGGTGAAACCTATCACCAGTTCTCTGCACGAATAGAGACATACTTGGAGAAATGGACTTCTCTGGGGAAAACCCAAGATCTTAAGGAAATGGTCCTTATAGAGCAATTAAGAGAGTCCATGGCTCCAGACCTGAGAAAGTTTCTCATGGAACAAGGTGCAGAGAGGCTGGGTGAGTTGCTAAATTTTGCTGAAAGGTATCAAGCAGCTCAAGCAGAGGTAACAGGAAATAAAAAGAAACAAGTGGATAACTTTAGGGCACCACAGAACTTTAATAAATTTGATCCTAGGGATCAAAATAAAGGTAAGCACCAATTTGATAGGCCACGGTATGAAAATAAAAATAAATTCCCACAATTCGATGAAAGGAAATATGATGAAAGAAAATCTTTCAACCAAGGAAAAAGGTGGTGTAAGAATTGTCAGATGGACAATCATGACACTGACCGTTGCAGAAGGAAACCTGTGTATATGGCAACCCTTCAGGTCAGGTCGACCTCAAGACAGGAGGAGGATATTATGTTAGATACCACTCCAGAAGAGATGAGGAAGGCACAGGCTGGGGATAAAACACTCAAGCCTTGTTTCAGAAAATTGTCAACTTGTCATACAACTCCAGGCAAGGGAGATTTTTACATGAAAAACAAGTTGATGTATAGGAAGACTGGAGCTAGATCCAAAGGTCAGGGACAGCTGGTACTTCCTAAAAGATATAGGGCAGACTTAATAAGGAGCCTACATGTGAAACCAGATGGGGACCATGAGAAGATAGGTACCATCATTCAAAAGGTGGCTCACAATTATTATTGGCCCAAAGCAAGATGGGACATTGAGAATTTTGTAGAAAGGTGTAGCATAGCACATGAGGGAACACCCACAAGTGGGAACATGGATCAGGACCTGGACACGCCACGGGGCAAAATTAGGCCTGATAATAAAAAGAAAAATAGATTTGATAAAGTGGACCAAATGGAATGGGAAGCCCCTTTTCACGGACAAGCTTCACTTAACTGTTTTACAATGGCCACTATGCGGAGAGTGCAAAAAGATTTCTTACAGCAGGATAAGCCGAAAATCCCTCAATCGGACTTAAACAAACTGGAGGAAGAGGATGTAGAGAGGAAATCTCTCATCAAGAATTTTAAGTGGGGAGAAAGCCCCAAAAGAAAAATTGGTAGCGGTCGTTTTGTGAATGATAATTCTGGGAGGAAAAATCATCACTATAAAGCTTCGAGTGGAAGAGACCATACCGGTGCATGGACAAAGAGGTCCACACAATTAAAGGTCCATATGTAGCTTTGTTAAGAACGTGGACTGATGAAAAGGCAGAGGAAAACATTACATCTTCATACCAATATGTGAATGAGCTGACCACTCGTTTAAAAACTGGTTGGAAACTTGCCAATGAAAATTTGAAACAAGCCAGGAAGAAACATGCTGCCTATTATAACAGGAAAGCGAAAGACAGAAATTTGGCTGTGGGAGAGAAAGTACTGCTTCTTTTGCCCGGGAGTCAGAATAAGTTACAAATTGGATGGCAGGGTCCATATACAGTTTTAGAGAAGGTGTCTAGAACAAATTATAAGATAGATAAGAAGGGGAAAGAAAAAATCTATCATGTGAATCTCCTGAAGAAATATTTGGAAAGAGAACATCAGGAGGAGACACACTTGTTGACCTTGTCCATCGCCATGGAGATGAAAAAGGAACCACTTTCATCATTTGAGTATCCATTACACCCCTGTGAGACAGCAGCACAGGTGAAAATCAGTACACATTTAACGAAAACTCAGAAAGAGAGAGTGCAACAGGTTCTAAATAATCATGCAGAGGTGTTAACAGACCGACCAGGGCATACAAACCTATTGGAATATGATATGAAACTGATAGACCCCACACCTGTCTGTATGAAACCATATTCGATTCCGTTTGCTAAGGAGAAAGCATTGAAGGAAGAGATAGACTATCTGTTGAAGGAAGGAATTATTTCGCACAGTGAATCTTCGTATAGTTCCGGTGTTGTACTCTTAAGGAAGCCCTCTGGAGAACATAGACTCTGTATAGATTACAGGAGACTGAATGCTATTACAGAAGGACAGGTGGATCCATTGCCGGATACAAATCAGCTGTTTGCCAGACTAAATAAAGCTAAATATTTCTCCAAAGTGGATCTGAGTAAAGGATATTATCAGATTCCAGTAAAGCCTGAGGTTAGACCATACCTAGCTTTTAGTACTTCAGAAGGACACTATGAGTTTAATAGATTGCCATTTGGATTGAAGAATGCGCCTAGTGTCTTCTCTAGAATGATGAGAAAATTATTGGACCCTCTGAATAATCCATGTATAACAAATTTCATGGATGATATCCTGATAGCAACAGAAACATTTGAGGAACACATTGACTCTCTGAACATGCTGTTTAATCGACTTAGGGAGGCAAATTTAACAGCCCGACCAACCAAATGTTGCGTTGGATGTAAAGAATTGGAATTTTTGGGACACACAGTTTATCAGGGAAACATGACCCCTGACCCAAAGAATTTAGAGAAACTACAGAAAGCCCCGAGACCACAAACCAAGAAGGACGTGAGATCCTTTGTCTCATTATGTGGTTTCTACCAGAAGTATATCAAAAACTTTAATTCCATATGTGCACCGTTAACTGATTTGACACGTAAAGGACATCCAGATCGCATTACATGGACACCACAATGTGAAATGACTTACCAAGAATTGAAGGAAAAGCTCACAAGTAAACCCATTTTGAAATTACCTGACTTAAGTCAAGAATTCATAGTAAGGACGGATGCAAGTAATATTGGGTTAGGTGCAACTCTACTACAGAAATCCGATGCATTGGATGGGGAATTAAGCCCAGTGGCATATGCTAGCAGAAAATTGAATAAAGCTGAAATCAATTACTCAACTAGCGAAAAAGAATGTCTTGCAGTAATATGGGCAATAAAGAAATTCAATATTTATCTGTATGGGAAGGCCTTTAAGTTGCAAACAGACCACAAACCTTTATCGTTTCTAGCACAGGCTAGGCATGAGAACTCCAGGTTACTCCGATGGTCTTTACTTTTGGCTCCATATAATTTTAGCATTGAGTATATATCTGGAAAAACAAATTTGGGAGCGGATTTCTTAAGCCGCCATCCGTGTGATGAGAATCACCGTAAACCCCAGAACTAATAATAAATTTCTCTATGTGTATATAGAATAAAGGACTGACATATAATGTCTGTTTTAAGAGGGGAGATGTCGTGGAATATTCTAATCCACATATATAAATTAAAAGGTAAATATAAAGCCTAACAAATAAATCTAATAAAGAAAAGAGCAATGGTAAAAGAACAGTGCTGTCACAATGACAGTACTCGAAATCCCCTTTGTTTTATGCTTCGTCTGCAAATTGTAACGCTTTCACGTTGATAGTAAAAGCCTACTATATTATTACCCGCTTTCTTCAATGAAACGTGTGCTGTATTTCTTGGAAAAACATTGAGATACCAAGCTGATCAATGACCTAATTTAAATATTTCATTCATTCCATTTTATACACGGCGTAACTAAAGACAGATGGACTAAAGGATAGAGAGAAGGGAGAGGCATAAAGCCGAACACGTGCAACACAAAACACGCGTCGCGCGATACACAATTACTACTATCACGCGTGTAAGGCCACATGCACTAACTTTTTCAGACGGACAGTGATAAATTCACTACCCTTCCCAGAGTTAGGTTTTAAAAAACCTGGGAAACGCTTATTAGAAAAGATAACATTATATGGGTTTACGTTTGAAAACATTACAGTACCCAGACAGCACATCTTCGAAACAGGAGGTAGAAGAAATTGCATATTTTGAACGCAGCCACTTAGCTCTATTAAATATATATATTTGGGTTCCTTAGGGTTTGCTGACAAAGAATATGTACAACGTTATGCAAATAGTCTAGGAATTAACAAGTTATAGCCAAAATAAAATGATGGTGCTGTCAGACAACACCCAAAATCAGAATCGCTCAGTGGTAGATTTTTTTTACACCACCATTGTACGGGAAATGGGCCACAAGTTACATTTGAACTGATTGGCTGGAATGATATGTAAGGCTAAACACGATTAGTCGGGCTATAAATACTATCTTTGGTTGTTAGGGGAGACGTAGGAAGTTAAAATTTTGTTCAAACACTTGTCGAAACGTGGCCCCATTGGCCAGACTCGCTGATATACTCACTTAGGAGCGTTAGTTCGAAACCACTAGTGCAAATAAGCTTGATAAAGCAACAGTGCGTTGAAGCCAGCTCATATTTTTGCTAAATAAAAGCCTGGAACATAAGCAGATGGGAATTTATGCCAGTAGTTGTGCCAGAATTCATTGCTAATCAACGTATCTGTGTTTGTTTCCATGAATTGTGGTAAGCTTGAAACATTCAGTATCTTTTAATGAAAATTGAATGTGAATTGTTAATTTATGCCTGTATATAAGTGTAGTTCAGTAGCAAACATGATGTAAAGCCTATAATGCTCCAGCCTGAACAGAAGGTGTCGGAGGAAAGTAAAACTGCATGGAATGGCCAAACAGTACACTGACACCTAGATTATTGATTAGACAGAAATAATGCTGGAAGTGCAGAGGCGTAGTAACCATTAAGGAGGTAAATACTGGTATAAAGTATTTCAGATGAAGCTGACAGTTGGCCTAACGCTCTGAACTCAATGTTTGTGATGTATTGTGCTCAGTGTAAAAAGAGAGTATAAATTAGTTATGAAGTAGAAGGTACATCCTTCTTGTTTTCAGGGACCGTGGTCTTGATGGTATTGAGCAGCACCTGGTCAGAGCTTTGCTGAATCCAGAGTCGGACAGCATACTCCTTGGTCCATTTAGCTATCAGTGAGGTGTCTCCAGAGCCCAGGGGAGAAATCGAGCAGAGAAGTCTTTTCCTGCCGCCATCACACAAGATAAGCTGATGTGGCCAGCTGAGCTCAAAATTATGTACCCCCAGCTTAAAATGACCTTGTAAAAATAACATTAAGAGGGGAATTAAATTGTTTTAATATCAGGAACTGAGAACATCTCCAATACTAGTCCTAATAAAGACAAACTATTGAAGTCATGATGACAAATACCAACAGAGCTTGAACAAAACAAAACCAGTATTACCTCATATTACTACTACACAACTGACACACATAGGATACTTTTAATAATATATGTCATTACCATATTCATATTGATAAATTTTGTACATATAACTTGTAAGTAAAATTGATTGTGATTCCTGGTTCCCTTTGTATTTGAATCAGGACACATATTCATTCATAACAGCAATGAATACATATTGTTATTTGAAAAGTTATCAGTGACTCCTTTAAGATATCCTTTAGAGTGTTATATGTATGTGAGTGTCACAGTGTTGTCAAGTGTGGTGGAATAAATTAAATTGTTTATCTGTCTGTTGTTGTTATGACTTACACTTCATCATACACATACCCTAGACATACAACGTAGTCATCACACTATTCCAGAATAATTCTGACTGAGGTATACATATGTGGCAGCAAGCAAGGTTATATATAATACACTACTCTTATTAGATATATATATACCTTCACAGCTGATCTCAGTCAGTACACTAAGTGCCCTATAAATATTTATAACATCTCACTTCACCACAGAGGTGATGGGTGGAGAGCGGGCACTTAACAGCTGACCATTATTGCCTCTTCTCGTTCCATCTAGATCTACTCTGTTCAACATGAAATTTTGTTATAATTGGGGTATTTAGTGTTATTTTCTTTTTTAATTTTGTATTCAATTTAAATAGCTATTGTCTTTGGCATTTGCTCATTTCAATTTATATTACCATTTGTCCATTTTATTTTCTCTTTTGTATTGTTTCTTGATAACTATTATTCTTTACACTTGGTTTTACTTTGTATTAGTATTTGTTCCTTTTGAGTTGTCTTTTTTTTTTCATACCTTGTTGTCTTTCCTTGTCCTATGAGTAGTTAGTACGTTTTTGTTTTGTTGGTTTTTTTTTGGTTACTAACCTTATATGTTTTCCTTTGTTTTATGTATATATCTTTTAAGTATTGATTGGGCATCTCTAGGGGCATCTATACTTAAAACCTTTTCACCTGTCAAGTCTATATTGTGATTTCTATAGTAAGTGTTTAATTCAAGCCTTTGTTGTTCATACTTTTTACAATGGATCAGGTAGTGGTCTATGTCATTCCCTTCCTGACATTCTTGGCAGTGTGGTTCTTCTATCATAAAGTATGCTGCACCGAGGCGGAGACGCCACAATTTTTTGTTTGATGGTATCTTTAATTCTTCTCTGACTTGGCATGTCCTCGTTATTTCTTTCAGCAGTTTGAACGCATGTCTGCCTTTTCTACTGTTCTTCCACGTTGTCTTCCATTTCTCGTTTATAGTTATCTTCACTTGGCTCTTGATGTCCGATCTTCCCAGTCCTGCTCTTATATTGTTTTTACTTGTTCTTCCATTCTTGGCGTTCTGATCTGCCAACTCGTTACCAGCAATACCTATGTGTGCTGGAACCCCCACTAGCCTCACACAACATCCTCTGTTCCCTAGTGATGTATTATATGCTAGAATTTCTTCCTTTATGTCTGGCCGGCTACATTTACCTGGGTGTTCTAGTGCTTGTAGGGATGATAGTGTGTCTGTAAATATCGTAACAGCTTCTGGTGGGTATTCTTCGGTTATTTCTAAACTTTTAAGAGTTGCTACCATCTCTGCGCTAAAAATCGAAGTCCCTTCAGTTACACTGTAGCTCTTTTTTATTCCCCACTGTGGTATTACGACTCCGGCACCTAGTTGCCCACTATCACCCTTGGATCCATCAGTGTAGACGGCCAGACTTTGTTTAGTTAGTTGATCTATGAGCTTTCTACTTATCATCTTGGCTTCTTTATCTTCTATGTTTTGTTTGATCTTTTCAGTAAGTTAGTAGTCTATGATTGGTGTTTTAGTACCCAGGGTGGTATTTTGCTTCTATATTTATTACTATTTTTAATTGTGTTTGATAGTTCTTTGAGCTGCGTTAGATCTTCTATG
Organism: Oreohelix idahoensis; assembly: GCA_024509875.1. Lineage (NCBI taxonomy): Eukaryota > Metazoa > Mollusca > Gastropoda > Stylommatophora > Oreohelicidae > Oreohelix > Oreohelix idahoensis. Next base: position 122,920 of record JAMPIV010017803.1, on the reverse strand, counting down.
GTTTTCCACCCTGTTTGATATCTATCTTTATTTAAGGGGACGTCCCATACACTTGTTTGGTTTTTGACAAATGCTTTATGTGCTGGGTGGGTCACTTCTTGTGCTACTTTACTCCAATAATTTAATCTTAGTTCTTTCCGTATTAGATCAAGGGGTGGTATGCCAAGAGCTACTTCTAGCTCTTCTACTGGTGTTGGTATAAATGCACCTGTAATGGTACTCATGGCTGCATTTATAATCCTGTCCAGTTTTGCTTTGTTAGAAGCTGCAGCTGAATCATAGACTATGCTGGCATAATCCAGTTTGCCCCTGATGAAAGATATGTAGAACATAAGCATTATTTTATTGCTGGCCCCCCATCCATTACCTTTTACTATCCTTAGTTTATTTAGGGGTCCCCTACAGCTTTCTACTAAATTGTCTATATGTTTATTATAATTTAGTTGTTTATCTAAAGTTATGCCCAGAAATCTTGTTGTTGAGGATGTACATATTTTCTGACCTTTAATGGTTATATTGATTTTTTTTTTTTTAATTTCCTTTGCTGAATATCATACCTACTGTTTTGTTTACATTAATTTGGAAGCCCCAACTTTTCATCCACTCTGAAACTTTGTCTATTTGTTTTTGAAGTTTTTGGTAAACATGGTCCAAGTTTTTTCCAGATCGCCAAATGGCACAGTCATCTGCAAATTGTGATACTGCATTCTTTATGTCATTAAATTCATCTGCTATATCATTTACAGCTATAGTGAAAATTGAAGGAGAAATCACTGATCCTTGAGGAATCCCATTCTGTTGTTCATATATTTCTGACCTATCATTATTCACCTGTACAGCAAAATACCTGTCCTGTAAAAAGTTTTCTAGACACCTATAGGTTTTACCAGTAACGCCACTCTTTTTTATTTTGTAAAGAGCTCCATCTCGCCAGCATTCATCATATGCCCTGGCTACATCTAGAAAGACTGCCACTGTTTTTTTCTTTCCTCTTGAACCCTAGCTTTACATCATGTTCTAATCTTACAAGCTGGTCTACTGTACTTCTGTCTGCTCTAAACCCTGACTGATTTGGGCTATATAACTGGTTTTTTCCTAGGTAGAATTTAAAACTTTTGTTTACAACCGTTTCCAGTATTTTACCTAGTTGTGATGTTAAGGAGATTGGCTTATATGAACTTACATCATGGGCTTCCTTATTGGGTTTTAGGATGGGTACTATCATAGCTACTTTCCATGCTTTTGGTATCTTTCCTAAGCTCCAGAGTTTGTTATAGAAGGAAGTTATTTTGTTTATAGTTTTTTTGAGTACTTTCTTAAGGATTTCATAACTAAGTATATCATGCCCTGAGGCAGTATTAGATTTCTCATTTATTGCACTAGTTACTTCTTCCTCTGTTATATCAGCATCTAAATAGTTTGTTTCATCTATCTGGTCTGGTAGTTCTTTTGAAAACTGTATCCTAAGTCTTTCTCTTCTCCTATTTTCTTCCTGTCCATGACTACTGTTTGCACTGACTTTATAGAAATACTCAGCAAGGGCATTAGCTTTTTCTTTATCTGTTTCTGCTCTCTTTGGTAGTTTGATTGTTGGCATTATTGTTTTCTTATTGTTCCCTTTGATTGCCTTAAGCTTTTTCCATACTTCTTTAATTTGGGTGCTAGGTTTAAGTGACTGACAAAACTCCTTCCAGTTAGTTTCTTTGACTTTAAATATTATTCTGTTAGATTCATTCCTAATATGTTTATACTCTTCATAGTTTTCTTCTTTTCTGTTATTTCTATATTTTTGAAAGGCCCTTTTCCTTCTCTCATGAATTTCTGCACAGCTTTTATTCCACCAGGCAACTGGTTCTTTATTCCACTTTTTCTTTTCTTATTAATGTTATTGTTGTTATTTATTGGTTTTAGGTGCTGTGGCATATTTTTATTTGGTATACATTTTATTGCTTTTTTCAGAATTTCATTGGTCAGTGTTTCTGCCCACAAGTCAGTATCATCTGTTTCCATGTCTTTATATTCCATCATCTCCAGGTCTGATTGGAAGGCTTCCCAGTTTACTTTTTTATAGTTGAAAGTCGGTTTCTCTGGTTCTGGGTTTGGAATGACATTTTCATGCATATTTATTACAATGGGCAGATGATCTGAGTTTATGTCTTGTAACACTTCCCAATTTACATTCGCTAGGTTGTTAGTTGCTATACTTATGTCTATTGCTGAGTCTGCCCTGTTAGCTTGTGGATTAATTCTAGATGCAGTTCCATCATTTAATATTAGCAGGTCGTTATTTTCTATGAAGTCAAGTAGGCGCTTTCCTGCATTGTCTGCATGTTGTCCACCCCAAGCATAATGATGGGAGTTAAAATCGCTTACTATGACTGTTTTGGGGCCTAGTCTGGTGCTTATAGCTAGTACTTCTTCATCTTTAACTGTGCCATCTTTAGCGTATATGTTTAGGATTGTTAGATTGTTTGGTTCTGCTGCTATAGTTACCTGGATACCTTCTATGTTGGTTGTATCAAATACTTCCCAGTCTATAATTTTTAGTGTTTCGCTAACTAAGACTGCGACACCCCCTCCTCTACCTTCTTTCCTATCGTGCCTAAGTATCTTAAAGCCCTTACAGCTATATCTACTATTAGGGTTTAAATGGGTCTTTTGAAGAGCATATATAGCGGTAGTTCCTCCTGTCTCTGCAAGTAGGGGTGCAAAATTCTTTTTGATATCCCTACAATTCCACTGTATAATTCTATATCCTTTCTTATCCATTGTTTATATAAACTAGTATCCCCTTGTTTTGTGTTAGAACTATTAGTTTGCTCTTAGTTTATATTGGCCCTATCTGTTGCTTGAGGCATAAGGCCTACTCTGCGTGGTGATTCTTTAATGTAATTAAAGACTTTTTTCAATACATGGGTTTGTGACGATTCTTCTGTTCTTTCCACTATCATAAATCTCTCTAAGTGCTTGACAGTTTTAGTTACTCATTCTTTCCATTTAGCTTCTTGCTTTTGTTTGCCACTTTCCTTTTCTAATGCTTCTCTGTCTATGTTAATCTCCTGTCTCTGATTTTCTATCCTTTTTAGTGTAATTTCATTATCCTCTTTCAGTTCAGATAGTTTAACTAACATCATTTCATTTTCTTCTTTCAGTGCTGACAATTTAACTACATCCTGGGCAATTTATGTGTTGTATGGCTTTCATTTCTTGTAGTATTGCCTCTGCACTTTTCTGTGCATTCGTATCTTCCGAGGATGTAGTTGAATCATCCGACTGGTTTTTTTTGGTACTGTTTTATTACTTTCTAACTGGTTCTTACTTTCTTTTGCCAACTGTGACTTAATCATTTTGACTTCCACTTGCACACTCTTAATTTCTGTTATCACTTTAGTGCTCGTATAAGTATTGTTTTCCTTTAATTCTTTAATGACCGTTTTGAAGGAGGTTTGGGTTGTTATAGCTTCCTTTAGTGCTTTTTTGGTCTGCTGATAAACTGGACAGCCCTGGAATCTGGCGCTGTGGTTTCCTTTGCAATTAATACATTTTATGTTTGCATTATCCTTTTTATAGTCAGTATCTGACTTCGCCTTTCACACTACGTGAAAGGGTGTGCCCCCGCACAAAACCTACATACTGTCTTCCCCCTGCAACTTTATCGGCCATGGCCAAAGTTCATGCAGTTGGAGCACTGCAACACTGGTGGAACGAAGACTTCTGTGTTTTTTTGTGCTTTCCCAAATAGTACTGTCTGGGGGGGGGGGGTCCCTACCTTCTATTGTAATCACTATAACTGGGGTTACTATACTCCCTTTCACTTTTATACGTTCAACGTGCACCAGCTTTAAATCTGGGTTCTGTTTGGACAGATTCTTTAACACTTCCTGCCCTGACAGGATGGGGTTTATACCTTTTATCACACTTTTTCTGGTTTCTGTTAACATCTCTATTTGGATTTTGATGTTTTGGGCCAATTGAATCATTTTTGGTTTGTCCTGCAGTTTTTGCAGTAAATTTTTGGTTTTTTTCTGTTACATTTAGTGTGAGTATTATTCCACTGTTATGTTTTTGTATTTTGGCAATGGCTTTTTTGTCAATGACTTTTTCTAGGATCACCAGGATTTTGTCGTCCGGGAGAGATCGAAGCGTGGCTTCTGTTCCAGCTATTTGTGTTATTTTCACTTTTTGGGGGTTCCCTTTCGGTTGAAGTCTTCTTTGTTTTCTCCTCTGATTTCATGACTTGTTTTGTTTGTGTTTACCTGGTTGTCCTGATTATCATTTTCCCTGGGTCCTGTCTTTTTGTTCGCTATGCTTGTTCTTGAGCTTTCTCCTTTGTTGATTATGCTTTTTGTTGTTTGTACTTCTGGACCTCCTTCCAGTTTTTCTCTTATTGATTCAATCCTGTCCTTTATTTCTGTGTCTCTGACTTCAGGGTTCGTGGTCCTGTTTTTTTCTGTCCGTTTTGGTGTTTTGTCATTTTCAGATTTCTTGGCCCACGCTTTTCCTTCCCCGGACTGTGCTCTGGTTATTTTTGGCATTTTTCTGCTTTTTAATTTGCTACTACTCTTTTATTTTGATGGTTGAATATTATTTTGTAATCTAAGGTTTTTGGTTTTTTTTTCTTTTCCTCACTACACTTCCTAAATTATACAAATATTTATAGCACTAGTTAAATAGTCCCTTAATACTTGATATTATCTGCAATAATCTAATACTTACTACAAACTACAAAGGAATTCACCACTTAAGTTATGTATATCAAGATGGCTGCCAGATCTCACACAAGCAAATGCCACGTGTCGATTGGATCTATTTAATTTCTATTTTTTTATTTTTATTTAATTACTCCAAACGATACTTATTAAATGTTAAAAGCTAATAGTCCTCCTTAAATCAAACTAAAAAGGAATCACCACTTATATTTAATGTCTATCAAGCGTATTTAATAGAATTCCTAAGTTGTGAATATTCCTGCTTTCTACTTCCCTTTTTTTTTTTTTAATATGTAATACTTTCTGTACATCAGACCAAGATATTTTTCATTAAAATGGGGAAGCAAACACCTGAATGTAATATAGACCACCCCTGTTATAAAATGTACTTATTTTCAATGCGTTCTCTCTGTCTTCTCTACCTCTTTCACACCTGTCTTCTGTTCTCTATGCGCGTCTTTGTTTTCTTCTTTGATTCTTAGCCGCCGACCGCCAAAGCAGTCAGTGGCCATCACGCCTGGTGGCGTCTTGTAGGGCAACAACAAATTGATTCCACTTTGCTCGGTCGGTGGCCATCCTTCGTACAGTGCCCCAACTCTGGTTCAATTCTTTGCATCTCAGCCTCGACAGTCCTCCGCTAAATTGTTTTTGGTCGGCCTCTCTTTCGTTTTCCTTCAGGGGTCCATAGCATAGCTGTTTTTGTGATAGCATCGGGATCTCTTTTGAAAACATGGCCAACCCAACTCCAGCGTCTGCCAGCTATGATGGTGTGCATGTCCTCTTGCTTGCTTCGAGTAAGCAGATCTGGGTTGGTGATGGTATTCGGCCAAAAGATTCGGTGAATTTTTCTTAGGCATGTTGTGTGAAAAGATGACAGTTTCGAGATTTCCTTCTCTGTAACTCTCCAGCATTCCGCATCATTATTTTTCTTCTTTTCTTTCACCACTGACAGTCATACGAGCCTCAGACTCCGGATATTCATCCCGCAGCAAAGTTTGTTCATTTGTTGTTGTTTCCGTAACTTCATTCCTTTTTACATAAACAGGGGTTTGATGGATATTGTAACCTTAAATTTGTCTTTAGTTTCTTGATTTCTTAGCTCTTAGTATACGAGCGACCTCTTAGAAAGGCCGATGATCGATCCCCGTCAACAGCGTAAATGTATAGGTGAATGCATGTTTAAAACCACTGAACAATTTAGTTACATGCATGATATAGGGGTTTCATTTCTTCACATTTTGATATATAACACTTTATGTGTTATCTTTATAAATAAATTATTTATTGCAAAATCTGTAACGGTAGTCATGAAATTAGCTCGTATACTAAGAGTTAAATAACTTACATTAAACTGTTGTCTGTAGCTATGTACTGTTGTATGTCTCTTGAGTTTCATCTTTATTTTGGCTAACATAAGACGGTGATCGGATATCAGGTCTGATTCTATATATTACCTTTAAGTCATGATCTGATTATCTAAACTTCTAGTATATGCATTTATGATCAATCTGATTTTCTGTCCTATGGTCTGGTGATATCAATGCTCCTTTTTGTATTATTTTATGTAAAAACATGCATCTTCATATAGCCAGTTTATTTGAAGCACAGAAGGGTGTGAACAGTTCCCCATTTTCGTTGATTACAGTTTTACGTACACTCAATTTCATGCGGACAAGTTTTTTTTTCTTTTGGTCACCGGAGAACAAAAATTGCACAACTCTAAATTTCCAAGAAAACAACCCACGAAAAGTTAGAAGAAACATTGCATGATCACCTACGCTAGAAAAATAGTTTTGGTAGAAGAAAGAGAAGAAGAAAAAAGCTGTTTATATTTATCAAACTCTTAAAGTCATTATAGTTATAAGATTACCAGAGTCACTTTGGAAATTAACTGTTTATACCATTATCAGATAATAGGCTTACCTGGCAGTTAACCGAGTCAACTAAAAGACATCAGTGGGCAGGATAATAGTAGAAAAGTGTGCAATAACATCCACTTGTTATCAGTTCTGTCACGTGATTCTTCTGTGTAATACCCTGGCGGTGATTTGCTTCCACCGCACGGTCAGGTCACACAGAGTACGTGATTTGTGTTTTTAAACACCTGTGACTAAATTAAATAACCTCAGACCTAAAGGTCTTTAATATTTGGACATGCGCCCTAATATAACCGACTAGGTTGAACGGGACGCGCCTCGCGAAAACGAGGCAAAACTTTAAAAAAAAAAAGTAAAAGGATGGGCATTTAGTATTAACAGTGGTGTTTATTTCTGTTATTTATTATTTTATTGTACATTTGATGAGCGTTTCCACAGGTTTTTACTGATCAAATGGTTACTACCTACCTTTATTGAACGTTAGCCGTCAAACTGTTAGATACAGATTAAGAATACAGTTATAAATACATACATATGAAATATGCCTCGTATTTTTCTCGTAGTCTATATAACGACAAATAAAGATGAGGACTACTGTACCATCAAACATGTCGTACATGGCGACTAATGTGAGGTTGGGCATGGTATTGACAACCTCTTTCATTTTTATTTATTTATTTTTTATATCCGGTGGCACTTGGGCTTCAACCCTTCGGCCCAATGACATGAAGCATATTTAATAGCATTGCGAAGATGGGGAGCCTGTGGAATTTCATTCCTACCCGGTCAGGAGCCAGATGTCCGTGCCATCTCCACTCCTTCCCATCCACAGAGGGTTTGTGCTCAAGAGCCGCTTAGGCTACTCCAGTTCCCGGTCGAAGGCACTGCTTCAAATGTCTTCGCCTAGACTCGAATGAATCCTGGTCCAAGTCCCGGTCGAAGACACTTCTCCAAATGTCTCGGCAAGGTTGCGAACCTAGATCACCCGATCGCCTGCGCAGTGTGGTAACCACTATGCTAGCGCGGCTCCCATCGACAACCTCAAAATATAACACAAATTGTCACCGAAACCACCACTGAATGAGCATGTCACTCCTTGTTGCAGGCTTGCTGGAGTGGTAGTTGCATGCTCCGTGAGGAGCTCAAAGAAAACGGATAATATATTAAATACATGAGTTTGTTTCTTGCTTGTTAAGATTAAAATTCGTTTAATATGTTGTGGGCTATGTTTAACTTTTATGTAAATTGTTTTTTGCACTAGATGTGAGCTCGAAGCTGACTGAAAATTATTTCTGGATAAATTAATACTATGCTACCTGGGTCCGTAACTAGAACTATATACATTATTCATCTATCATATCCAACGAACAATCCATTCGGAAATTTCCATCACAATAGATAAAACTACGGGACATGCGGGGTTTAAAACCTCGCCCGTCAAAGTGAATGAAGAAATTGAATACAATATTTTAAGTGATGTATAAATATTGAAGAATGTCCTAGTTGGATCAACGTGTTTATTTTCCACTTTAATTAACAAAATGGCGCAAAGTGATTATCTTTGATATGGATTGCCGTGTCAAAAAGTGCAGACTTTTGTGTACTGTTACAAATGTTGGTATTATTGTTCTGAGTTAGTATACTGACTTTTTTTTCGTGGCACTAATGTTCAACTGTTTTGATTATATTTCTTTAATGTCCGCTCCGTTCTCAGTCCATCAATTTGTTTTATTCTTTTGATATTTGCCCAGAGGAAACAGACTACTTGACGTCACAGCGCCATGTTCATAATGTTTTGAGATTTATAATACACTGAGAGTTTTATTGGTAGAACAGTTAAGGAGCTTGCCTCTTGCGGCAAAGTTATCAGAATCGAGATTGAAAACCTGGCAGCATCACACTCTAGTCTACCTGCTTCTGCTCTTGAGTTTCTACAGTGTGTAATTACAGTTGATATGTGAGCTCCAATAAGGCAGGTGCATTAAATAAATAATACGTTCGTGTATCGAATATGTTTATGGGCTGTAGGAATTGCACCAACTATAAGAAGTGATATTTCGGGACGCCAATTCCCCGACATGTGAAAATATATGATGTATAGACTAGATGTGTTGCCTAGTCCAATGAACAGGTTATTTAACCGTACAAATGTGCTGATCTAAAGTAAATTAAGAGGAAAGTAAAAAGTGAATAAAAGAATAAAAGATATCAGGAGCGACTGATCGAGACATATGAATAAATTGGAGCAGAAAATGTTGATCAAGGAGAATACTACATGTTACATTAAATGGAACTGAATAGATGAAACATTGGAATGACTGGCAGCTTTTCAATGGTTGAATATATATAGAGGGAAGTTCTTGAAGAAACTGTCGTATGTCAGATTGTATAATAAATTACAAGTCGTCAAAATGAAGCGTCATTTCAATATATCAAGTTGATTAAATTTTGCCAATAGAACTTTATTCAAGATTTGAATCAGAAATTGTATACGTTGGTACTACATATTTTGAATGACTCGTTACTATGGGAATCTACTAATGTACTTTATGAAAGCTGAGACCAAACAAGATATCCCTAGACAACACAGAGAACTCGGGCACTCTAATCTCCCATAACAACGGCATTTCCTTGGCCTTTATACTTCACTAGCTGTAAAGACCCGGCGTTGCCCGTTTTTTTTCCAAGTAACTTGTTTAGGAAACTTAGGAAATGTAAAAATCAAACACTCAAACTATAATATTTTAATATTCGAGTGTGGTGGGTTTAGATGTTACAGATGTTACGTATGTGAAATATTATTATTTGTCTACAGAGTGAGGTCCAGCTATGTAGGTCCCTGAGTAAAATGATGGGAAAATGATGTACTGTCAGAGTACCTAACGGCTACCACCCGGTGATCTCACTCTGCGAATATTTTAAACCTATTTATTTTATATGGCTAGTGTCTAGGGGAATGAATGTATGATGAAATGTTGATAAAATACACACAACTGTATACCACGATAAGGAACTCAAGTAACACAATGGTTAAATTTTTCTTTGAAATTAAATCTTTTTTACAATTTTATTCTCCTGAACCTCACATTCTTTTGGAACAGGAGTAAAATTCAAAATTAATAAATGTAGCTTTATATATATATATATACACACATTTAAATAAATAGGAAGGACTCCGTGTCCTTAATAAAGGTTAATAAACAAGTTCCTATACTGTATCCCTTTTTGATGAAATGGTGTCTTAAACTATATCACTATGTGCAGAGACTGATGTCTTCATCATGTCACTATGATGTTTTATTGAAACTAAGTGTGGAGAATAACTAAAATAAAATGTCATAAGCCCAAACAATAGGGCTTATCTTATGTTCCAGGTGAAAATGGAGGTCTTCCTGTTGAAACTGCCCACTCTTCTTCACAAGAGGTTCTCCTGGAGTAAGTAAATAACTTGCTGTAATTACCGCCCACTCTTCTTCACAAGAGGGTCTCATAGGATCATCTGATACCTGGTTTCTTCAGTACATACACCAGACAGAATGTCTAGTATTCAGCAGCCCCAGTTATGTTTTACTGGGTAATGGACGACAACCCTGCAACAATGAAATAATGCCTCCCTAAATACACTTTATACATATATCTCCACATTTAACAAATATCATCTTTAAACATTCCCGGTGATCAGCTACCCTTGCTAATCCATAGCTTCAGTCTCTAACTTTAAGTGATTTCATCACACTCAGTGGGTACCTGCACTTCCCCACATGGCTTCAACGCCTCTGTCATTTAATCTTCTTTTTCGTCCCTCTCTTCAGTTTGGGATACAATCATCTCTGATTTATTTTCTTATTTGTGTGACATCCTATACTTTGTCCAAAAGTTGTTTTGGAACGCTGTGATCTGCAAAAGACTGCCAGTAGCTTTCTGGTCTTACAATTTAATTCAATGTTATAGCAATAATCAAATACAATTTTTCTTTTGACTGCTTCCCAAATCTGCCTTATGCATACATTTGCTCCATAGGCTGTCATAAGTTTTCCAAAATGGCTAAGTCGTACTACGTAAGATTTTTGTTGGCCTCTACATAACATTAATAAATCATTTCTTACCGCAATCAATGAAATAATACACAAATAATAAATTGCCTAGCAATCATTGGCACAAATGTAGATTGCCGTCGTGTCCAGACTGCAGAAATTTTTCTTTCAATACTGCACTTCTGTTGTCAAACTTTCACTTAGTATAAATTTTCTCATCAAATGGCGCTCTAGGCTTGGACCCTATCACTATTATTAATCTCTTTGGCCAATGGAAACTGCGCGTTCAAAATTGACTCTTTTTTTAAAAACCCAACCTTTTGTGTTATCAATACGTTTGCTTGTCTGATGCTTTTATTACTATGTAGAAAAAATGTTCGATTGGCTGACAAATCTGCAGTTTCAACCTCTCCTTTGCTAACTCGTGGTTTACCCAATCTAATCGAGTCAATAATATTTGACGGCAGCGGACACTTTTCAAAACTGAACCATTGTTGAGTTATCCGTTTGTCTGCCAGTCTGTCTCAATTCTACAATATCTGGGTTATTTCTGGATCAATTTTAATTATTAAAACTGATTATTAAACTGCTTGTTAGCATATATCATTCTATCTAAGTTTTATTTTCTTCTTTATCATCGTTTACACTTTTGTATTTTTTCCTTTTTATTATCATGGGCTCTTTTCACTGTGCTAACAAATCAGGGAAAGAAAGGTTCTAAGTCCCGATAAGTTATTATATGGTATTATATTAAACAACAGTACTCTAGTGTCAAAGAATCTCTTTTATTTACTCTCTTTCGTTTTTATGAAGAAATAAATATTCTTCTAGGTCGTTTCCATTCCTCCACTTTTCTCTATCGCACCACGCGTTGATTTGAATTTATGCCCCGCTTTTAGTCTTTCGTGAGAAAATTTTTTGACGGAGTTGGCGGGGTAGAGATTTTTTTCTTTTCAATCCACCACCGTTTTCCCCTCTCTCTCTAAGCACGCTATAGTCGTCTGTCAAGCTTCCGTCAAAAGAAAAAAAGTGAGAGTGTGCGGGCGGGTTAAGATTTGTTTCAAAGACTTCGTTGTTGGGTACTTAGATACAATACAAGTGGCGTAGTTATTTACAGATTTTGGACAGTAGCTTTTCCTCTTTTACTTCCATACTCCTTCACTCTTCTGACACTAAACGATGCCTTGGCCGCTTGCCAAGTCATTCTAACGTTACTTTTAAAAATTAGGGCGGAGCTACCAAAAAGCTTGTACTTTAGGGAAGGGGTGGGGGGGTGGGGTAATCATGAGCAAATCGTCAATACTTTCAAATCCATCGCGGATCGCTGACAAAAAGTAGTGGCGTTGCCCTATTCACATATTGTCCACTTTAAAAATGACCATAGTAGCAGATTCTATAGAATAATATCTTATACATAATTTGAGGAGGGGAGTTCAAACTGACTGTATCACACAGAGTGAAAATGAATTTTCGTTTAATTTAACGACTACTGCTTTAAGTGACTACCCTCGTGTCTTGTTTACAGTAATTGCAAATTGCTTTTTTAGTAACTGTTCAGGAAACTTATGAAAAGTCAAAATCAAACTATAATATTTTGATATTCGAGTGAAAATGAATTTTCGTTTAAGTTAATGACTACTGGTTTAAGTTACTATCCTCGTGCCTTGGTTACAGCAATTGCAAATGCAAGCCGCACAAAATACTGATGTTCCTTATGGTTCCACCGTAAGAGTTATTTCACTTTGCTTCCGAGTTTTATCAAAATAATCTTATTTCTTGATAGAATCGCAAAAGCAATGTTTTTCTGCTCCCGAGTTTTAGCAAGAAGCAAATTAATAAGACACATTTACCCTTTCCGACCTGGCGCACCAAGAAAGAATAGTCCAACTCATCCATTTTTAACGTTCTTACTACTGTTTTTCGTAGCACGTTCTTTTCAAACATATATACATTATTGCATGTAAAAAAAAAAACACATGATTATTATTTTCTGTCATACATACTTCAAATATAAAAGACACAGTGATTGTATTGAGCAGTATATTTTAAATAGAAGTTTCTCATTTCGGTGAGACACGACCCATTCAACCGAGACATACGGATAACGCCTGTTATATTAGGACACATGTCTAAATAAAGACGATCTTTATTTTTGGTGAATTGTTTAGCTCTGAGCTAGTTTTATTTTTTTAAGGACCAAAAATAAAAATAAACCTTAAATGTTGCCTTATTTTGGCGATGCGCACCCCATTTGAGATTGGCACATGTACAATTATAGAAGTCCCTTCGGTCCAGCAATGTGATAAAGTCGATTTCCTTTTACAAAAGATATTGCAGTCTGTTTCAGTTATGAAGTGTTTTTTTAATAGGTGTTTGCTACTTTTCTTTGTAGCACGCCCCTTTCAACCACCTACCATATACATGGAGCTATTGGTTATATCATTAGAAAAGCTATGTAATATTTTGTAAATAAACAGAAACTGCTTGGTAACATGTAATTAAATGTGATATAAACAGTAATAATCACTTAAACACTATATCAAAGTAATTTTTATTTTATTTTTGCATAAAGCATTAGTGACTGTTTAAATAATTTAAATTGCTTTGTAAAATAAAGAAGTGTAGAGTTGTAAATTACGACCTTTTAATAATAATTTTATCATTTTGATTGTTTCATGTGATTCATAATTTTACCATTTGGATTGCTTCCCGTGATTCAGATAGACACTGTTTACGGCCCTGTTTTAGGCATAGAAAAATATAAGTAGAAACCAAATTAAGTTACATGGCAACATGTGACAAAATTACTTCCACTTAAACGTTCCTTCAACGATCATAACTATTTAATAATTTTGTTTTCTGCAGCAACTAAAGTTTTAACTATAAAATAACTTAAAAATAATTGCAACGGAAAAAAGCGACTATCGAGTGAGTTGATACAGTTGTTTTTCAATTAAAATTCGTTTAACCACACATTTTAAAAATGATATTAAAAAATACTTTAAACCATGTTAGATTTTCATTCAGATTAAACACACACAGTGGACAATTTAAATTCGTTTGACCATGAATTTTTTTAATGCGTTAAAAATAATACTTTTAACAATGTTTTGTTAATTTTCATTAAGATTAAACACGCACAGTGAATGTTGATCGTCACAGAATATCCGTTGGTTTTAATATATGTATCGATAATGCTCTAATCGAATTTGAAACCGCATGGTCAAATGAATGCCTTTAAAATTACATCGTTAAAAAAAAAGGAAGTGCTGTAGAAAACGGTTTTTTTTTTCTATTTCCTTTTAAAGTAAAAATGTTTAGTTAAACGTATGATAATTAATAACAAACATAAAATAATAGTTTCAACATATGTGTTACGTCCCTTGTTATTTATTGGATATGTGTTTATTTGATTATGGCCCTTGAGTCATGTATGGCTTCGTTACATTTCTTACGAAAAACGTTAATTACTCATATTGTCATAATTACAATATTAATTTATAAAATAACTGCAAGCGTTTGCCGGCGGTATCTGAAGAGACTCTGCCAAAAATCATCAAGAAATAATAAGGCATGCGGATTTATATTATGACCATAGAAACTTACTATGCCTTTTATTTATATAGATTATTTGTAGTATGACTGTGAACACGGTACTCCTGTTGTACAGAAGTTGAAGTTTATTTTACTCTTCTGACATTACTTCCTAGCTACGTCTGATTCATACAGTTACTGTTAGCATTAGATGTCTTTGGCAGGGTTCTAACATGTTTTTTTTAAAACTAGATGATCATATACCATGGCAGCTTTATAAACACAGTTAGAGGGACAGACACTGATTTCAAAATATGAATACAAAAGGCTAGAGAAGTTCTCATTGCTTTGGGAAATACATGGAGATAAAAAGAAATCAGGTCCAACACAAAAATCCAAATATTAAATTCAAATGTTAAGTCAGCCATATTGTATGGATCTGAAACATGGAGAACAACAACAACAACAACAGCCAAAATAGCTACAGTCTTTTATAACTCATGACAAGAACCAGACATGTAACAGTAGAACAAGAGATGACAAGAAATGGACACGTGTCAGTAGAACAAGAGATGAGAAAAACCAGACACGTGTCAGTAGAACAAGAGATGAGAAAACCCAGACATGTGTCAGTAGAACAAGAGATGAGAAGAACCAGACATGTGTCAGTAGAACAAGAGATGACAAGAACCAGACATGTGACAGTAGAACAAGAGATGACAAGAACCAGACATGTGTCAGTAGAACAAGAGATTTGTCGTGAAAATTCTAATCAACATATATAAATGAGAAAATAAATGTAAAGCCTAACGAAGTAATTTAATAGAAAGAAAGAAGAAGGGTGACAGACCAGTGCTTTTCCAATAGCGTACACCTACGTTGTACAACGCCATAATGACTGAACCCGAGATCCCCTTTTTCTACTTCGTTTGCATAAATGTAACGCTTCCACGTTTGATAGTAAAAGCCTACTGCATAAACTACACGCGTTTCTAAAAATAAAACTGGTACTGTATTTCTTATACGACCTTGATAGGCACACTGCTTAATGACCTAGATATAATACTAAATTAATGTCATTATATACACTACGTTAACCTAAAAGACAGACGGGCTTAGAAGAGAGAGAGAGAGAGCACGGAGGAATGCCAATCCCACGTCGTCTTGCGATTAAAAAGTGAACGCAAAAGGCATGCAGGCTTGATTTTTTTTCAAATAGACAGTGATAAAAAACACTAACGGTACGAGGTAAGGTTTTAAAAAACATGTTTAATGCTTATTAGGAAACATGACACAATACTGTTTTATGTCTGAAATCCTGACTTTATACTGACAGAACAGTCGAAAAGGCAGGACAGGTGGCGGTTTGAAAAAATAAAAACAAAACAAATACACGACTATCCTAGAATAATACATATTTTGAACGAAGCCACTTAGCCCCAGTAAACTTATATATTCTTGTACCTTAAGACTTGCTGACAAAGAATATGTTATGTGTTACGCGAATAGTCTAGGACTTAATAAATTATAGCCATAATACTATAGTGAGGTTGTCTGACAGCACAAGATCATATCTGCTCATAATGGCTGTTTGAACAACGCTGCTTTAGGGGAATGAGGCCAACAAGTTAGATACGATTTGATTGGCTGTAGAAATATGTAAGGCGAAACCTGATTAGTCGGACTGCAAATACTATTTGTTTGTTAATGGCTACGGTAGGATGGGTAAGGTTTTTTCAAAGGCTCTTGTAAACATGGTCTCATTGGTTAGAGCGTTCGATATAGTCAAATAGAAGCGTCAGTTCAGGGCCAGTTTTGAAAATCCAATTTGTAAGAAGCAAGTGCGTTGAGTACAAGCTAACATTTTTCTAAATAAAAGCCTGGGATAAGGCAGATCAAAATTGTGCCAGAATTCATCGCCATTCAACGTACTTGTGTATATTTCCTTGAATTGTGGTAAGCTAGACATATTTCATATATATGTATATATATATTATATGAAAATTGAATATGAATTGATAAATTGTGTCTGTATGTGTGTGGTTCAGTAGCAAACAGAAGGCAAAGCCTAGATATTGCTCCACCATGTAAAAGCTTGTCAGAGAGGAGTATAACTGCATTAGCATATATGGGATTGCCAATTAGTAACATGACACCTATCTTATTGTATAGAAGGAATTACGGCTGGAATTGCAGAGGCGTTGTAACCATTAGGGAGAGGAATACTGGTATATTGTCACATGAGAAGCTAGTAGTTGGCCTACAGCGCTGAACTCTGTGTTTGTAATGTCCGGTATTTCAGTGTGGAAATAGATAGTATATATTAGTTCTGAAGAAGGAGGTACAACCATCTTATTTCAGGGACCGTGGTACTGAAGTATTAGAGCAGCACCTGGTCTGAGTTTTGCTGGATCCATAGGGCTGGCAGCAGACTCCTTGTCCAAGATATCGACCAGTGGGGTATCTCAAGATAACTGAGAAGCAAGCGAGCAGAGGAGACAGTTTTCCTGCCGCCAACTCATAAGTTAAGAATTCGTCAGACAGAGCAGCTCACCCTTGTATAACCCTCCTTAAAATTGACTGTAATAATAAAGCAAGAGGGACAGTTAGTGTTTTACAAATAAAAGAACTGTGATCCCTTCAAGAGTATTTCCACCATTAACAAACACATGAAGTCGTGATGACAAACAACAACATAACTTCAAAAGCCAGTGTTACCTCTTAATACCAGAGCACACTACACACATATTGTAATAATATTCTATGTCAGGACAAAGATCCTTTGTATAATTTTTGTACATACACATTGTGTTTACATTTGATTGTGATTCCTGATTCACTCTGTAGTTGGATCAGGATATCTATTCTTGAAAGCAACTAATACATAATTTAAAATTTAACACTTGACTTACTTAAGCTAGTCTTCTGGAGTGTTATATGTATGTGCTTGTCATAGTGTTGTAAAGTGTTGTGAATCTTAAATAAAGTATTTATCTGTCTGTTGTTGTTGTGAAATTACACTTCATCATTATTATAACCCTAGACATTCTACGTAGTCATCACTATAGCCCAGAATAAGTCTGATTGAGGTCTACATGTGGTAGCAAAGTAAGGTCATCTGTAACACACTCCACCTATTAGATACAGATACCTTCACAGCTGATCTCAGTCAGTACACTAAGTCCCCTATAAATATTTATATAATCCCAACTTACCACAGATGACAAGAACCAGATATGTGTCAGTAGAACAAAAGATGACAAGAACCAGACACGTGTCAGTAGAACAAGAGATGAGAAGAACCAAACATATGTCAGTAGAACAAGAGACGAGAACAGCCAGACACGTGTCAGTAGAACAAGAGATGAGAAGAAATAGACACGTGTCAGTAGAACAAGAGATGACAAGAACCAGACACGTGTCAGTAGAACAAGTGATGACAAGAACCAGACATGTGTCAGTAGAACAAGAGATGACAAGAACCAGACATGTGTCAGTAGAACAAGAGATGAGAAAAACAAGACACGTGTCAGTAGAAAAATAGATGAGAAGAACCAGACATGTGTCAGTAGAACAAGAGATGAGAAGAACCAGACATGTGTCAGTAGAACAAGAGATGAGAAGAACCAGACACGTGTCTGTAGAACACAAGATGAGAAGAAACAGACACGTGTCAGTAGAAAAAGAGATGAGAAGAACCAGACACGTGTCAGTAGAACAAGAGATGATAAGAACCAGACACGTGTCAGTAGAACAAGAGATGAGTAGAACCAGACATGTGTCAGTAGAACAAGAGATGACAAGAACGAGACATGTGTCAGTAGAACAAGAGATGAGAAGAACAAGACAAGTGTCAGTAGAAGAAGAGATGAGAAGAACCGGACATGTGTCAGTAGAACAAGAGATGAGAAGAACCAGACACGTGTCAGTAGAAGAAGAGATGAGAAGAACCAGACACGTGTCAGTAGAACCAAATGTGAGAAGAACCAGACACGTGTCAGTAGAACAAGAGATAAAAAGAATCAGATACGTGTCACTAGAACAAGAGATGACAAGAACCAGACACGTGTCAGTAGAACAAGAGATGTTAAGAACCTGACATGTGTCAGTAGAACAAGAGATGAGAAGAACCAGACACGTGTCAGTAGAACAAGAGATGAGAAGAACCAGACATGTGTCAGTAGAACAAGAGATGACAAGAACCAGACACGTGTCAGTAGAACACGAGATGACAAGTGTGGTGGCTTTAGAGGTTATTGATGTTAAAAAGTAAGAGTCAACAGAGTGAGGTCAAGCCATGTAAGTCCCTGAGTCTAATAGTTGATGAAGATGATGTATTCTCAGGGTACCTAACCGCTACCACTCTCAGATCTCACTCTGTGTAATATTTTAGGTTCTATAAGGTTATATGGCTACGTGTCTAGGGTAATTTATGTGTGGTGATATGACGATAACTTAAACACAACTGTAACTCAATATAATGAACTTAAGTAAGACAGTGGTTAAAGTTATAAAATTACTTTACAATTTTTATTTTCCTGATCCTCAATTTTTTTTTTTTTTTGGGAAACAGGAATGTTCAACTCAAAAAGGAAATGTGTTTATATACAAATTTAAATAAATATGAAGGACATCTTGTCCATAAATATTATTACTAAAATGTTTCTATAATTGTATCCCCTGCTGAAGTAATAATGTCTTAAGAGATGTCACTAGTGTGAGGGACTGGTCTTCTCATCAAGTCACAAGAAAGTTTATTGAAAGTGTGGAGAATAAAATATAATGAGATGTTATGAGCCCTCATGATTTGGGCTTAGCTTATTTTTCAGTTGAATGTGGATGGCTTGCTGGAAATACTGCACACTCTTTCACAGCAGTGTCTTCTGGAGGCGGCTACTACAGTTTGACTTCAAAGTGTAAGCAACCGGCAAGTTGCCTCGTATTTTGCAGCTCCAGGTTATGTCTCACGTGGTAATAGGTGATGCAACCCTGCAACAAGAGGAACAATTCTTCCCTAAGTACACTTTTTATATTTCTCCACAACTAACAACCAAACATCAATAAGCATTCTGTGTGATCAGTTGCATGTGCTAACCAATAGCTTCAGTCCCTAATTTCATGTGAATTCTTCACACTCAGTGGGTACCTTCTCCTTCCCACATGGCTTCAACGCTCCTGTCACTTTAAACCTTTGTTATCTTCCATATCATCAGCTGGGGTACACTCTTTTCTTTTTCTCTTTCTAGTGATCTGTTAACTCTTTTAGTATGACATCCTATTTATTTTTTCCAAGGGTTACTGGAACAATGTGGACTGCAGAAGACTGCCAGTAGTTTCTGGACTTACAATCGTATGATTTGTAATGGTAATATGCAAACACATTGTAAATTCCCCCCCCCCCCCCCCCAAGTCTGCTTAGGCATGTGCTTGCTAGGATGTCGTAATTCTTTTCCACTGGCAATGACGTACAACACAAATTTATGGCTCACACCCTTGTGGCCTGTACATACATATAAAATTAATAAAGTCATTTCTCTTACCGCAAATAATGAATCATTCACACAATGAACCCGATGAGTAGCAGAATGATGGCACAAAATTCAGACTGCTGTTGTCCAGAAGGTAAAAACTTATTCAGAAAAGCTCCCCTTCTGTTCTCACCTGGGCAATTCGGTTTTAATTTTCAAATGGCGTTCTAGCCTAGAATGCGTTACATGTTATCAATCCCACTAGCCCAGCGGTTCCCAACCTTTTTTCACTTGCGTACCCCTTGGCAACCCATTTCTATAAATTGTACCCCTAATATTAGCAAAATATTTGAAATTAATATAGTTGCTGTTATTCAAAATTTATAGATTATAACCAGAAATAAAGGGGCCAACCACGGGATTAAAAAACAATGTAATAAAAAGGTAAACAGACAGTGCATATATTTTTACATTTAAAAATCAGAAAGTACAATGAAAATTAACACATTTAATTTATTAATAATAATAATAAAAACGTTGTTATTGTTAAAAGTTGAAATCACTTTTTATAACACACATGTCACATGACCATGACAAATGTTCAGTGCGATCCTTGAGCTTGTTTTGAGGCTGTTGTGCACATATTCTTTTGTGTGACGCACAGATTACTGTTGACACGCATACAAATGTAAAATGTATTTATTTGTCTGATAAAAATATATTTATCTTTGAATTCACGATTCTCAGTCTAAGGGACAGAACTCAGATTAGTCGATGTGTATTCATTCTATGAGTTATCTGTTCTTGTATCTTTCCTGAATATCGAACTTGGCGTATGAATCTAGACTTATGTCATATTTTGTGTCTGGTATAGCCAGAAACAGATTATTCTTGCTTAGGTTTATGCAGGGATGTTGATGATCCGAATCTATGTTTACTCCTTGTCTGTTTGAGACGATTCGGTCTTATATCGTGTTATCTTTGTATGTCTATGTCGGACTATTTTCCTTGTACTGTACTTTGGGGTCAACCACTTTCGGCGCATGAAGATACGTTAGGGAGTGCTTCGGTGATGAAGGAGCCTGGCGGGATGTCATGGCTTTAGACCTGTCCAAAGTCTGTGATCTCTATGATTTATTATGGGAACGAAGATAGTTTCTTCTAGGATTGTTAAGTCCATGTGTTCCCCAGTGTTGATTTAGTGACGCCAGGAGAGCGTTTGTGTTTGCTAGTGTATTTCCTATGCCCAGGTAAAAGAACATTTTACTGAACTTTTTCGTCCTAGGCTTAATTGGGCAGATGTCTACTTTAGGATGATCCATATCCATATGTCAGGATGATATGTTTCCTAGCAGCACTGTAGATGATTGTATGCAGCATTTAAGATGAAAGAATATGCTGATTCTTGTAGAAACATTTGTGTTTACGAACAAAGCTTCTATTGAAGATTTGCTATACATCTGTATAGTGAGCGATGCTCAAAAGGGAACCAGAAGCCATTTTGGATTCTAACATTTTGTCGATCATCAATCAGAGAACGGGGATGCCCCTTATTATCAGGTGATGATTAAGAGATCACAGTTATAAAGAAAACCCAATACTGGTGGGTTAACATTATCTTCAGATAGATTTGCTGTACTTTACCTAAAGGAATCTTCGCTAGAAAAGAGGTTCTGTCTAGGAGTCAGGCTTGAACAGTACTTATTAACTGACACACTCGGTCAGTAAGGCCTGATGATTATATTGATAAACAGTGGAAATCTAAATGCTTGTCTACAGATGTTCCATTGTGATGTTATTCAACATGAATGCTAACTTAAGATGGTAGACCATTGATCAACAATATGCTATTCATGTTGACCGTTGTTCCTGTAACTATACACGTACTGTCTAAGTGTGTGCGTCCTATTAAACAGTATGAAACGACCACAGTAGTCCAGCCATCCTTGACTTCCACCTGTGATTGGAGTGAGTGTCCTGTGAACCTGTCGAACTGTCATCCATTCGCGTTTATCATTATTGATGTTTACACTCACACATTGCATCAGAATATACGCACTTAACCGTACACCTTGTCAGGGCCCCAACAGTCGGTAACCTGACCCATTTACAGAACATTGTGACTGGACAAGCAATATCACAAAATACAGTCCATGTCAATCTGGTGCATGAGAAACAAGCTTTATCAATGTGGTAGGCCAGCTTTCTGGGTCAATCTGCACAGTGGACATTTTGGGAAGTCAGCTACTGAGACCAGACCGTTTCATGTGGCCTGACACGACACACCAGCAGTACAACTCTACAGTCGATGTCAGCATGACCTGCCCTATCGATCGTATGCAGTAAATAGTTTAGTGCTTGTTGAACAGACGGTGTTTACATAAAACAAACAGCATTACACATCTAAGTTGGAGCATATATTTGACTGTGTTTGCGAAATGTACAGTGCAACTGAAGCGAGAAGTCCTACTTGTGATTCTTAGGAACTGTAAACGGTGGATTTTCCTGCACTGCCATTATTATTTTTCGTTTGTATAAACATTTTTTCATATGTATGATCATTTTTTTGACTGAAGTGTGTATTATGTTTTCTATGGTCAAAGGGACATAATCCGAGTTATCGAAACTACAATTTTTTAGGAGTTTGCCTTCTCTTGTATAGAGACACGTTCGGTCTATAATTTCTTGAACGAAGCGTGACCACATCTCCTTATTTGGTAGTACCAGTCAACTATGGTAGATGTCTGAAACCTTTCTTAACGCTTCTTTTCATGACCATAAAAGGCGCGACTGTGTAAGACTTTTATCTCGAATGTTCTTAGAATCGTCTTATTGTGAACGGCAACTCAGAGATTGTCGTTCTGCGCATGTCAAAAGCTGGGAGTTCGTTCTGTGTGTTCCGCCCAGTTCGGGAGTTGAGAAATGGTTTAAGAAGCGAGCAGACGCAACTGCGTCTTGTGATTTTCTGAGGGAAATACATTGTCTTTGTGAGTTAGTTAGCTAACTAGACTATTTCCCCGTATTATTCACGCCTGCCTGGAGGCATATGTTCATGGTTGATTTTCCGAAATAAGGTAATTCCTCTTGTATCGAACTTTATGCTATCATCTAGAGGTTCGTCATTTTGTCGCCTATTTGCTCGCCTGTGTGATGCAAAATGGAGAGGTACTTTGACTAGGATTAAGTCACCGGTAGCTTTATACCTGAACTAGTTAAATATATATGGGTCGCTCTAGACCAACAAGACTATTGTCTGTGTTCCAGGATTCGTTATATCAGAGATCACGTCCAAGTCAGATGGTTAGACTTAGGAACATTATAAAGGTCGAGCTGACCTGTAGCCCATGTATGCTATTCACGTGCAGACAGTGAACGGACTTATTGTATACAACTGATCTGCTAGCATCAGAATGGGAGCATTTATTATTGTTTATGAACATTGAAGATCTGTAGCTGACACTGTTGCAGAAGTTATAGAAATTATTATTATTTATACAGCTTCACGAACTAGAACTCTATGATTTATGAATTTCTGAATCTATTGAACTGTGATGTCTTATGACGCATATATACAACAGCTGTCATTGCTGACTACAGAAATTGTTTTCAATGTGCCATATCATCTTGCTGAACTCGTTAACTATGTTGATGTCATAAGTATCATGACTGTTTTGTGGCGTGCAATAAATGGAAGAAACTTATACAACGAAGTTACCCTTTCTATGACTCTACACGTCATGTTGCCTGTGTGATAACCCTGTGAACTGTTCCACTACCACATACACAGCAACATCCTAAATCAGAGAAGACACCTACATCTTACACTTTAATACCAGGTGTCGATAAGGGTGGCAAGTTACCACTTCAGCTCAAATCCACCCTTATCATTTTTGGTGGCCAGAGCTGGTTCTATCATCTGATATTTTGGCGCACCATATCATTTTTGGTGGCCATAGGTTGGTTCACTCTGATTCCAGCTATCAAGGGGGTCAGCAAACCCAGACATCATCATCATACTAGATACAACTACAGCATCAACTACCACCTTACAAGAAATTTTATTGAAAGTATCCGGATTTTCTGACAGTTGCTGATTTTGAAACTACCCGGCGCTGCTCGGCAATATTGAAGTTTATGTAAAATTAGAAGGACAAGTACCGAGCGAATGGATTTCCTGATCTGGTGAAAAGAAG
This sequence comes from Oreohelix idahoensis, assembly GCA_024509875.1. Classification (NCBI taxonomy): domain Eukaryota; kingdom Metazoa; phylum Mollusca; class Gastropoda; order Stylommatophora; family Oreohelicidae; genus Oreohelix; species Oreohelix idahoensis. Next base: position 99,105 of record JAMPIV010017803.1, on the reverse strand, counting down.
GACAAGTGCCGTAACAACTGTTCCGGTCTCAGGGGTACTGTTGCGGGTTCAGAAGGTCAAGTGCCGGTTAAATCAATTTAGAAGATTCAGAAGGTCAAGTGCCGTAACAACTGTTGCAGTATTAGAAGCTCTTTTCCTTCGTCATGGCTGTTTATGGGAGCAGAAGTTAATCAACGTTGGATCATTATCCTCAGAATGCTGATTACATCCTGTTCTGCACCGTGCTGACGCTGGATTTATAGAAGTTAAGTGGCCTGTTTTGTTTGTGAACTGTGCCCTTATGTTCTAACTGAGCCTTCTGTACTTTCACACTTTCTCCTATTGTTTTCATGATACATGTTTATATGTTATATGTTATTTGTTATTTGTATATTTATATGTTTATATTTCAGCGGGTTTTCTCGGTTGGGCGGTGTCTTTCAGTAGAAGATACCACGTCACAGAGGTTCTACTGTTAGCGTTTTCGTTAGGGACTGTGCGAATTTCCTACAGTGAAATTTGCTAGCGACAATCGTTGCTATATCTGTTTAGTTGTGACGAGTTGTGCTTTATTTTTGTTTCTTGTATATATATTTTTTTTCTTTTTTTTTTCTTTTCTCTCTTTCTTTGTGTTTTTTTAGTTTCGATTTCGATTGTTTGTATTTGTAGGTCTCCCCTTTGCTATTATTCAGTTCTTTACGTATATTTTTGTGTATACACTGTAGCGTCATTTGTTAGTCATATCTTCGCATATTTCTTTTTAGTTTTGCTGTTTGTGTATTTGACTTATGCGAATGTTTTCGTATTGTTTGATCTTTGTTGATTGTTTACATTGACTCTGATCTTTGTTATTGTTTACATTGACTCTGATCTTTGTTGCTGTTTACATTGACTCTGATCTTTGTTGTTGTTTACATTGACTTTGATCTTTGTTATTGTTTACATTGTTGGTGACCTTTGTTATTGTTTACATTGTCTTGTTATTGTTTACATAGTTCTTGCATAGTTAGCTTTCACTATTGTTAATATATGCTCATGCACTATTGGTCTATAGTGCACTTATCATAACTAACTGGTGTTTTTTGCTTATGCACTATTGTAGTGCAGTTATGATAAATAACTGATGGTTATGCACTGATTTGGGTAGTGCACTGTTAATTAAGAGGTGACTTGTGATATTATTATACATTTGATAATACAAGTTGGTGTCAACTCCTGTTTCCCACAGAGATTGGGTTCAACATAGAGATTATACAAGCACTTTATTAAGTCTTGTTGCTATTTAACATTGAAATAAGATAATTAATTATTTCAGGTTCTGTACTCACATTTTAGACATCATGTCTACATTTGAGTACTTTATTGAGCAGGGTAAAGCCCTTGGGAAGACAGGTGATAAATTAGAAGAATTTGCGACTGTTCAATATGCCAAGGCATTGAAGTCGGAAGAAAAGAAAATGAAAGAACAAACTGAACAAAAGAGAATAGAGGCTGAAATAGAACAAAAGAAACTGCAGATGCAGGTGGAGGAAAAAAGATTTCAAATGGAAATGGAAAAACAAAAAAGAGAAGCAGAATTTCAGGAGAAGAGGCTTCAGGCTGAAGCTGAAAATAAGAGACTTGAAAAAGAAGCTGAAAATAAGAGACTTGAAAAAGAAGCTGAAAATAAGAGACTTGAAAAAGAAGCTGAAAATAAGAGACTTGAAAAAGAAGCTGAAAATAAGAGACTTGAAATAGAGGCTGAAGAAAAAAAGTTACAGGCCCAGGCTGAAGAAAGAAAGTTACAGGCTGAGGCTGAAGAAAGAAGGTTACAAAGAGAGGCTGATGAGAGAAAAGCAAAAATGGAACATGATGAAAAAGTCTTAGCTTTAGAGTTAGAGAAGTTAAAGTTATTGAACACTGGTAATGCTAATGATGCAAATAAGGTGTCAAATAAGACTAATGCTAAGGATTTCAAGCTTAATCTACCAGCATTTAATCCCTCAATCGATGATATAACATTTTATCTAGATAGATTTGAAAGTGCATGTAATGTGCATAATATAGATAAAACATTATATGTGTATCATCTGTCCAAGATACTTAGAGGTGATGCTTTGACTTTGTTGAGTATGGTAGATGTGCCTGACAAAAACAACTATGAGGTTGTCAGGGCGGCATTGTTAAAGAAGTACCAACTTAACGAGGACGGATATCGTCTTAAATTTAAAACCATGTTACCAGAAACTGGAGTTGAATTCTCTGAATTCATCTCAGGCATCCGTCTTACTTTTTTACGATGGGTTGAGTTGTCTAAGACAGAAAATACATTTGAAGCTCTTATGGATTTACTACTTAGAGATAAGGTTATGTCTTCTGTTAATGAAGCTTTTCTATCTTTTCTTCATGAGCGTAAGCCTAAAAACATAAAAGAAATGGAAGAATACTGTAGCCAGTATGTTACTGCGCATCCGCACATAACCATTAGTAACTCTAAGGTGAAAGAAGGTCTGCCAGTTGCTTCGGCAGCACCTTATGGCCCAAATTTTATGCGTAAATTTCAGGGTAGCCAGAAAAATTTCAATAAAAAGAGTAATCGTAATTATGCCCAGAACCATAGTGATCAATTCCAGGGTGATTCTTCTTCCCAGAACTGGAGACAACCTAATACTACACGTTATTCTACTCCGGTTAACTTTAGAAATTTTCACAAAGGTAATCGGTATAGAGGGAAATATTTTATGCAGAGACCTCAATACCAAGATAATAGAGGTTCTCAACAGCATAGAGATAGTAATGACAGTTATGGAAACTGGAACTCAAACCAGGATAAAAATTACAGTAGGGACTTTAATGATAATTGCAGAGGCAATAATGGTCGCGGTAGATCGCAACATAAGAGAAAAAGATATCAACAGACAACCTCTGTTCAACAAGAATCTCAGGGAGCAGATAAACAGGTTAATAATGATAAAGACCATAATGCTATCGGATGCTCATCTTTTGATTTTGGTAGGGCAAATAAATGTATCCAATGCAGTACTTTATTTGATCCGAAAACCGTTAGTACTTTAAGCTGTGGTCATCCTTTGCCCGCTCTTCCTGCTAATGTTGCTCATGATGGGAGAGGTTCTCTTATATTACATAAGGGGCTAGTAAATAGTAATCCAGTCTCAGTGTTGTTTGATTCTGGATGTACTACTGTCGGCGTTAGGCAATCTCTTGTAGATCCATCCTGTGCTACAGGAAAAGTCATCAAATGTGTCACATTTGGTGGCACGTTAGAAAAGTATCCTACTGCTATAATACACATTGCTACTCCTTTCTTCACGGGAGAGGTCCACGCGTGTCTACTTCCAAACCCTATTGCGGACCTTATTATTGGTCGTATTCACGGAGTTAGGGAATGTACCCCACAGCAGATTGCTGTTTGGGAAGAGCAAAACATTGAAGCTACCAATGCGGTGGTCACAAGAGCACATGCTCTGGATCCACCTCAAACTTCATTAACTAATAATGATGAAGTAAATGACCAAGATAGTCACTTGACTATTACACGTGACTCATTTATCAAATTGCAAGAAGAAGATCCTTCTTTACAAAAATTCTTCATTCTAGCAAAAAAAAGGTGATCCTAATCAGAACACTAATAGGAAATCTTGGATTTCTATGAAGAACGGCGTACTTGTACGTATGGTACAAGACTCGACTACGTCCACTCATTCACAAATTCTTGTGCCTAAGAGCATGAGATTGCAAATATTGCAACATGCTCATGACTCGCAATGTGCTGGACATATGGGTTTTTCCCGTACAAAGTCGAGGGTTCTTGCGGCTTTCTTTTGGCCATTTGTGAGCAAGGACATACGAATGTACTGTCGCTCTTGCAAAGTATGTCAGGAGGTCAAATCTAAAGGACCACGACATGCTGCGCCTATCCAGGCTGCTGACATTCCTATTCGCCCTTTTCAAAAAATGGCAATAGATATTATCGGTCCTTTTAGAATTAAGTCGGCTAGAGGACATCAATTTATCCTTACATGTGTCGATATGTGCACACGTTGGCCAGAGGCAATACCTCTCAAGAGCATCTCAACTGCTGATATCGCAGACGCTCTTTGGCTGATATTTTCTCGCTTGGGTTTTCCCGGAGAAATATTGTCAGACCATGGCACTCAACTTATATCAGACACTATGTCACAGGTAATGTCTATGCTACACATTAAAAGGTCTCTCAGCAGTATCTATCACCCAATGTCTAATGGGTTGGTCGAACGTTTAAATAGGACTCTGAAAACTTTACTTGGTAAAATAACTGAGGATCATCCTCAGGATTGGGACAGGGTCTTACCCGCGGCTCTCTTTGCGTATAGAGAGGTCCCCAATGAACATACGGGGTTTTCCCCTTTTGAACTTGTCTTTGGCGCGCAACCGCGCGGCCCTATGTCTTTACTTCACGATCTAATCACTGCCGATAATATTAGCGATGAGACTCAATCTTCTTATGAGTACGTCATTGCTCTTAGGCAAAAGATCATCGAGGCATGCAAACTAGCAACTTCGTCTTCAGAATTTGCTAAAGAAAAGGCAAGGCAGTTTGCAAATAAGAATAGATGTCTACGACAACTTTGTCCAGGTGACAAAGCTCTCGTTCTACTTCCTTCAAGGGAGAACAGACTTCTAATTGCATGGAAAGGTCCATATGCAATAGTCTCCAAAATTTCTGATGTCGACTATGTTGTCGATATTGATGGAAAGCATAAAACTTTCCACATAAATATGCTCACAGAATTTTATGAAAGACCTGACTATTTGCAGCCTATTTTCCAGGCTACGGACAATTCACAAGCAACTCATGGTCAGTACTCATCTCTGTCAGTTATACAGGATGAGGAAACTACTTTTTCTGATGTCAATCTTCCTCTTTCTATGGTCCCACTTTATTCTACGGAATCTTGGAAAAACGTGACCGTTTCTCCAAATCTTTCCGCTGAGGAACATCGACAAGTTTCTTCGATGTTGCAAACATTTCAGGATGTTCTTACAGACATCCCGGGACACACACATGTCATAGAACATGACATTGTGCTAACTGATCACAATCCTATCAGAGTCAGACCATATCCAATACCTATCCATTTCCAGTCTCAAGTCGAAAAAGAGTTGGATGAAATGATACGTTTGGAAATCATTGAACCATCCACTTCAGCATACTCTTCGTCTATGGTTATTGTTCGAAAGAAGGATAATAACATTCGCATTTGCGTAGATTATCGCAAATTGAACCAAGTTACGAAGTTCGATGCTGAACCTATGCCTTCATTAGAAGAGCTACTCAATAAACTTTCTAATTCTAGATTCTTTACCAAACTAGATTTGTCTAAAGGTTATTGGCAAGTCCCGCTAACTGAACGTGCCAAACCTTTTACAGCTTTTTCTACACCTAGGGGTTTATTCCAATGGAATTTCATGCCTTTTGGTCTTATGAACGCCCCTGCTACATTCGTACGCATGATGCGGCGAATTCTCGCATATCGTACAGATGTCATAGCATACCTAGATGATATCTGTCTATTCAGTGATTCTTGGGAAGATCACTATTTGGGTTTATACGAATTACTGTCTACTCTTCGCGAGTATAACTTGACTGCAAAACCCTCTAAAGCCTTTATAGGATTTAGCGAGATTTCTTTCCTAGGTCATCGGGTTGGTCATGGTCTTTTAAAGACAGAGGACCACAATGTTTCAAAAATACTTAACATTTCGGTCCCTAAGACGAAGAAACAAGTAAGGAGTCTATTAGGTTTGATTCAATTCTACGGACGATTCATTCCGAATCTGTCCTCCATTATGGCACCGCTTTCTACTTTATTGAAGAAAGGGTCGCCTAATCTGATCCGCTGGTCTAAAGAATGTCAATCCTCATTGGACCAGGTTAAAGCCCTATTTTCATCTCCACCTATTCTTAAGTTACCTACTATTGAGAAGACTTTTGTTCTTCGAAGTGACGCCTCGTCAACAGGGATTGGGGCAGCACTAATGCAGGAGTATTCTGATACTTTGCATCCGGTGATGTATATCTCTAGGAAATTAAACGCTGCAGAAAAGAATTACTCGGTTTTAGACCGTGAGTTATTGGCTATGGTATGGTCTATTCTGAAGTTACAAAGATTTCTTCTAGGCGCACATTTCATTGTGGAAACCGACCAGAAAGCGCTTACTGCTATTCAGAGCAAAAACTTGAAGAGCTCGAGGTCCACTCGTTATGCCATAGCTCTTCAACCATTTCATTTCTCGGTTCGAGCTATCCGTGGTTCGGATAATGTAATGGCAGACATTCTGTCCAGATGTCCACACGATTCCACATGATTCTTCTGTCATATATATATATATTTCCTGATATACAGTCCAATGTTATAATGACATGTTAGTAGATTTTGTCTCACTTTTTTTTTTTTTGAGGGAAATTTATAACATTGTACCATGTAATTATCTAAGAAGGCTTAGTTAGTGATATACGGGCCAAAAGATCACTCGGCCACATTTAAATAAATTATTTTCAGGATTGTATTAAGAAATTTACCAGTTGTCTTTAAGATTTGTGTTATTGATATTTTCGCAGCACATCATTGAAGTCTGCGAGTTTATGTCCATTGTGGAACTTTGAGGATATCAAGTCCTGTCCTACATTGGGAGCGGATGATGTCCACATCTTCTTCTATTGAATGTTTTATGTCACCGAAGATCAACACATGTATTACTTATTAATTACTGTTACTTTATATAATGTAATAATATAGTGCGGTATATTAGTAAATTACACCGCTATTTGCAACACATTGTATGATAACACATAATATATTTAATTTCATATATTGGTATGAGAATAATTTGATTGTCATTATGTTGTTGCCATCATTGTGGCGTGTGTTGGTGGCACCTTCCTGGAATATATCAGCGTATACTTAGATAAATTTTTTCTCTAAGGATCTGAGATATGATCTCAGTGTCGCTCCATGCGTTGAGCTAATTTGTTAGGTATATATCCACGCATCATACGTGCGTTAGGAGCCTAGATTTTTTCCGGCTCCAGGATTTAAAAAAAAAAAAATGTTTCATTTTTTTTTTCCCGGAGGGTGCGGTAATGTTACGCACGGATCATTATTATTTTTCGTTTGTATAAACATTTTTTCATATGTATGATCATTTTTTTTTGACTGAAGTGTGTATTATGTTTTCTATGGTCAAAGGGACATAATCCGAGTTATCGAAACTACAATTTTTTTAGGAGTTTGCCTTCTCTTGTATAGAGACACGTTCGGTCTATAATTTCTTGAACGAAGCGTGACCACATCTCCTTATTTGGTAGTACCAGTCAACTATGGTAGATGTCTGAAACCTTTCTTAACGCTTCTTTTCATGACCATAAAAGGCGCGACTGTGTAAGACTTTTATCTCGAATGTTCTTAGAATCGTCTTATTGTGAACGGCAACTCAGAGATTGTCGTTCTGCGCATGTCAAAAGCTGGGAGTTCGTTCTGTGTGTTCCGCCCAGTTCGGGAGTTGAGAAATGGTTTAAGAAGCGAGCAGACGCAACTGCGTCTTGTGATTTTCTGAGGGAAATACATGGTCTTTGTGAGTTAGTTAGCTAACTAGACTATTTCCCAGTATTATTCACGCCTGCCTGGAGGCATATGTTCATGGTTGATTTTCCGAAATAAGGTAATTCCTCTTGTATCGAACTTTATGCTATCATCTAGAGGTTCGTCATTTTGTCGCCTATTTGCTCGCCTGTGTGATGCAAAATGGAGAGGTACTTTGACTAGGATTAAGTCACCGGTAGCTTTATACCTGAACTAGTTAAATATATATGGGTCGCTCTAGACCAACAAGACTATTGTCTGTGTTCCAGGATTCGTTATATCAGAGATCACGTCCAAGTCAGATGGTTAGACTTAGGAACATTATAAAGGTCGAGCTGACCTGTAGCCCATGTATGCTATTCACGTGCAGACAGTGAACGGACTTATTGTATACATCTGATCTGCTAGCATCAGAATGGGAGCATTTATTATTGTTTATGAACATTGAAGATCTGTAGCTGACACTGTTGCAGAAGTTATAGAAATTATTATTATTTATACAGCTTCACGAACTAGAACTCTATGATTTATGAATTTCTGAATCTATTGAACTGTGATGTCTTATGACGCATATATACAACAGCTGTCATTGCTGACTACAGAAATTGTTTTCAATGTGCCATATCATCTTGCTGAACTCGTTAACTATGTTGATGTCATAAGTATCATGACTGTTTTGTGGCGTGCAATAAATGGAAGAAACTTATACAACGAAGTTACCCTTTCTATGACTCTACACGTCATGTTGCCTGTGTGATAACCCTGTGAACTGTTCCACTACCACATACACAGCAACATCCTAAATCAGAGAAGACACCTACATCTTACACTTTAATACCAGGTGTCGATAAGGGTGGCAAGTTACCACTTCAGCTCAAATCCACCCTTATCACTGATGTTCATGAGTTTTCTAAGACATTTGTTCTCGAATGTATTCAGCTTGTTCTCCAATGATTTTGTTATTTTCCAACTCTCACAGCCGTATGTTAACACTGAGATAACATTTGAATTAAACAGACGAAGCTTGGTATGTATATTCAATGATCGTAATTTCCAAATGTTAGATAATCTATTGATGGCGCTAGCTGCCAAAGCAATTCTAGTATGGATTTCTCTTGTTGTGTCACCATCCTGAGTCATTTTACTGCCTAAATAATTGAAACTTTCAACTTTCTGTAGTTTTTCCCCGTTCAAGATGATATCAAAGGTCTCGTTAGAAAATTTCATAGCTTTAGTTTTAGAGGCATTTATTTGGAGACCAATTTTAACCGAGAGATGACACAAATTATTTATTGCTTCTTGGGATTGTCTTGGTGTTGAACTTAAGAATGCTACATCATCTGCGAAATCCAGGTCCCCCAGGAATTTTCCATTTGTCCATTTTATACCCAATTGTTCATTGTGGGTATAGTTTCTCATAACCCAATCAATAGCTATTCCAAAAAGTAATACCATAATACAGTACCATTATAACTGAGCCTCCTATTTGCAACACATTCTATCTGCAACACATTTCATTATATTATATGTATTTATGCTATATGTATATTGATGTTTTTATGTTTATATGTGATATTTGTGTATATTTCTGTGGGTGGTTGGTGATGTGACTAGTATAGGGTATACCGAGTCATATTGGTCCTATATTAGTGTTCTGTAGGGAGCAATTTTCTTAATTGAAAATTTGCATGCAACATCTGTTGCTATTTTTTGTTAGCTGTGAAGACTGTGCTTATCGTTGTTTTCGTAATATTTTTTCTGTTCTTCAGTTTTGATTTGATTTGTTCGTATTTGTAGATCTACCCTTTCCTAAAATTTAGTTCTATACACATTTATATTTATACACTGTGACGTCATTTGTTTTGTTTATTCCCTTGCAGTTGTCATCACAGATTCTGTGATTATTTTCATTGATTTCCCTATTTGATTTATTTGATTTCTGCAAATGTTTTCGTATTGTCTTTCTTATTTGTACTTTATGTATGTTGTTGGTTGACATATACTATAAAATATACTTGATCATACACTACTAGCTGTGTAGTGAACTTATTAGAAAGAATCAGCTGAGAATTAACTGCTGTTATTATAGGTACACAGATGATTATACAAGACCTTATTTAAAGGCTTGTTTCCCACAGAGATTGGGATAAAGGAGCTGATTATTCAAGCTATTAAGAGCTTGTTTCCATTTATTTGGAGATAGATTTCATTATTGCTATTTCAGGTATCTAGTCACATATTAGTATACATTATGTCGACTTTAGATTACTTTATTGAGCAAGGGAAATCCCTAGGCAAGACTGGCGATAAGTTAGAGGAGTATGCTACCACTCAATATGAAAAAGCACAAAAATTGGAAATTGATAAACTGAAAGCTGAAGAGAAAAAACAAAAAAGTGAGGATAGAAGATTGGAATTAGAATTTGAACAAAAGAAATTGCAGATGCAGGTTGAGGAAAAGAGATTCCAGATGGAAATGGAAAAACAAAACAAAGAAGCTGAGGCTGAAAAAAACAGATTAGACAGAGAAGCTGAACAAAAAAGATTAGAAAAAGAAGCTGAAGCTGAACAAAAAAGATTAGAAAGATAAGCTGAGGCTGAACAAAAGAGATTAGACAGAGATGCTGAAGCAGAGGAGAGAAAGGCAAAAAGAGAACATAAGGAAAAACTGTTGGCATTTGAGTTAGAAAAATTGAAATTGACAAACATGGGTATTGCTAATCAGTCAACTGGTAATAATGGTAAACCTTTTACTTATAAGGTCAAGGTACCACCGTTCAATCCTTCCAGTGACGATATTACATTCTGGCTGGATCGTTTTGAACGTTCTTGTCGAACTCATAATGGGGATAAATCACAGTATGCTAATCAGTTGTCAGAAAATTTGAAAGGTGATTCTCTTACAAGTTTAAGTTTGGTTTCAAGAGACTGACAAAGATAATTATGATGTTATCAGAGCAGCTTTATTGAAAAAATATCAATTAACAGAGGAAGGTTACCGTATTTTGTTTAAGAAAATGGTACCTGAATCAGGGGTAGAATTCTCAGAATTCATTGCAAGGACACGTCTTACATTTAATCGTTGGATTGAGCTGTCCAAAACAGAAAAGACATATGAAGCTTTTATGGACTTGTTGCTCAGGGACAAGATTATGTCAAGTATAAATAAACCATTCTTTGAATTCCTACATGAGCGTAAACCCAAGACACTAAAGGAAATTTTAAGTTGTGGCCATCCAACTACAGTGTCAGTGTCCACTTTAAGGCCATGCTCTTCCCGCTCTTCCTGCGTCAGTCGCGCATGATGGAAGAGGTTCTCTTGTCTTACATAAAGGTTTAGTAAATGACAATCCAGTCTCAGTTCTTTTTTATTCTGGATGCACCACAATTGGTGTTAGGCAGTCACTTGTAGATCCTTCTCGTGCCACTGGAAAAGTAGTCAAATGTGTAACATGTGGCGGCACCTTAGAGAAATACTCTACTGCTATCATTAGGATTGCTACTCCTTTCTTTACAGGAGATGTGCACGCATGTCTTCTGCCGAATCCGATCGCTGATCTTATCATCGGTCGTATTCACGGAGTCAAAGAATGCACTCCGCAACAAATTTCCGTTTGGGAAAAACAAAATATGCAAACTGCTAATGCTGTAGTCACTAGAGCTCATGCTCTTAATATGCCTCAAACTTCATCTACTGAAGATAATGAAGTGCATAATCAAGATGATCCCTTGGTAATTTCTCGTGACTCGTTTATAAAACAGCAAGAAGAGGATCCGACTCTAAAGAAATTCTTCACTCTTGCAACAAAAGGTGATCCGAATAAAGATACAAAGCGTAAATCTTGGATTACAATGAGGAATGGCGTACTTGTACGTATGGTGCAAGACTCCGCTAAGTCAAGTCATTCTCAGATTCTTGTTCCCAATAATTTGAGAGTTAAAATTTTGCAGCACGCTCACGACTCTCAGTGTGCTGGACATATGGGTTTTTCCCGTACAAAGTCAAGAGTTCTGGTCGCCTTCTTTTGGCCTTTTGTGAACAAAGACATACGGATTTATTGTCGATCTTGTATAGTATGTCAAGAAGTCAAATCCAAAGGTCCACTCCATGCTGCACCTATTCAGGCTGCAGACATCCCTATTCGACCATTTCAGAAAATGGCGATAGACATCATTGGTCCATTTAAGATCAAATTTTCTAGAGGACACTGTTGAGTCATATTCGAAGTTACAGTTAGGGGTTAAGGATTTTTGTGTACGGGCTGGAGTTTGTTAGTAAGTAGGTTAAGGTCATGAGATACATGACGTGTATATACATGTGTGTGGGTGGAGAAAGGAGTAACTCTGTTTAGAGTGTATTTTTATTGAAGTATGCAAGCTTGGAATGTGACATTTAAGAGCTCACTGTTAGAAGCACGTAGAGTATGGTTGAAGAATACTCAGAGGCATTCATGTGTGAATTGAGGTTTACAGGACATGAGAAAAGCGTGCGAAGTGAATGAAGTTAGCATACGTGTCAGAGAAGAATACTGAGTTGTTAAAGGGGAGTCTGTGGTAATCCGTTGAGGGAGACGGTTGGTGTTTCTAGATTATGTGAATAGTGTAGGTGATTTTCATTATAATATATTGGATGTGACGCGATGATGTTTCGCGTAAGGTGTATTTTCAAGGCCTTTATATATTATTATTTATAAGCGCGTTGTGGGTTTCCCGCGCTGTAAAGTTCAGGAGGAACTTTGATGCCTGGTGATTAGACCAGAGGTATAGATATATGTGCGAGGAGTGAATGCCGCACTTTGGATTAAAAGACACGTCGTTTTCCCGTGTCAGAAGGAGGTCAATGGTAGGACCATTATATGTTATTATTTTAAGGCGCCTTGTGTGCTTTTCCGCGCCAATAGGAGGTCTACGTAAGCGCGTTGTGGTTTTCCCGCGCTGTTAAGTTCTGGAGGAACTTGGATGTCTGGTGATTAGACCAGAGATAGAGATATATGTGCGAGGAGTGAATTCCGCACTTACATTGAAAGTAGGACCACGGAGATATATGTGCGAGGTGCGAATGCCGCACTTACATTGCATACAGACCATATAGAGATTTATGTGCGAGGGGTGAATGCCGCACTTACATTGAATGCCGTTGTTACCAGTACGTTAGGATGACTGTACTACATATTCTAATTATGCAAGTATTTGTACTATTGTTGCTGATGTCCAGGACTATGCTGTCGATATTATATGTATGGAACTGTGACCCAGACTTCTGTCAAGTTATTTCATTCGCGTATGTACTGTCTTGAGTGTCAGTCCAAGTTATATTCCATTGTAACATTACAGAGGTAACATTTATCATAGGTAACAGACATCAGTTTATCTTAACGTGTGTGGACATGTGCACACGTTGGCCAGAGGCTATTCCTCTGAAGAGCATTACTACTGCTGACATTGCAGATGCTCTTTGGCTTATATTTTCTCGTCTGGGATTCCCCGGAGAAATGTTATCAGACCATGGCACCCAACTAATATTACCGATGACACAAAATCTTCTTACGAATATGTCATCGCGCTGAGACAAAAGATTATCGAAGCATGCAAATTGGCAACTTCTTCTTCTGAATTTGCTAAGCAGAAAGCAAGACAATTTGCCAATAAGAAAAGAACCTTACGACAACTTTGTCCTGGTGAAAAAGCACTTGTTTTGCTACCTTGTAGGGAAAACAGACTTCTTATTTCTTGGAAAGGTCCGTACGATATAATCTCGAAAATTTCCGATGTTGACTCCATTGTCGATATTGATGTAAAGCATAAAAACCTTCCACATCAATATGCTTACAGAATTCCATGAACGTCCGGATTATTTACAGCCTATTTTTGAGGCAACGGACGATTCACCAGACCAACATGGTCATTACTTATCACTGTCCGTAATACAGGATGAGGAAACAAGTTTTTCGGATGTTAATCTTCCGCTTCCGATGATTCCACTTCATTCTAGTGAATCATGGAAAGATGTTGCTGTCTCTCCTGATTTATCTCTAGGAGAACAGTGACAAGTTTCAGCTATGTTACATACATTTCAGGATGTCCTTACTGACATCCCTGGACAAACTCATGTTATTGAACATGACATTATTCTAACTGACCATAATCCTATTAGGGTCAGACCTTATCCTATCCCTATACATTTTCAAGCACAGGTTGAGAAGGAGTTGGATGATATGATAGATTTAAAAATAATTGAAACATCCACTTCTGCATATTCTTCGCCGATGGTTATTGTTCGAAAGAAAGACAATAACATACGTCTTTGCGTTGACTATCGCAAATTGAATCAAGTTACGAAGTTTGATGCTGAACCTATGCCTTTACTAGAAGAGCTACTTACTAGGCTTTCTAAATCTCATTTTTTCACTAAACTAGATTTGTCTAAAGGATATTGGCAAGTTCCTTTATCTGAACGCGCCAAACCAATTACGGCTTTTTCTACACCTAGAGGCCTTTTTCAATATAATTTCACGCCTTTCGGCCTTATGAACGCACCAGCTACATTCGTACGCATGATGCGTCGAATCCTATCTTATCGATCAGATGTCATCGCGTACCTAGACGACATCTATCTTTTCAGCGATACTTGGGAAGATCACTATTCAGGGTTAGTTGAATTACTATCTACTCTACGCGAGTATAACCTGACAGCGAAACCCTCTAAAGCCTACATTGGTTTTAGCGAAATTTCTTTCCTAGGCCATCGAGTTGGTCATGGTTTCCTAAAGACAGAGGACCATAATATCACTAAGATACTTAACATCTCTATTCCTAAGACTAAAAAGCAAGTACGAAGTCTCTTAGGTCTTATTCAATTTTATGGAAGATTCATTCCGAATCTATCCTCTATCATGGCACCTCTTTCTACGCTACTAAAGAAAGGGTCGCCTAATATGGTCCACTGGTCACAGGAATGCCAATCCTCTTTGGATAAGATTAAAAATTTGTTTTCAACACCACCTATTTTAGTGTTACCTACTACAGATAAGACATTTTTCTTCGTAGTGACGCTTCATCCACTGGGATTTGAGCGGCACTAATGCAAGAGTACTCTGGAACTCTGCATCCAGTAATGTATATCTCTAGAAAACTTAATGCTGCAGAAAGGAATTATTCGGTTTTAGACCGTGAACTATTGGCTATGGTTTGGTCAAATTATCAAACTACAAAGATTCCTTCTAGGCGCACATTTCATAGTATAAACCGATCAGAAAGCTCTTACGGCTATACAGAGTAAAAATTTGAAGAGCTCGAGGTCTACTCGATATGCAATTGCTCTTCAACCTTTTCATTTTTCGGCACGAGCTATTCGTGGATCAGATAATGTGATGGCAGACATTTTGTCTAGATGCCCACATGATTCCACCTAACTGTTGGGTCTTGGAATTCTTAACATATCCAACTCTACAACAGTTTTTCTTTTCTATATCAAGATAGATACACATTGTAATTTGTAAAATAGTGATTGTATCACTACTATCACTAGGTTCATTGATAAATATATTCACCGATACTCGTTGATGATTTTTCTTTTTTGTCAATCATGTACTTATAGTGCTTAAATATGAAATTGTTATATGCATTCTGTCATTGCCAGCATTGTAGTATACGTTGTTGGCACCTCCCTGGAAAAATGTATGCTTAAGAGAAATGCTTTCTCTGAGAGGTTGAGATGTATTCTCACCAGTCGATCTATATTTCGACTTTGCCTTAATTTGGCTTATAAATTCCAGATATTTCTCATCTGCGCAGTATTTGTGCGTTGTGAGCCTATTGTATGTTGCTCTCAGTTGGAAAAAAAATGATTTTCATTTTTTTCCCGGGGGGTGTGGTAGTCTGTTGCGCACATATTCTTTTGTGTGACGCACAGATTACTGTTGACACGCATACAAATGTAAAATGTATTTATTTGTCTGATAAAAATATATTTATCTTTGAATTCACGATTCTCAGTCTAAGGGACAGAACTCAGATTAGTCGATGTGTATTCATTCTATGATTTATCTATTCTTGTATCTTTCATGAATATCGAACTTGGCGTATGAATCTAGACGTATGTCATATTTTGTGTCTGGTATAGCCAGAAACAGATTATTCTTGCTTAGGTTTATGCAGGGATGTTTATGATCCGAATCTATGTTTACTCCTTGTCTGTTTGAGACGATTCGGTCTTATATCGTGTTATCTTTGTATGTCTATGTCGGACTATTTTCCTTGTACTGTTCTTTGGGGTCAACCACTTTCGGCGCATGAAGATACGTTAGGGAGTGCTTCGGTGATGAAGGAGCCTGGCGAGATGTCATGGCTTTAGACCTGTCTAAAGTCTGTGATCTCTATGATTTATTATGGGAACGAAGATAGTTTCTTCTAGGATTGTTAAGTCCATGTGTTCCCCAGTGTTGATTTAGTGACGCCAGGAGAGCGTTTGTGTTTGCTAGTGTATTTCCTATGCCCAGGTAAAAGAACATTTTACTGAACTTTTTCGTCCTAGGCTTAATTGGGCAGATGTCTACTTTAGGATGATCCATATCCATATGTCAGGATGATATGTTTCCTAGCAGCACTGTAGATGATTGTATGCAGCATTTAAGATGAAAGAATATGCTGATTCTTGTAGAAACATTTGTGTTTACGAACAACGCTTCTATTGAAGATTTGCTATACATCTGTATAGTGAGCGATGCTCAAAAGGGAACCAGAAGCCATTTTGGATTCTAACTTTTTGTCGATCATCAATCAGAGAACGGGGATGCCCCTTATTATCAGGTGATAATTAAGAGATCACAGTTATAAAGAAAACCCAATACTGGTGGGTTAACATTATCTTCAGATAGATTTGCTGTAATTTACCTAAAGGAATCTTCGCTAGAAAAGAGGTTCTGTCTAGAAGTCAGGCTTGAACAGTACTTATTAACTGACACACTCGGTCAGTAAGGCCTGATGATTATATTAATAAACAGTGGAAATCTAAATGCTTGTCTACAGATGTTCCATTGTGATGTTATTCAACATGAGTGCTAACTTAAGATGGTAGACCATTGATCAACAATATGCTATTTATGTCGACCGTTGTTCCTGTAACTATACACGTACTGTCTAAGTGTGTGCGTCCTATTAAACAGTATGAAACGACCACAGTAGTCCAGCCATCCTTGACTTCCACCTGTGATTGGAGTGAGTGTCCTGTGAACCTGTCGAACTGTCATCCATACGCGTTTATCATTATTGATGTTTACACTCACACATTGCATCAGAATATACGCACTTAACCGTACACCTTGTCAGGGCCCCAACAGTCGGTAACCTGACCCATTTACAGAACATTGTGACTGGACGAGCAATATCACAAAATACAGTCCATGTCAATCTGGTGCACGAGAAACAAGCTTTATCAGAGGCACATAGTTTTTTTAAATCAGGTTCAAGTGATGTAAGATACAGTCTCAATTCTGGACCTGCATTCAGTTTACTACAGTATTTATTTTTTGTAAAGATATAAGAAGAGAAAGCCTACTCCACCAGCTCAGTATTTGTAAATGGCAACAGAAACTTAAGCGCCTTGTCGGTCAGCTGTTCATATTCTCTGCTGATGTCTCCCCAAAAGTTAATAAGGAATTTTCCTTTCAATTCAGCTATTAAAGTAGTATCAGCCGAAAGTTCAATTAACTTCTCTGTTTCGTTGACTGATAATGTGGCTGCTTGGAAATATTCTTCATCAAAGGGATTTACAATCCAGTAGTTCTCTTTTCCAGGTTTCGGAAAGTACTTCTCGAAAGATGATTTTAGCCCTTTCAAGTGTTCAATTATTTTCTCGCTCATTTCCTGGGAGAGGTGCAGCTCGTTCTCAGATAGGAAATAGTGCAGCGTTTCATATACCTCAGGCTGGCCTTTTCCAATACACGACCTCCAAAAATTCTAATTTTTTAATCATAGATTCAATTTTGTCTGAAACATTGAAGATCGTTACCTAGCTATTCTGAAGTACCAAATTCAGTTTGTTTACTTGTAGGAACATATGCGGGTCTTAGGCGTGTCCTGAGAAGTATTTGGCGATTGGTCACATTCCACATTATGTTTAAGCTTTTTTACTGTGCCGGTTTTCAACCACTGATCCATATCTGATAATACACGAATTGAACAATTAATCACTTTAAGTTAAGTTAAAACAAAGACAAAAAGTACTGTATATAGAAACACTGTCTCACTGTCTCACGTTTGTAAAATTTGGGTCAAGAATCGACACTATTACTTCCGGGACATTAGACGTTCATAGATAGTGAGGTAGATCAAAAAAGTCATATTTTTGATGAAATATTCAACGGCACAACTATAATCCCATAGTCATCATAATGAAGACTATTTTGTAAAAATATTGAATTGCGGTCATACGAAACGCCATAGATTTTCACACGCCAGTCCAAGCAGACAGCACGCCAGTTGCGCGCAAGACAAACGGCGGAGATTTTCTCACACATTTCATGTTGTATAGTATAGCGTTGAATTTAATTTCACAACTTTTGACTTGTCTTTTATGCTGTTGACATATGTATCTTTTTTCCGCCATTACTAAATTTTTTTTCGCGTACCCGTGAACGTCCTGTCGCGTACCCCCAGGGGTACGCGTACCACAGGTTGGGAACCGCTGCACTAGCCAATAAAACAACGCGTCCAAAATTTGACTCTTTTGAAAACCGCAAACATTGAGTGTTAATCAGTGCGTTTGCTAGTCTGATTTTATTTATTTTTATTTCTGTCATATCTCAGCTATTTATGGACCGATTTCAAAAGTTAAAATTGATTATTAAACTGCCCTTTGGCCTCTATCATCCTATCTAGTTTTCATCTAACTAGTCTTCATCGTTTTCATCTATGTACTTTTAGTCTAATTATTTACTCTTTCTTCCTAACCAAATAGATTTTCTAAGGCAAGATGATGTAATATAAGGGAAATTGTTATGGTCAGATATTAAATAATATTAGCGCTATCATTCAGAACATCCCTTTTATTTACTCTCTTTATTTAGAAAGCAATACATTATCTAAGCCTTTCACCCTCTGCCCCGTACAGATGTTGTTTTAGTTTCATTTTCATCCACCTCTCCTCCCCTCTTGCGAAACGAGTTGACAATTTTGGTCAATTTCAAAGCTTGCCTGCGTTCGTTCATAAAATTGGGAAGGGTAGAAAAAGTGTGTGTGTTTTGGGGGTGGGACATTTACGCTTGCCAATCGTTAACGGTTTGAATAGGCGATGTCCTTGTTACCAAATTTCAAATGTTGTAGTTATTTATAGATTAGCTACGTCTTTCATTAAATATTCGGATGGGGTTGAATGCGTTTGCGGGTGGTAACCCTTTTAAACGATAATAGTAGAAAATTTCCAAATATTGTGTCCAATTCTTAGCGGTACGATTGACCTTGTCCTTGGCAATTTTTAAATGAAGTAGTGTGGTTTATAGGGTGTAATTTTTCATTATTAGATTTTTTAATCAGGGAAATTTGAGCGGGTTGTCACATAGAGGACTTTACTACAACAATAACCAGACATGTGTCAGTAGAACAAGAGATGAGAAGACACAGACACGTGTCAGTAGAACAAGAGATGAGAAGAACCAGACACGTGTCAGTAGAACAAGAGATGACAAGAACAAGACACGTATCAGTAGAAGAAGACATGAGAAAAACCAGACATGTGTCAGTAGAACAAGAGATGAGAAGAACCAGACACGTGTCAGTAGAGCAAGAGATAAGAAGAACCAGACACGTGTCAGTAGAAGAAGAGATGAGAAGAACCAGACATGTGTCAGAAGAACAAGAGATGAGAAGAACCAGACTCGTGTCAGTAGAACAAGAGATGAGAAGAACCAGACATGTGTCAGTAGAACAAGAGATGGGAAGAGCCAGACAGGTGTCAGTAGAACAAGAGATGACAAGAACCAGACACGTGTCAGTAGAACAAGTGATGAGAAGAACCAGACACGTGTCAGTAGAACAAGAGATGAGAAGAACCAGACACGTGTCAGTAGAACAAGTGATGAGAAGAACCAGACACGTGTCAGTAGAACAAGAGATGAGAAGAACCAGACATGTGTCAGTAGAACAAGAGATGACAAGAACCAGAAATGTGTCAGTAGAACAAGAGATGAGAAGAGCCAGACATGTGTCAGTAGAACAAAAGATGACAATAACCAGACATGTGTCAGTAGAACAAGAGATTAGAAGAACCAGACACGTGTCAGTAGAACAAGAGATGAGAAGAACCAGACACGTGTCAGTAGAACAATAGATGAGAAGAACCAGACATGTGTCAGTAGAACAAGAGTTGAGAAGAAGATGCTGGAGATGGACAGAACACTCATTGAGAAAACCTGTTGATAGCATTACCAGGCAGTCCTTGTTGTGGAATCCTCATGGTAACAGAGATGGAAGGAGATCAAGGAACATACGAAGACGAGAACTGGAGACAGACATGAAGGAGATGAATGAGACATGGAAAGAGTTTTAGCGGATGTCACGTGACAGGAAGACTTGGCATAAGTTAGATGAAGGCGTATGCTCCATGGAGATCTAAAGGAAGATAATGATGCATGTTCCTTTGTTGTAATCATAAAAAAATTGTTTTTCGTTATTTTTGTTCTAAAATAGCCCGCCGCTGCAAAATTCCACTTGTAATCATATATCTGGACTAGATGTTATCACAATAAAAAAAACTAACGAAGAATAAAGTTCTTGATTTGTATTGATTTTTATTTCGGTAATGTTAAATTTTATTACAAAGTTGCGAAGCTCCCAGGGTAGGTCAACATTTAGCACAGCGATGGTGGTAATGAGTATTATGCTTTAAAGTATTCTGTGATTGTTTTTCTTTGCTGTTCTTTTTTCTTGTATGTTTGCAGCTAATGTGCTTTGGTATTTTTCTCAAGACGTGTTCCACGTTAGGGTTCCTCTATCGTAAAATTTCCTGTTCCTAGCAATCGATCAGTTTTTTGTTGTTGCTCCAGTGTATTTTTGACACTCTAAACATCTTACAGGTTCTTGCTGGTATATTTAGCAAAGCCCAGACTCTGTGCTGGGCAGTTCTCCAATTTGTAAATTATTTACAATATCAGAGCTGATTATATAAATTCGTCTTTCAATTATTTGTCTGGAGGCAAGCATGTAATCAAGCATTTTTAGAAGTTCTTTATTACTTTTTCTCTTCCATTGTAGCCGTGACGAACAGGGGAATACTGAAGTTTACGCTCTGTGAGCCAAGCGTGTCGCCTTTGCTGAGCTGCTGTGAGCCCGCGTTGTTGTAAGATGTATATGATGCTGTCTACCCATCTGCCTCTAGGTCTCCCAAGTGCCTTTTCTTCATTCCATCTGTTTGCAATTAATATAAATCCATGGTAACGTTTACACACGATTTCCTTCTGCTTGTTACTTCATCTGCAAATGTGTGCAACACATACGCAAGAGGGTGCGTGGTTTTGATTGGACGATATTTTACTATACAATAAATATTAGGCAAGTATTTCATCCTGCTACAATATCAACGGAAGATAAAATGCCTTAGATAGGAGTGACTTTTGACATAAATCCCATTTTATGATTCATGCCGGAATTTTCCCTGATAGGGTAGTGGAGATAAGACTCGACCAATCTACGCAATTTGCATGCTATTGGTTTGGCATTTGAGATGTGAAAATGCAACATTTGTTGTCATATAGTAGCAATGTGGGTGCGTGGGCAGAATGCTGCTTATAATCTAGACATTCTGAGTCTACGGCACTGATACTTCAGCTCATCAAGAAGACAGTACGACAAGCCAGAATAATGAATAGAATCAGGATTCTACTTTAAAGGACCGGATAACATGTTTTAGCATCGTGTAAGCTTGTACAGGAAGAAAACTCTACCTTTATTAATACGGAAAGCCCGTAATCCTAGGAACCTGAACACTAAGTCATAGTGGGATTCTTGTTTAAGTAATACCCCCAGACCACGTGTAAGAGGCATTGTAACCATGTTGCCGAAACTATTTCCTGAGCAAGAAGTCAGTGTACCTCCCAAAGTTTATTGGGGTAAGTTGTAAATTTTAGCATCCTATATTTTGCAATATTAACACGTGAAAACTGCTGGTGGAAGTCCAAATTCATACGAAGCTGGCAACCTCAGCATATAAAATGATGGTTTTCTGAACCACCACTACAATAGATGGTGACTACTTCATGCGGGTTTCTCATAGAGAACCAAAAGCAGAGGTAGTCCCAAGTTCCATATGGAGCAGGAAGTGGATGATGACAGAAATAAAATACATAATTATTATTTTAACCTTTTCAACGAGTGCATATGTATATGTAGACATGTTCTTTATAAATGCAATAGGTGTTTTCCGCTCACAGTGATTAACATTGATGCTCAGAGATAGTAAAGATCTGAGGCAGATGAGATGGTGGAATGAAAAAAAAAAGGGGGGGGGGGACACCTGATTTTCAAATCAGAAGACCCAATGCTCAGAAGGAATATGTGTTTCTCTCTCATTTCATGATGCTAGTCCGTGGTTTCAATTGATGGTACTAGTCTGTGGAACAAGTGTGTGGTATAAGTGGCCTTCAGTCAAAGCTAGACACCAAAATCAGACAGGTCTTAAAAAATGCTGGACCATCTTCGTAACTGCCAAAGATACGAGGTACGTGTTGCGGCCACCAGACTTGACCAGTGATGAGAAGATCGTCTACGAGCTTCAAAGAACAAGCATCGGCTGGAGCAGAAACCAACCGACATCTTACTGGCAGCTAAGTACCCATTTCCCAACGGGCTGATCACCCGTTTGCCAGTCACTTTGATTACGGAAACAACGACAAACGGATTGATTTGTTGTTGCCCTAAAGACGCCATTAGGCGTGATGGGAACAACGGCAAAGAAAATCTATTCGCTGTTGCCCTTAAGACGCCACTAGGCGTAATGGCCACTGACTGCTTTGCCGGTCGTTGGCTAAGGACAGAAGAAGAAGAAGAAGAAGAAGAAGTACCCATTTAATGCTGACAAGTGAACTCTAATTATGAAATTCCCTAACTATCCAGATAATTACCAATGATTAATCTTTAAAGAAATATTTAATATACCCCCCCCCCCGCCCTTCCCCCCCCCCCACCCTTATTTATTTTACATCGTTAACTATATTTACTTTACATTGTTAACTATAACTAAATTTTAAATTTGTTACACTTATATAAAAATGTATAGTTCATTTAGTCATTTTGAGTTTGTTTTTAAAAAAAAATCTATAATGAGCAGTGAACTTTATTGAACCCGCCAATAGAATATTATAGTTTTCTCACAGCTATGTATTACATGGCTTTAATTATAGTGTTTCCTAGACTGTAATGAGAGAGCTGACAGACAAGCATCAAGAGCACCCACACTGGATATAGATAAATGAGAGATACTGAGAACAATTAATGATCACCTGTTAGAGAATGACACTGCAATAGATGAATCATCAAAGTTAAGACTGTTGGAGTTTGGCATCAAACGTAAGGTTAGCAGAGATGGACGTAAGATTGGATGCATCCGTCGTGTATATAACCAGCGAGCTACAGGAACAGTTAGTATTCACACTCTGTGACATATACGGAGGGAGACTGAGCACCTATAGGTTAGCCCGCGGTGCAGTTATGTCGATTCTATTCAACAGTAACATATTTCCAAGTCCGTATTCCATCATATCATCATTTGGGTTAAGTCATATACTGTACTATAAAACAGAATGTTATTTGCCTCACCAGTGCTCTAGAAAGGGACCATGTTTGACACTGACAGCAGGGAGCTGTAAAGAACATACTATTTATTAGATGTATCTTAGTTTTCATACTGATAAGGTGTTTGATTATCATTAAACTGTATCAAAGTCGTGAAATTGGCTCTTACGTACATCTCAAGTTTTGGCTTGAACGTTTATGAATTATAACAGCCACTTCCCTTGGCAACAGGTAGTTCAAAATATAAGAGCAACATGGAAACGATCTGAGTCAAATCTGAATTCAACTTGATGTATTAAAGAGGCACCTTGACCTTTGACGACCTATCATCATTTAATACGACGAAATCACGAAAGACACAATTCCAAGACAATTTTTTCCATGTTTGTTTATGTTCATTTCTCTCAAGTCATTCACTTTTAATTTCACTTTCATTGACTGCACAATATATATAATCTGCGTTATATTTTTATATCAATATCTCCTACTTCATTTTCAATTTTCCATCTTATACATTTGCTCCGTATTATATCATAATATACTTCTCTAGGACTAGGTAATATCTTCTAGTCAAACATCACATATATCCACGTGTCGGGGGATTTCGCGTCCCGAACTAACAGTCCCTTTTCAATTATTCCGACTAGGCATTGCATCTAGTCAATATCGAACATCTTCATTTGTCGGGGGATTTGTCGTCCCAAAATAACACTAATTAATCTAGGTAATTTCCACTGCCTTTTTTATATTCAACATTAAAATACAATAATCAACCATAACACTTTCTTACCGGAGCTTCTCTATGTCTATATGAATAATACACTGTGAATAATGGCTTTCGAGCCATATGCTTGCACACATCTAGACGCTAACGGCGTCACACATCAAATGACGGTTTTTTGTCAAACTTAGATACTCATATCCTAGTAATATTTCACTATACTCTCATCTCTGCTATATTCAGTTGAGGTACAACATGTTGTCAAGAAAGAACCGGTATTAATAATAATTCGCCGCGATTAATTTTGCACGATGAAATGGCCTCGACATATATATATATATATATATATATATATATATATATATATATATATATATATATATATATATATATATATATATATATATATATATATATATATATATATATATATATATATATATATATATATATATATATATATATATACAGTGTGTCCGGCAGAATCACTACCAATAACAAATGTCAATATTTCTTATATTAATAATAGCAGACCGACCGGATTTTGATTTTCTGTTAGGCAAGCTCATTAAGTTTCAGTAGCAACTCACCAAGTTTCAGTAGATCTCCACCAAGTTTCAGTAGATCTCCACATGAGCGCCTTTAGTGGCTCGAAGAATGTCAAGACGGTATTCTATTTCTCTCCACTTGTTTTGCAGCATCTGAGGTGTGACGGATGCACAAGCGTCAATTATTTGCTGCCGAAGATTATCCACTCCCTGCACCGGAGTTTGATAGACAAAGCTTTTTACGCATCCCCATAGAAAGAAATCTAATGGGGTCAAATCTGGTGACCTTGGTGGCCAATCAATGGGACCTAATCTTCCAATCCATCTGTCTGGAAATTGTTGATGAAGGTAGTTTCTTACTTCATTGGCATAGTGTGGAGGTGCTCCATCTTGCTGGAATATGAATCCTTCTGGTATCCTAGGAACTGCAAAATGTTGCAGCATGTTTAGGTATGTTGCTCCTCTGACTGTGGCTTCTGCGAAGAAAAATGGCCCGATCACATAATTCGAGGTTAAGGCACACCACACGTTAAGTTTAGGGCTGTCTCGCTCATGCTCAATTACGTCATGTGGGTTTCCTTTCCCCATATCCTACAATTATGCCGGTGAACTTTGCCACAAGTGTGAAAGGTCGCTTCATCGGAGAATACCACATGATTGAGAAATTCATTGTCATCATCGAGGTGACATAGCATTGCATTTGCGAACTCGGCCCGTCTGGGTTTATCATTTGGCTGTAACTTCTGCACTAGCTAAATTTTGTAGGCTCTAAGCCGCAATCTTTTGTGCACAATGTCGTGAACAGTAGATTTTGGAATATCCAATTCGCCACTTGCCCGTCGAATGGATTTCCGCGGGCTACGTTGAAAAGCTTCGCTAACTGCTTCAACTCTATCTGGAGACAACGCTTCATTGCCGTTTCCCTTCTTTCTCAACAAAGAACCTGTTTCCAACAGTTGCTTGTGCCATTTCACTATGTTATGTCGCTCTGGAGGTTTCTGTCCATATTCCTGCCTGAATCTCCTTTGCACAACAATGGGAAACTTTAATTCCGCAAGCCAATAACAGCATTGCACTTTCTGCTGCACCGTGAACTCCGCCATTTTCAGTACACGCATCATCACATTCCGCCACTGCGCATTACGTATGCGTTATCTGCACATTATCGGACAATTTATCAATAATCTCAGTGCTCCTAAAAATGTGATGGTTTCTACACGAGGTAACCGTAAAAAAATAATTGTAATTCACATGGATGAGGAAATATTGACATTTGTTATTGGTAGTGATTCTGCCGGACACACTGTATATATATATATATATATATATATATATATATATATATATATATATATATATATATATATATATATATATATATATATATATATATATATATATACAGTACTTTGCAAAAAAAATGGCAGTCATATTTTCGCAACGCAGCACACTCATAGAAGCAAATAATAATAAAAACTGTATGTCCAGAGGAAGATTGGTATCTCCCCTATGTATTAACAGTGGTTTCAGTACAATATAATGTTTCCTTCTCCAGCAAGGCAAGCCTGGATGCGGCGCGGCATACTTCCCACAAGTGTTTGTAGGTAATTGTGAGTCAGACTGTCCCAGTATTTTTCAGCTACCTTCTTGAATTGTTCAACGTCTCTGAGTCCACTCTTTTTTAAATGATTCTTGAGTAGTGCCCAAACGTTTTCAATTGGGTTTAGGTCGGGACTGTTGCTGGGCCACTTCAGCACTATCACATTCTTCTCTTGCAGCCATGCTTTGTTGGTATGAGCTGTATGCTTTGGGTCATTGTCATGTTGAAATGTGTACCCATCGGTGTACATGACCTGCATAAATGGCAGAAGGTGTTCCTCTAGTATGTCGATGTACCTTTCTTTCGTGAGAATTCCTGTGAAAACACACAGTGGGGTGGCACCTCTTGCTGACACCCCTCCCCAAAGATGGAATTTCTGGGTATGTTTCGGTCGCTGGTACACAGGCGTTACAGAGTCTTTCATCCAAATATTTATTTGAGCAGGATAAGACCAAACAGAACATTCATCTGAAAAAATCACATTGTCCCATGACCAATTTTGGTGTTCGTGGCACCAGTTCAAGTGCATCTGTTTGTGAGTCTCTGTGAGAAATGGTGACGAAATTACCCGCTTTTTTGTGTAATTCATCCTGTGTAGCTCCCGGTTGACAGTAGCATTAGATACCTCTGGGTTTCCCAACTCGATCATGCGCTGCCGAATGTTTTCTACACTCTTCACTGGCCCAGCCCGAACGATTTGGGCGAGACGCCGATGGTCCTCTGTGTCCAAAATTCTTGACCCCCCACTACCTTCTTTTCGCTCGATTCTATTACCTGCTTTTAATTTACACTCAACTCTGTAGACAGTCCGTTCAGGAATGTTCAAGGTTTTAGAAATGTTGGTACATGTTTGATTTCCTTCATTCCAAAGCTGTGAAATTAACATACACTTTGACTTTGTATCCATTTTCTGCCACTAGCATTAGAAATTGTCGTCTGCTCTATTATCAGGGGACTTTACTCTACGCTATTTTTTTTTTTACTTTTGGTAGTGTTTGCTCACTTAAGTGGAGTGCAAATTTGGGGGCAGAACATGCATATTTAATTAGATTTCAGCATATTTAGCTGAGCAATATGACTGCCATTTTTTTTGCAAAGTACTGTATATATATATATATATATATATATATATATATATATATATATATATATATATATATATATATATATATACATATATATATATATATATATATATATATATATATATATATATATATATATATATATATATATATATATATATGTCGTAGATTTTCGATAGGAGAATTAAGACTAGGTTTGGTCCCTTCTGAATAGGTTTGAATAGGTGATAGACTCAGTGAGAGTTAGTGAAAGGTAATAGAATTTCCACACACGTGAGATGATAGATTTTGATATAGTGGCTGTCTCTGAAAGCGAAAAGAATTCTTCTCTCTCTCACTTATCTTCTACAACAGTTGTTACAGCGTCAGACAGACTACACCAATATACATATTACGTATATTTCTATCACTCACAGGCACGCACATACACGTGACGACAGGTAAACACACAGACGTGGGAAAACTATAACAATGATATATATATTTAGAACGAGCTGACCAAACACTATTATTAAGTTCAAGAGCGATTTTAATATCAGGAAAAATCGGCTCACAACATCAAAGAAAGTACATCAAGGAAAATACATATACACATAGTCATAAAAATTCAAGGAAATGTTGCAAGGATGATAGCCCCGTTACAGTGTTAACTCTAGGTTTAGCCCGGCCCCGTTAAGAGAACAGATGATGGCGCCCGAGTCACAGGTACATAGGGTTTGAGTCTAAGAGTTTTCTTTGTTTTATCTCGTAATTATATGCACAGAGTTTGAAAAAACAAATCTGATTTAACCTAAGACAACAACACAAGAACTCTAGCCTTAGCAACAAATTATGCAGATTGAAAAAACAAATAGGACAGCAACAGGGTGTCAAAGATATAATAGTGAAAATATCACTCAAACCAGCGTACACTCATTCATTCCGCCATGGCCTCTCATACAGGTACTCACGACTTTGCTCGCTGCCTCTTGGAACACACTGATTTTAGATTTTCACACAGACTCAAAAAATGCAGTCTTCTGCCAAGAAGTCCCCAGTTCCAAAAGACGTATTTAACTCGGAGTCTCCGGGAACGACTACTTGGGTGTGCAAATTTGTTCAATGTCTGATTAAGTCACCTAACAATTATTCCAGGCGCGGGAGTTAGCAGAGCACAGTGTCAATAGCGTAGGTTTCTAGAAATGATGAATGTCAGGTCGGTGCCTTCCCTCAGTATAGGATTCACTTTAGTCACACCACAGATTTGTCCACAAAAAAATATATATATCTAGTCGGGAAATGTTAGTTAATACTAGAAGTATTTCGCGCCACCACGCAGAAAGATTACGTAGAGTTTTTTTCTAGAAGAAATTAAGATCTGGCTCCAAGGTCCAGTATTTATCATTACAGTCTTTGAAAACCCGTTATTGGGATATGGTATTTCTGGCTAACTCGGGTTGCATAGGCACTGTTAGACCAGTGGTACTTAAGAAACCCACGTGGTTCAAAATAAGGACTGTCTATTTCTTCACAAGTATGGAAACTACTACTAGGTGCTGGTAAAGTTAGGGTCACCCCAAAACTTTCACTGGGTGGAGGAAAAATAACACATATAATATAATAAACAGAATCTGTACTGGTTATAACTTACATTTAAACTTGCAAGCAGAGAGCTTTGCTTATCATTTAAACTTCCCGTGACGTAAGTTATATTTAAAAATCAGCAATCCTCATGAATTAGGAACACGTGCGTATTCCGTCACCATTCACGAGGCTCGATTCTAGAGTTTATACGTTAGTTTAGAAAAATACACTCGACTGAGTATTAGCGGTTAAATTAAATTTCTAAATAGCTACACTTGCCGTTATAAGCTAGAAATTATAATTTTATTCTGCTTTCCACTGAATGCTTCCCTAGAAAATATAATAGCCTACCACTTTATTTCTCTTCTGCGCTAAAGAAATAGATTAAAATGAATTAAGCGATTAAACTCCTTAACACTCACAAAATCTATATATCTATCATATTAATTACCTCAACCACAGAATTTCAGGTAGTCGCACAACTTAAGAATAAAAATGCTGAAATTATTTCTGGAAGTCTAGAAGTTCGACAAATTGCCGAAACAAACTGAGATCTTCGCTAACAGCTATTCTGTTTACGAGCAACCTATCTACTGTGAGTCTATGAGCGAGAATGAAATTAAAGTTTCAAACTTGGCCAATATCTTTAAAATCGGACTGTTGGTGTCGTTTTCATAGTGATGAATAGAAACGCGAATGGTTACAATGGAATAAATGTCAACAATGTCTTTCAAACGAAAAAACCAACAATGTATCTTGAATTGTGTGAACTGGTCAAGTATTGGCATCACACGAGTCGTTGATAACTTTACATAGATTTTATTCACCAGGACACGAAGTGGACAAGACGGACATCGTCACAGGCGCAAAGATCACACGACAACATATTGATTTATTACTGCTAAAGTTCCTGAAGATTCTCTTCTAGTAAAGACCTCTGTCCATAGACCAAGGATTACAAAACTGTTACCGTATAATATCCTTCTCAGTCACGACCGTTGACCTTCTTTCAAGGACGTCTATCATGGTAACGTATACATACTCTGGGGTGAAATCTTCCATATTACATTTGTTAAAATTCCCAGACGTTCTTCATACATAGCGTTGTACATCATAATTTTCACACAAAGTTATATACGATAATCCTAACAGTAAAGGCTTTCAGTTGGCTAACCTCTCTTTACATCCAAGCCACGACTTTGGCATTGAAGCATGTACGGCATATAAAACATGTGCGTAAGATAAACAATATAACTTCTTCTACTCGTAGGAATTCTCCGTCTACGATTCAAATCTTAAAGGCAAGCGACTCTGTAGATCCATTCTAGGAACATCTTAATTCCCGCTAGACTAGTATTAGAGCGGCCTTGTTCATACAGCATTAAAATAAGAAGTGGGACGATAACTCACGTGACATTCCTGATATTGGTTTCGACCTGAAGACCAATACAGATCACTAGAAATAACTGGCTTCCTTAAAATGCCATTGAATACGAAATATAAAATTACTATCATGGACACAAGCCGGTTCCATGTTTCCACTTCAAAACGTGACGTCACAAACTACTCAACTAGGTTACACGTGCGTCCAAAGCAACACTCACTGCTTTGTGCACGTCAGTGCGCGAATCATTCGACCGCACAAATAATATAACTACATAAAACTGGTGCGTACATTTGGCAGGACCGACGACTACCCCCTTAGGTAATAAATGTACGTAACAGCTCCCTTATTACCTCCCCTTAAAAAAATTAATCCCATTAATTTTTTTCGAACTAATTACTCGAGAGAGGTGAGTCAAAACTACAACAAGATTTATGACATGCATAAAATTATATCATATTAAGAAAAGAATATTAACTTGAAATTAATATAACTAAATGACAGTATGCATTAAAGCACACATCCACCATCGACCTACTTTGGAACGATGTGGTAATATTCGAAGTAAAAAGAAGTTGAAAAAAAATGAAAATGAAGAATCAACAAAAAAGATGATAATAAAATTCAACTAAGTTTTCAACAAAATTAGAAACATATGATTTCAAAAATGTAAATGAACAGGAAGACGGGTGATAAGCAATGATAAAAAATCAAAAGAACAGAAAATTTTTTTAAATACAATGTGCAAAAATGAAGCAATGCAAAATTAAACACTTTAAGAAGCAACGCACTTACTGATATCTAGCACTAGTAAGTTTGACTAGTTATCTAAAAGTGAAATATCATGTAGTGGAATACGTGACTACACGTATTGCGAGACACTAATAACGTTAGTAGATGTGTGATTTATAAACAATCAAATTGATTAAATTGAATTAATCTAATTCTAGTACTTAATTACACATAAATAAATAACTAGTAATTTATTCTAAGTAATTCTAATTTCAGTCATTGTGAATATTCGTTCAGAACTATTTAGAGTCAACAAGAATATGTTCCTAATGTTCCATGCACGAAATAAGTTTACGAACACGATATGTAGTGTAATATGTTCCATAACACTAACGAATGTCTATTTGTTGCTTTTTACCAATGTTTCCATACTACAAAAAAAAAATGTTACTTTAATATCACTGTTCTCGTTCTAATAAAACGTTACTTCACAAGAAATAATGTTATAATCCATATGTAAGTATGTTCTGAAAGTTATATATATATACGAATACTGCAAAACTATACATAGTCTTCACAGATGTACAATTAATGACACTGTACAAAGTTATTCATGTTTCGGTGAGGACGTTTCTCCATCTAAAAGTGGTTTAGTTTCACCAAGTTCACTAGGGCATCTTGAAAGACAGTCTGCAAATACATTCTGTACTCCAGGAATAGCTCGTATCTCAAAATGGAACGGTTGAAGAGCTATAGCGTAACGCGCTGACTTTGATGACTTAACGTTTCCAGTATTCAATGCGGTAAGAGCTTTCTGGTCAGACTCCACCACAAAGTGTGATCCGAGGAGATAACGATCCAGTTTTTGTGATTGCCCAGACAAGAGCGAGAAGCTCTTTGTCTAGAACGGAGTATTTCATCTCGCTCGTTGTAAGCTTTCTGGATACGTACATAATTGGAAATAAGGTGCCTCCGTATTCCTGCATCAAAACTGCCGCGATAGCGTAGGAAGAAGCATCACTGCGAAGAACAAAGGTGAGATCTTTGTTAGGCAACCTTAAAAAAGGCTTATTTGAAAAAATTTGTTTTATATAGTCTAACGCCGTTTGGTGATCCTGCGACCACTTTATTACATTAGGTGTGCCTTTCTTCAGTAACGAAGAAAGAGGTGCAGTTATAGTAGACAAATGAGGGATGAATTTAGAATAGAACTGTATTAGTCCTAAGAGTGACCTCACTTGTTTTTTTTTTGTCTTAGGTGCTGAGATGTTTAAAATTTTAGAGACGTTACTGTCTTCTGTATACATTAAACCGCGACCTATACGGTGACCAAGAAATGAGATGTCATGAAAACCGACAAAAGCCTTTGAAGGTTTCGCTGTTAAGTTATAATCCTGTAAGGTAGAAAGTAAAGATTTTAAACCCTGAATATGTTCATCCCAAGAGTCACTAAAGAGACAGATGTCATCTATATAAGTAATGACATCGGGACGATGAGACAATATGCGGCGCATCATGCGTACAAAGGTAGCTGGCGCATTCATTAACCCGAAAGGCATAAAATTATATTGAAAAAGACCCCGTGGCGTCGAGAAAGCGGTGAATGGCTTTGCTTTCGTAGTGAGTGGCACTTGCCAATAACCCTTTGAAAGGTCAAATTTCGAAAAGAATGTAGCATGAGATAATTTCTCTAATAAGTCGTCTAAAGAGGTAATGGTTCCGCATCGAATTTTGTAACTTTGTTTAACTTCCTGTAATCTACGCAAAGACGTATATTGTTGTCTTTCTTCCTAATGATTACCATAGAAGAAGAATATGGTGATGAAGATGGTTCAATTATATTTAATTGGAGCATATCATCCAATTCCTTATCAACCTTATCACGAAAGTGTAAAGGAATAGGATATGGGCGAACTCGAATCGGTGTATCGTCAGTCAGAATAATGTCATGTTGGATGACTGACGTATGACCTGGGATGTCAGTGAGGACATCCTCATACGTGTGTAGAATATTAGAGACTTGCTGACGTTGATCATCAGTAAGAGTAGATGAGATAGTAACATCATTCCATTTCTCAGTGGAATGGAGTGGTACAACTGGTATTGGTAGTTGTACATCATCGAAAGAAGATTCCTCTTCTTGGATGACTGACAAACTAGAATAGTGTTGAATAGGTGGTGTAGGATCGTCAGTTGCTTGAAACACTGACTGTAGATAATCAGGACGTGAGTAATACTCCTTCAACATGTTAATGTGGAAGGTTTTATGTTTGCCATTAACATCAACGATGTAGTCGACATCGGATATTCTTGAGATGATCCTGAAAGGACCTCTCCAGGTAATTAAAAGACGATTGTTATGCGCAGGGAGTAATACAAAAGCTTCATCACCAGGTATGAGCTGGCGAAGACGTCTATATTTGTTTGCAGATAGACGAGCTTTTTCTTTGGCATGTTCGGATGATGCAGTAGCTAGTCTACAAGCATCTATGATTTTCTTTCTAAGAGAGATCACATACTCATAAGAGGATTGAGTTTCCTCTTCAATATTCTCATCCACTAATAAGTCGTGGATTAACGACATCGGACCGCGTGGTTGCATGCCAAAAACAAGCTGGAACGGAGAAAACCCCGTTGCTTGATTTTGTACCTCGCGATACGCAAAGAGACAAGCGGGTAGGACCCGATCCCAGTCTTGGGGATGGTCTTGAGTCATCTTACCCAATAACTGCTTGAGTGTCCTATTGAGACGCTCAATTAACCCATTTGACATCGGATGATAAATAGAACTAAGAGATCTATCTATACCTAATGTCTTCATCACTTGAGACATGGATTCAGAAATGAACTGAACCCCATGATCCGACAAAATTTTCCGTGGAAAACCAATGCGTGAGAAGATTAACATCAATGCCTCTGCTACACTGGCAGATGAAGTGTTCTTGAGAGGGATGGCCTCAGGCCAACGAGTGCACATATCAATGCACGTAAGAATATGCGTATGCCCTCTAGCAGATGGAAGCATTGGACCAATAATGTCAATGGCCATTTTATCAAATGGTCTAATCGGGATGTCCGCAGCTTGAATAGGAGCCGCATGAAATGGACCCCGTACCTTAACTTCTTGACATATCAAACAGGACCGACAATAGAGAGTAACATCTCTATGGACGCCTGGCCAGTAGAATGCCGAAAGCACTCTGGATTTGGTACGCGAAAAACCCATATGGCCCGCACATTGCGAGTCATGAGCATGTCGTAATATACGAGATCTCATACAGGATGGGACAAGAATCTGAGAACATAAGGATAAATCCTTTTCCCGTATGACTCTAACCAAAATCCCATTTTTAAGTATAAAGTCATGTCTAGATTTTGCAAGTTTGTTGCTTGTATTCTTTTTGTTAACATACTGAAAGAATTTTTTTAATGAATTATCATTCTTTTGCAATGTTGCAAACAACTCCCGTGAAATAGGAGCATCATCATCACAAGTGGTATGAACTGTAGGTTCAATAGGTGTATCATGCGACATATTAGTAGCTTGCGCTCTAGTCACTACTGCATTTGCAGTTTGAATATGTCGCTCTTTCCATTCAGCAATTTGCTGTGGTGTACACTCTTTAATACCATGTATGCGACCAAGTATTACATCACAAATTGGGTTAGGCAGAAGACATGCTTGGATCTTTCCTGAAAAGAAAGGTGTGTTAAGATCAATAATAGCAGTGGGAAATGTTTCAATAGTGCCACCAAATGTTACACATTTGACAACCCGGCCCGTGGCACAACTTGGGTCGATCAGCGAAGTCCGGACACCGATTGTTGTACAACCTGAGTCAAATAGGAGAGAGCATGAAATATTATTGACAAATCCCTTGTGAAACTTAAGAGAGCCCTGTCCCTGGTGTACTGACGCAGCAGTGGCTGTACAGACTGCAGGCAGGCTAGGCAAGGTATGTCCGCAACGCAGCGTCGTGATCGCCTTAGGCTGGAAAAGAGTCGAGCATTCTGGGCAGTCTTTCACCTGGGAACAATCTAGAGAACAAGACATAGCATTGTGAGTTTCAGCTACTTTACCCTGTTCAATGTTAGCCTGTGTATCACTAAAAGCAACATTAGAATGTCTACCTGTATTATTCAACGATCTATCTCGTCGGCGCGATCGATTGTGATTTTTGTCATTAAAATTGCCATAATTGTCATTTCTGCTAGAGTTAAAATTTGGATTAGTCCGATAATTTGTAGAATGATCGTTATGATGTTGGTTAAATGGTTTATTTCCAAAAAAATTGTCTGTTTTGCGGACCCTGAGACCTTGATCTCCAGTTTTGTTTATTATAATGTCCTTGACTATTTTTAAAATAATTGTTACCAAAATCTCGCGATCTGTGAGTTTGGTTCCAAGAAACATTAAATGGAGCAGATTGTTGAAATTGCTCCCTTTGTAAAAGTTATCATTGGTGAAATTATGATTATTTCCCTTATTGACATACCTATCAGCACTAAAAGAACGATTGCGTGAAAAAATTGTTTTGTTGTGCTGCAAAAGCAACAGGCAATTCACTCTTAATCTGCGCGTTACTTAGATCCATGTTTGGGTGAGCAGTGCAAAAATTTTTTGCATGTTCTTCTAAGTTTTTCATTGATAAAGGTTTCCGTTCGTGTAAAAATGCGAGAAATGTAGGGTTTACCGACGAAAGTACCTTATCGCGCATCAGTAAATCAAAGAGACCTTCATACGACTTTTCAATTTTGGATAATTCGATCCATCTTTCTAATGTTAGTCGTATCTG
Source organism: Oreohelix idahoensis (assembly GCA_024509875.1). Taxonomy (NCBI): domain Eukaryota; kingdom Metazoa; phylum Mollusca; class Gastropoda; order Stylommatophora; family Oreohelicidae; genus Oreohelix; species Oreohelix idahoensis. The sequence continues at coordinate 63,292 of JAMPIV010017803.1, read as the reverse complement.
TGACAGAAAATCACTAAAATTTCTGCCAGATTGAGGTAGTAATGCGTGAAATTTCAAACGATATTCGTCTTCTGTCATTTGGAATTTTTGCAGAAGTGCTGCTCTAAGAGCATTGTAGTCATTTTTCTCACCAATGCTGGTGGTATGATAAACTGCTAATGCATCTCCTGTAAGTAATCTGGATAAATATGTACAGTATAGAGCTTTATCCACGTTATAAGACCCACAAGTGGCCTCAAACCTATCTAGGAAGAATATTACGTCATCAGACGGGGGATTAAATTTTGGTAATTTAAGGTGAATTTCCTTAAAATGATCCTGTCTGGATGAAGTGTGGCTTTCAAAAGTTCTCTGAGAATTAGCTTCCTGAGTTAACCTAAGTCTCTCATATTCTGACTCTGCTAATTTCAGTTCATGCTGTCGTTTTCTTTCATTCTCTTCCATCTCAAGCTGAAGTCGTTTTGTGTTTTGTTCAGCTATTAATCTCCTTTCTTCTATTTCTTTTTGTTTCTGTTCCATTTCCTTTTTAAGTCTTTCTTCAGACTCCTTTTGCTTCTGTTCTGCCTCTCGCTGAAATCGTTTCTCTTCCAATTCAGCGGCTAATCTCATTTTTTTCTCCTCTTCCTCAGCCATAAATTTCCTCTTCTTTTCATCCTCCTCAGCAGTTAATCTCATTTTTTTCTCATTCTCCTCCGCCTCAATACGTTTTTGATCTGCCTCAAATTTCATCTTCTTCTCTTGTTCCTCAGCCTCAATCCGTTTTTGATCTGCCTCAAATTGAAGTTTTTCTAGTCTTAAAGTTTCTAACTTTCTCTGTTCGGCTTCTATTTCTTGAGCTTTCCTATATTCTGCAAGTGCAAATGTTTTATCTTCATCAGGAGCCATCTGAAGAGCTTTTGCTTGCTTAATGAAATAGTCTAAGGTAGCCATTTCAATATTATTATGTAATAATACTATTTAAAAGTGTTACTACAACTAGTGTTCTTCGTTCCTGTTCTAGAACGGTAAAATCAATTTATATAATAGGCAATAATATTAATAATTAATAATGTAATTTATAACATGTAATGGTGTGAGATCGGAAGCGATCATAACCTCTGCATAGCTAAAATGAGAATTAAACTGAAGAAGTTATACCAACCGAATAAAAATAGAAGAATAGATGTACACAGACTGCAATCAAATGATATAAAGAAGGAATATAATGTCAAAATGAACAACTATTTCGATGCTTTAGGCAAAATTGACAACGATATCACCACCAAGACAATCGATACTAAATGGGAACAACTGAGAACAGCAATGACAGAAGCAGCTGTAGCGACCACCGGATACCTAGTACATAAAAAGAAAAAATGGATGAGAGAAGATACTTGGGATAAAATACAAGAAAGGAAAACAGCAAAACTTAAACTACTAGCGGCAAGTACACATAATGCAGTTGAATCTTGCAAACTAACTTATAACTTGTTAAATAAAGAAGTGAAGACAAAAACTCGAAGAGATAAAAGACATTTCATCAATGAACTGGCCGTAGAAGCTGAAAATGCTGCAAGAACTGGTAATAGTAGGTGCCTTTATCAAAGTACAAAACAACTATGTCACCAGCCTACTGCTATGGAAACACCTGTTAAAGGTAAATTAGGGAATTCAATACCAACAGAAAAAGAACAAATGAAGAGATGGGCTGAGCACTTCATGGAGGTGCTAAACAGACCACCACCAACAGTAACACCTGATTTTAATAATGAAACTTCCACAACCACCTTGCCAATAACTTGCGATGAATTCACGCTGGACGAGATCAAACAAGCCATTAAAAGATTAAAAAATTTTAAAGCTGCTGGAGTTGACGAAATTTCAGGGGAAATGATTAAAGCAGTTAATGACAACAACCTCTTGAGAATTTTAGATATTATAAATGAAGTATAGAGAGAAGAACAACCACCACAACAATGGAAAGACAGTATTATTGTAAAGTTACCGAAGAAAGGTGATCTATCAGACTGTAATAACTGGCGTGGTATATCTCTATTATCAGTACCTGGAAAATTATTATGTTGCATGATGTTAGAAAGACTTAAATTGCATGCTGACGAAAAGATAAGAGAAGAACAAGCGGGTTTAAGGCCGAAACGATCATGTATTGATCAAATATTCACACTAAGAACAATTATAGAAGAATCAGTGGAAAGGCAATCGCCACTTATTATCACCTTCGTCGATTTTCAAAAAGCCTTTGATAGTCTACACCGCCCATCATTGTGGAAGATACTTACAATCTATGGTTTTCCAACAAAATATGTGAATATAATCAAAGCGCTATATGACAATGCAAGATTTTGTGTTAGAACAAATAAAGGGAATACAGAATTGTTTACAGTATAAACAAGGGTTAAACAAGGCTGTATTATGTCACCACTACTTTTTGGAATAGCTATTGATTGGGTTATGAGAAACTATACCCACAATGAACAATTGGGTATAAAATGGACAAATGGAAAATTCCTGGGGGACCTGGATTTCGCAGATGATGTAGCATTCTTAAGTTTCAACACCAAGACAATCCCAAGAAGCAATAAAAATTTGTGTCATCTCTCGGTTAAAATTGGTTCTCCAAATAAAGCCTCTAAAAAAAGCTATGAAAATTTTATTAAACGAGACCTTTGATTTCATCTTGAACGGGGAAAAAAAAAAATTTCAGAAAGTTGAAATCTTTTTTTCTTCCATTTTATTTAGGCAGTTCCAAATTCACTCAGGATGTCGTGACCTTTTCTTCTGAAATCCATCTCACTAGAAATTGCTTTGGCAGCTAGCTAATCTTCAATAGATTATCTTCTCATTTGGAAAAGTTACGATCATTGAATTTACTACCCAAGCTTCGTCAGTTTTAATTCATTTTGTTATTCTCCATCATGTTTAAATCATACGGCTGTGAGAGTTCCTCAACAAAATCATTTCTCTCCAGAACATTGCTTTAATCTACATTTTTTTTTGTCTTAGAAAACTCATGAACATCAGTTGGAAAAAAGAATTCAAGACTAATCGACAAATAAAGAAGACTCTAGGCAGAAAATTTCCCCGAAAATATAAGGAAAAGACGATGGTCATATATCGGTCATGGGTACCTACGATTCAAAACAACAGAATACCATTTCGCTCACTTGGGTTCCTGAGGGTAAGCGGAAAAAAAACAAGTGCAAAAAAAAAACTTCTCAGAAGAACATCTGAAAGCTAAGAGAAGGAATGAACGTTGGGCCTAAATAATGTGCAAGATTAAGAGGAGTAATACCTCACAAGTGTTACTACAACTGGAGAGCACTGGTTTCCTGCCCCTTATAGCGCCGTAAAATCAATTTATACGCTTATAAATAATTTAATAATTAATTAGGGGTGTATTTTAACATGTAATGGTGTGAAAGCAGTAATGTGACAGACAATAGCACAATAATGACAGGACAAGATATTCAAGACAAACGAAGACGTTCGCAGAAATCCAATTAAAATAAAATGGGAAACTAAAATGGAATGTCGTAAAGAATTACGATGATAACTGCGATTAAATTCAACAAGACAATAGACACCACAGTGTAAAAACAAAGGTTTTGTAAAAAACTAAACGACAGGAAAGGTGAGACGGACAATAATCACATACAAAATTCATCATAAAACTAAGGTACAAGTAAAAATAGCTACCAAAAACAACAAGTAAACGTGACACTACCGCTAAAACAGACAGGTGTCACAGACCACCAGACACAGTGGACCTAGAATCCTTCTACGCTCACGCGTAGGAACATTCCACTGCGGGAAGTCTGCAAAATAATGTCCTACAGAACGTCTGACGAAGAGCCCGAATTGACTTCGAGATGGATCTCGTTCGTCAGATCTACCGCCCAACCTCCCGCGAAGAATACACAAAACATAACACATAACATAGAAAATATATAAGTGGACATAATCAATTAAGGCACAGCTAATAGTAATAAAGGGTATAACGGATACAAGTTATACTTAGCTCGCGTGCAGGTAAAAATCAAAGTGCCTTGTCCCCGTGTATGTACGTAAGAGGATGCAATACTTCGCTCTGCGTATATCAAACTAGCTCGCACGTAACAATGATGAAGAGATGATCTCCAAGTAATCAGTCACTGTGAAACTTGACGTGGAGGTTGATTGAAGACCTTGAGTATTTGAGTTGATTTTGATTCATATTCCGCCAGGATCCAAATTGAGATGATGTCGCCTTGAAAGTAAAAATTCTTCTTTTCAAACGATCAATTGGATGGGTACGTTCCTGAAATTACTTCCAGACCGCACTGGCCACCAGTTATTGTTGGTGTCGTTTTCATAGTGATGAATAGAAACGCGAATGGTTACAATGGAATAAATGTCAACAATGTCTTTCAAACGAAAAAACCAACAATGTATCTTGAATTGTGTGAACTGGTCAAGTATTGGCATCACACGAGTCGTTGATAACTTTACATAGATTTTATTCACCAGGACACGAAGTGGACAAGACGGACATCGTCACAGGCGCAAAGATCACACGACAACATATTGATTTATTACTGCTAAAGTTCCTGAAGATTCTCTTCTAGTAAAGACCTCTGTCCATAGACCAAGGATTACAAAAACTGTTACCGTATAATATCCTTCTCAGTCACGACCGTTGACCTTCTTTCAAGGACGTCTATCATGGTAACGTATACATACTCTGGGGTGAAATCTTCCATATTACATTTGTTAAAATTCCCAGACGTTCTTCATACATAGCGTTGTACATCATAATTTTCACACAAAGTTATATACGATAATCCTAACAGTAAAGGCTTTCAGTTGGCTAACCTCTCTTTACATCCAAGCCACGACTTTGGCATTGAAGCATGTACGGCATATAAAACATGTGCGTAAGATAAACAATATAACTTCTTCTACTCGTAGGAATTCTCCGTCTACGATTCAAATCTTAAAGGCAAGCGACTCTGTAGATCCATTCTAGGAACATCTTAATTCCCGCTAGACTAGTATTAGAGCGGCCTTTTTCATACAGCATTAAAATAAGAAGTGGGACGATAACTCACGTGACATTCCTGATATTGGTTTCGACCTGAAGACCAATACAGATCACTAGAAATAACTGGCTTCCTTAAAATGCCATTGAATACGAAATATAAAATTACTATCATGGACACAAGCCGGTTCCATGTTTCCACTTCAAAACGTGACGTCACAAACTACTCAACTAGGTTACACGTGCGTCCAAAGCAACACTCACTGCTTTGTGCACGTCAGTGCGCGAATCATTCGACCGCACAAATAATATAACTACATAAAACTGGTGCGTACATTTGGCAGGACCGACGACTACCCCCTTAGGTAATAAATGTACGTAACACGGACACAGGATCCTAATCTTATTTCGCCAATCGAAATAGTCTCCCCTGTCCGTATAACACCTTCATCCGCTTATCGCGTGACGTAACAGCCATCAGTGGCCGAGGGCTTGCATGAGTTGCAAATCTCAGACCACCGTCTGCAGTGCGGAGTGGATTTTCACGCAAAGCCGGGTTTTTCCTGACGAAAAACCTCATGCGTTTACTGAAATGCAGACTCTCTGTCTACTTTCCATGTCCCTCGGGTGAATTTTCACGCCCCAGGCCAGAGACCCTCAGACGAATGTCTAGCGAATGCTGTAAATTCACGCCTATCGTCCGACCAGCGCGACTGACATGTACGCAATACCACCCAGGTGCGATTCTCAGTTTTAGAGAAAGGAAAACAGGTAAAGTTTGCGAATTATATGAAAATAATATTCGCAAAACGAATGGAAGAAAAAATATACAGGAAAAATGAAATACAGAGATAATAAAAGAGAGAAATCGGGTGAAAGAATAGGAAGAAGATGTAGGAAATTAAATGAATATAAACCCTACGTGACAGAGCCTCCCCCCTTTAAGATATGGAAGCACTCCATGTCTACGTTATGGAGTTTAATTTCCTATAACCGTAGCTTCGGGGTGTCTGTCTTCTTCCCTCTCCTCTTCCCCCTCCATCTCTGTCCAATTCCTACTCAAGTCCACTCCTCAAAGTTTCCTTCCCCTGGAATGTCTCATATGCGCGCTTGAAAGAGCGTCGCCGCTTCTGACATTTTTGAAAGATTTCCTGTGATAGCGGTGGAATATCCCTGCCACTATCGTCATCTTCGTCAGTTTTGGCGATCGTCAGGAGATGGTCGGAGGTTGGCACTGGTTTTTCCAAGTATCTCTTTAAGAGATTTAAATGGAAAACCTTCTCCTTTCCTTCAATAGAGATCTGGTAGTTAGCCTTAGAAATCTTTTTCAGGACGGTAAACGGCCCTTGCCATCCGATCTTCAGTTGGTTGTTCTCGGTAGGGAGCAACACCAAAACTTTCTCTCCTGCTTCCAGTTCTCTCTCTTCCGCGACTTTCCTGTATCGGTTAGCGTGCTTGGTGCGTGCTCGCTTAAAGTTAGTCGTTGCTAGGTCCCACCCTAGTTTCAACCGTTCCTTTAAAACCGACACATATTTACTGGCTGAGACAACTGTCTCATCAGCCTTCTCGTCTGTCAGAGACTGAAGTAAGGCTTCAAGCGGGCCCTTAATGGGTCTGCCGAATAAGAGTGTAGCTGGCGGAAATCCTGTGGAAGTATGAGGAGATTCTCTGTAGCCAAATAATGCTGCAGGAATACAGAGATCCCAATCTTCAGGTTTCACTTGTGCCAGCTTACTTAGCATCATGGTGAGGTTTCCATTAGCACGTTCCACGAGTCCCATTTCCGGCCGGAGTATATGGCTTAGTGTGGATGTGCTGGGTCCTCAAGATCTTAACGATCTCATCCATCAACAGGTTTCGGTATGGAGATCCATTATCCGTCAACACTTGCTGAGGGAATCCCAACCGAGTGAAAATCTGCACGAGGGCTTCTGCGACATGCTTGGCATCTGCGCATGTTAGCGGGATAGCTTCTGCCCATAAAGTGCATGTATCGACTAAGGTCAGGATAAACCTGTTCCTTCTTTTAGTCCTTTCGAAAGGCCCTAAAATGTCGATCACAACCCGTTCGAATGGTGTTCCCATTATTGGCATTTCACCCATGTGGACTGGGGGTGTCCGTTGCTTGGGTGGTACACGTTGGCACTGGGCACAGGATTTGACGTACCTGATAATATCAGTATTCACTCCTGGCCACCAATAATGAGTGGTTATACGTTGGTTTGTGGCGTTCTGTCCCATATGTCCGCTAAAGGGAAGAGAGTGCCCCATTTCTAGGATTTGGCTTCTGTACTGTTTCGGTACTAGGAGCTGGTTGTAACCTTGGTCAGGCTTGCCCGTTCTCCGATAAAGTACGCCATCCTCAGAAAAAATGTCCCCGTGCTGTTTGGGTTCCTTCGCCATGGGCAGTTTCCTAAAGCAGGGTGCCAAAGTAGGATCCTTTTGTTGCGCTTCTTTAAGTTCCATAGGTAACAAATTAGGCGCAGGCTCCCGTTCCTTCTTGGTTTGCCCTCTTGTAGTTACTGCTGCCACAATCGGCTCTTCCGGTTTCCCAATACACACGTATCTCCCGCCAAGTATGACTGGGTAGATGGGATCATCCATAACAGCTGCTTTGATCACACCTCTGACAAAGTCAGAGTGTATCTCCACCAATGCGATGGGAAGCGCTGTAGGTGCATCACTCTTACGAACTCCACAAAGTTTGACGGTCTCTCCTGTCTCTTGACCGGGTTTAACCCGGTTTCTGGCAACAATGCAATCGTAAGAAAGCCCCGTGTCAAATAAGCAAGAAGTTTGAGAACCGTTCAAAATAACAATACCTCGCGTTGAGGGTCTATCCCCAACAGGTTGGGAATCACTGTCAATAATTCCGCCTTGCGAGACTGTCAATAAGCATCCGATGCGTTTTGGCTCGGTGTGCTCGGTCTGATCATATGTCCCGTGCTCGGGGGTTCTCCCTTTGCCACCTTGTCCTTTCTGGCTGCGCTGCCATTAGGGCGGTCGGGTTGATCAGACTGTTTGGGGTGGTTGGGGTACTTGTTCTTGTAGAACTTGGATTTTTCCGGAGGGGGGTTTTGAGGTCCAGTTTCTCTGTGGTTGTTTTGGTTAGAAGCCTGAGAAGATTGCTCTAGGTTATGTTTTCGAAAATGCTCCTCTGTCGGTTTCCGCTTTGTGGCCGGTAGTTCAGCCAGCGCATTGTGATAACGCTCAGACTTTTCCAAAATGTCTTCAAGTTTTTCTGCCCCCTGCTCAGCGAGAAATCTCCGGGTATCAGCAGACAAAGTGTTCTTTATTTGTTCAGTTAGAACAAGTTCCTCAAGACCTTCATAGGTAGAGGGGAGCTGCGAAAGCTCAAGGCACTTTGTTAGATATCCCTTAAGACGAGATGAGAACTGGTGAAAAGTTTCAGAATTCTCTTTCCGGCTGTTGCGAAACAGTTGCAAAAACTTGCGAGCGTTCATTTCAAAGCGCTCCAGTAACGCTTTCTTCAACACATCGTAGTCGTCTTGTTGGCTACTTTCCAGCTTAGAATAAACATCATAAGCAGAACCTTTTAGGGCCTGGGAAAGTTTCATATTCCAACGCGACCTCTCTAACCCGTACAGAGTTGCAATTTTCTCAAATTTTTCTAACCATGTGTCAATCTTCTCATTTGGACAAGGAAAAGATTCAAGAGTGAAAGACATAGCATTTAGTTGAAGAGATTGAGTGTTAGCAGGGTCAGTTAAGGAAGAATGAGGAGAAGACTCTCCATTGCTGGAGGTAGAGGCAGCCCCACGCCTTTGGAATTCCAGAGTTTTAAGAGCTAACTCATGCTGTCTCTCTTCTCTCTCCTTCTCATGCTGTCTCTCCTTCTCTCTTTCCTCTCTCTCCTCTCTCTCCTTCTCATGCTGTCTCTCCTTCTCACGTTCGTTCGCCCTGCGAATTTCCATTTCTTCATCCATCTTCTTCTGCTGTAAAGCTTCAGCTGCTTTCCTCTCCGCATCATATCTCTCCAGTTCGTCTCTGACAAAAGCTTTCGCTTCCTCTCCTTCCAGTCCCTCCTCTCTCGCTTCGTCCCTGAGAAGTTGTCTAAGCTTTGCCCTCTCGGCCATATTATGTCAGTGACTGAGACTAGTGGAGAACGAAAATAGGAAAAAGGATACACTGGTTCCTACCACTTACGAGAAAAAAAATTACCAAAAATCAAAAGATGATATCCTTAACCCTGGGATACCTCCTCCAAATAAAATCTAACTATCGCTGCTATTAATCGGCAATAAAGCACTCAATGCAAAACACGACTACGCCAAATAAATGGTAGTTAAGATTACAACTGAAAAATAAGTTGCTACAGTGGAAAAGCAAAAGAATATTGCAAAAATTAAAGAGAAAAATAATCCCTTAATTTTTAAAAATCCACTATAAGTTCGCCCCTGAAGTCAGATCGGGTAAGGGAGGGAATTAATCTGGACAAAAAGTCCGAAACACACTCCTTAACTTAGTTCAAACGCCGTTCTGCCTCAGTACCCAGTGAATGTTATACACTCACCACTTTACCAGCATTTAGTATTACAATCAGCAGTTAACATATATCCCCGACAAAATCAACCTGTAACCAAAATGTATATTATTCAAAGATGCTGTGGAAAAAAAAAAAAAAACTTATTAGTTTGTGTGGTCAGCACGCCCGTAAACAGATCGCTAGTCTAGGGGGTAATATTTTTTTTTTTAAAGATACACAGTCACAAGACATCACACTCTTACTCTATATCAGAATACAGAATCTTAAGTTCAAAATCCAGATAGACGAGTCCACATTTGTCGTACTCGTCTTCCTATTCTAAGTTCAAAAATCCTACGGACGAGAACCCATTTGTCGTATCGCCTTAGGATTTTGGTTTCAATTCCCGGTAACGAGCGACCATTTGTCGTACTCGTCTTCCTCTTCTAAGTTCAAAGACCGGAAACGAGCCCTCATTTGTCGTAGATTTTCGATAGGAGAATTAAGACTAGGTTTGGTCCCTTCTGAATAGGTTTGAATAGGTGATAGACTCAGTGAGAGTTAGTGAAAGGTAATAGAATTTCCACACACGTGAGATGATAGATTTTGATATAGTGGCTGTCTCTGAAAGCGAAAAGAATTCTTCTCTCTCTCACCTATCTTCTACAACAGTTGTTACAGCGTCAGACAGACTACACCAATATACATATTACGTATATTTCTATCACTCACAGGCACGCACATACACGTGACGACAGGTAAACACACAGACGTGGGAAAACTATAACAATGATATATATATATATCTAGAACGAGCTGACCAAACACTATTATTAAGTTCAAGAGCGATTTTAATATCAGGAAAAATCGGCTCACAACATCAAAGAAAGTACATCAAGGAAAATACATATACACATAGTCATAAAAATTCAAGGAAATGTTGCAAGGATGATAGCCCCGTTATAGTGTTAACTCTAGGTTTAGCCCGGCCCCGTTAAGAGAACAGATGATGGCGCCCGAGTCACAGATACATAGGGTTTGAGTCTAAGAGTTTTCTTTGTTTTATCTCGTAATTATATGCACAGAGTTTGAAAAAAAAAATCTGATTTAACCTAAGACAACAACACAAGAACTCTAGCCTTAGCAACAAATTATGCAGATTGAAAAAAAAAACAAATAGGACAGCAACAGGGTGTGTCAAAGATATAATAGTGAAAATATCACTCAAACCAGCGTACACTCATTCATTCCGCCATGGCCTCTCATACAGGTACTCACGACTTTGCTCGCTGCCTCTTGGAACACAATGATTTTAGATTTTCACACAGACTCAAAAAAATGCAGTCTTCTGCCAAGAAGTCCCCAGTTCCAAAAGACGTATTTAACTCGGAGTCTCCGGGAACGACTACTTGGGTGTGCAAATTTGTTCAAATGTCTGATTAAGTCACCTAACAATTATTCCAGGCGCGGGAGTTAGCAGAGCACAGTGTCAATAGCGTAGGTTTCTAGAAATGATGAATGTCAGGTCGGTGCCTTCCCTCAGTATAGGATTCACTTTAGTCACACCACAGATTTGTCCACAAAAAATATATATATATATCTAGTCGGGAAATGTTAGTTAATACTAGAAGTATTTCGCGCCACCACGCAGAAAGATTACGTAGAGTTTTTTTCTAGAAGAAATTAAGATCTGGCTCCAAGGTCCAGTATTTATCATTACAGTCTTTGAAAACCCGTTATTGGGATATGGTATTTCTGGCTAACTCGGGTTGCATAGGCACTGTTAGACCAGTGGTACTTAAGAAACCCACGTGGTTCAAAATAAGGACTGTCTATTTCTTCACAAGTATGGAAACTACTACTAGGTGCTGGTAAAGTTAGGGTCACCCCAAAACTTTCACTGGGTGGAGGAAAAATAACACATATAATATAATAAACAGAATCTGTACTGGTTATAACTTACATTTAAACTTGCAAGCAGAGAGCTTTGCTTATCATTTAAACTTCCCGTGACGTAAGTTATATTTAAAAATCAGCAATCCTCATGAATTAGGAACACGTGCGTATTCCGTCACCATTCACGAGGCTCGATTCTAGAGTTTATACGTTAGTTTAGAAAAATACACTCGACTGAGTATTAGCGGTTAAATTAAATTTCTAAATAGCTACACTTGCCGTTATAAGCTAGAAATTATAATTTTATTCTGCTTTCCACTGAATGCTTCCCTAGAAAATATAATAGCCTACCACTTTATTTCTCTTCTGCGCTAAAGAAATAGATTAAAATGAATTAAGCGATTAAACACCTTAACACTCACAAAATCTATATATCTATCATATTAATTACCTCAACCACAGAATTTCAGGTAGTCGCACAACTTAAGAATAAAAATGCTGAAATTATTTCTGGAAGTCTAGAAGTTCGACAAATTGCCGAAACAAACTGAGATCTTCGCTAACAGCTATTCTGTTTACGAGCAACCTATCTACTGTGAGTCTATGAGCGAGAATGAAATTAAAGTTTCAAACTTGGCCAATATCTTTAAAATCGGACACAGGATCCTAATCTTATTTCGCCAAGCGAAATAGTCTCCCCTGTCCGTATAACACCTTCGTCCGCTTATCGCGTGACGTAACAGCCATCAGTGGCCGAGGGCTTGCATGAGTTGCAAATCTCAGACCACCGTCTGCAGTGCGGAGTGGATTTTCACGCTAAGCCGGGTTTTTCCTGACGAAAAACCTCATGCGTTTACTGAAATGCAGACTCTCTGTCTACTTTCCATGTCCCTCGGGTGAATTTTCACGCCCCAGGCCAGAGACCCTCAGACGAATGTCTAGCGAATGCTGTAAATTCACGCCTATCGTCCGACCAGCGCGACTGACATGTACGCAATACCACCCAGGTGCGATTCTCAGTTTTAGAGAAAGGAAAACAGGTAAAGTTTGCGAATTATATGAAAATAATATTCGCAAAACGAATGGATGAAAAAATATACAGGAAAAATGAAATACAGAGATAATAAAAGAGAGAAATCGGGTGAAAGAATAGGAAGAAGATGTAGGAAATTAAATGAATATAAACCCTACGTGACAATATACCACTGGGCAAAAGTTAAGGGCCGCCATTCAGTTTAGTCAAGGTTTATATAATTCTTCGTGAGCAGGGTCGATTTTCCAAATGTACGGTAGCTTGAAATCTCTCAAGAAATCTCTGAATGGTAGAGTGGGACATTGCTAAACGTCTTGCAACATGACGAACAGATTGACCATCCTGAATACATGCCATGGCTCGACCACGGTCTACAGTGCTGAGACTTCTCCTTGGTGGCATGGCTAATGCAGTGATCATTTCGACCACTTGTCATACTGATTTATTGCATACCAACGGTGAACACTCTTTACCGATGATCATTTTCCACGTGCATTCAAATTCAACTCAATTTTCACCTTTTGAACTAGTGGGGCGTGTTGCAAAAACCACGGGTTTTTGCAGCAACAATGGCAGTTTTCACGTGCGGGTTAAAGTGACCCAGTTTTTGGACATTAAAAAAAATTAACCTAGTCCACACAGAAATGTATACACATTTCTCTGAGCTCAGTTTTAATGACATTTTCACTTGTCTTTACAGTTTGCCAATCAATTATATAAATCTTGTCTAAACTGAATGGTGGCCCTTAACTTTTGTCCAGTAGTATATATATATATATTTGGAACGAGAATAAATCTGACCGCCATGTTGAAAAGGAACCGGAAACAACAATAACAATGGAATAAGACATTGGAAAAGTACTGAGTAAAAGAGAACTCCAGCACAAAACATAAATAAACAACAGAAACTCTCAATAAAATAAAAAAACTGGAACATAAACGAGAAAGCAGATTTAAACAGAAGCAAAACTATAACTTCCAAAATCCAGATTCACGAAGTGTACGTCAACGTGTGCCTACATGATGTTTGTGTTTTTTCTTGTACATCTAATTACTTCATACCTTACTACTTTCAGGTTTCAACGAAAACTCGTGAAGGTAACGTTTAGCTGTGATGATGTTTGTGGTTAAATTTCGAGCATTTTCTCTGTCCACAGTGGCCAATCTCACTACTCAATGTGGAAGGGAAGATATTCTTCTCAGTAATGGCGAAAAGACTCACTACATACCTCCTGGCAAATGGGTACATTGACACTACCATTCAGAAAGGAGGTATCCCAGGTACACCAGGATGTCTAGAGCATGCCACAATGATCTGGGAAGCAATCCAAAAGGCAAAGTCTGACAGAACAAACCTCCATGTAATCTGGTTGGATCTAGCGAATGCTTATGGATCCGTTCCACACCAAATGTTGTGGCAGGCCCTAGAAATGTATCATGTTCCACAAGAAATTGCAGCAATGCTGAAGCTGTATTTCGCAGGGTTTTCTGTCAGATTTTCAACCAGAGAGTACACAACGAAGTGGATTGGCCTTGAAGTTGGAATTGCGATGGGATGTACCATCTCTCCGATACTATTCGTCATGGCTATGCAGGTAATCCTCGATGCGGCTGAAGGAATGGCTATAGGTCCAAAGCTCGGTGGAATGTGTCACACGCCACCGCTCAAAGCATTCATGGATGACACAACAATTCTGACATCAGATGAACATCAGACCCGGAGGATGTTAGCACGACTGGATGAACTAGTCAGCTGGTGCAGAATGAGCTTCAAACCCAAGAAGTCGAGAAGCCTATCAGTCAGGAAAGGGAAGATAGCAGAGGTCATATTCACGGTTTCCAGCCAAAGAATCCCTACTGTCATTGAGGAACCTGTTAAAAGTCTTGGCAGGGTGTACGATGCCTCTTTAAAAGACTCGAAGGCAGTGCAACAGACAATAGAAATGGCAGACAGAGGACTACAGATCATAGACCAAAGCAGACTCCTGGGAAAGTTCAAACTGTGGTGCCTCCAGTTCATGTTGATACCGAAGTTGCTGTGGCCACTGCTTATATATGAAGTAAGCACAAGTACAGTGGAAGCTATAGAGCAGAAGGTCAACAAGTTCATGAGAAAATGGCTAGGGGCACCACCAGGTCTGTCAGATGTAGCACTGTACTGCAAAAAGTCAAAACTTCTGCTTCCCTTCAAGTCAGTTGTTGAAGAGTACAAAGTTGGAAAGGCAAGGCTTGCAATGATGCTACGCGAGTCAGCTGATGACGTGGGTAAGTCCATTCAGCCCACACTGAAAACGGGAAGGAAGTGGAGAGTGGAAGAAGCTGTTGATGCTGCTGAAGAGTCACTCAAACTGAGAGAGGTAATCGGATACACACAAACGAATAGACGGGGATTTGGGCATGGTGACATCCGCTGGTGGTCCAAGGCATCAAGCAGGGAACGCAGAGACATGGTAGTTCAGGAGATACGAGGAGCTGAGAATGATAAGAGGTTGCTAAAAGCAGTGCAGCAGGTCCAACAAAGCCAATGGACTACATGGGAAGGAGCCCTGCAGAGATCCTTGACATGGAATGATATATGGCATATGGCACCTCTTAGGCTCAGCTTCGTGGTTAGATCAATGTATGACCTGCTGCCGTCGGCCACCAACCTTGTGAAATGGGGAAAGTCGGATGAGGAGCAGTGCCCCCTGTGCCAGGGGAGGCAGACACTTGAACACGTGCTCTCAGCGTGTAAGGTGGCATTAGGGCAAGGACGATACACTTGGCGCCATAACAAAGTGCTAAATGAGCTTGCTGCGACAATAGATCAGGCAAGAATGAAAGCGAATAGCAAAGTCCGGCCAGACACCACAAACACATACTTTCTGAGGGCAGGAAAGTCAGCACACCCCAAACCGAGTAAACCTGGTAGCAGTTTACCATCTCTTCTTGACTGTGCAAACGACTGGGAGATGGCGGTAGACCTACCTGGACGGGGGGCATATCCAGAGAGTATCAGAAAATCGCGGAGACGGCCGGATATAGTGCTTCATTCTTCAGCAACGCTTCAGGTCATACTGATTGAACTGACCGTGTCATTTGAATCCAGATTAGACGAGCAACATTCATTCAAAGCGGCCAAGTAAAACGATCTAGCCGCGGATCTGAGACACGATGGATTAAGTGCAAGGGTCATGGCGGTTGAAGTGGGCGCAAGAGGGCTTGTGGCTGCATCAATGTATGATTTATTGAAACTGTTGGGGTTGAAGGGACAGTCTAGAACAAGGGCACTGAAGAGGCTTAGCGAAACTGCCGAAAAGGCATCAGGCTGGCTGTGGAACAACCGCAGTGGGCAATGGAGATCGTGACGGTAAACGCTGCGGTACAGAAAACACCAAAATTTTTCTAAGTCCACAGCGCTGAGTTTATATGGTGTACTAGTGAGGGGGCTACGACTCTGGGGCAACAGGCGATGTATACTATAGGGAGTGTGTCAGGTACAGAATTTCAGTGGCGTGCGAAGCGCAGTGGCTAAGGTTCGTCGGCTGCGCGCTCGTGTCTCAGTGTGTGTCCTTAGTTGTGAAGGGCGACGGAACGAACGGAATAATTTGTCTTTTCTTTGTTACTTTCACAATTGCCCCCACGGCTGGCGTTGTGGATTAAAAGTTGCTACCGTAAGTGAAATGGGTTCATTTTCGATACAAGACAACAGGAAGCTGAGACGCTTGGGAGTCATGACCCAAGTGGGCCCGCCCCCCTTAGAGTGTAAAGGAGTAATCGGGCCGAAACACTTGTCAGATGGGGGGACTTCTTCTGATGATCAGATTGCTTCCTGTTGTATCGCTCTGTAAAGAGTTTCCTATCATCTTATAATTATCACAGAAATAGATTTGAAAATGTTGAACTCTTGTTGTCTGTCGCCTATTTAGAATGTTTTGTAAGTATACTTGGCGTGATAACAGACAAACCGGTTAATAGTTGTGGTAGATTTTGATGTTATGAATTGATGTAGGTGTTATTATTGTAATAAATGAGATTAGCTATGAAGTATCCCTGAATTTACCCAATAGTATTGTGAACTTTTCAGGGTACCTTTCCGCTACCACCCCTTTTATCTCATTCAAAATGTATTTATATTATTATATTAAATGACTTCGTGTAATGTCTAGGGTTATGAAGGTAGAGTGTAAGGTACAACAACCAACAAACATACAAACAAATAGTTTATTATTCACAACAACACACAGTACTACCACAATAACATACAGACGACACTTTAAAAGGCTATCTTATTAAGACTGTGGTTGAAATTTGTGTAAATATAAATTTTACAATTTATTATCCTGATTCTAATTTATTTTGAATCAGGACTGACAATTTAAAAGGGAAATCAAATAATTATTTACATCAGTCAATTTGCACAGTAGATCTTCTGTCCATACATAAAATTATTAATCGAATATACTTATGTAGTGTTCTCCTACTTTAAGGTAATACTGGTGGTACCGCTAGGTTGTTGTTTGAAATCATTCCCTTTTAGTCATGTTTGTTTCTATTTGTCACTTGTGGAACTATTAAATATTTGTCCCAGTTTTATTTATTGTCACTTTATTCCTTTTAAACAGTTGAGCTCTCAGGTGCCGAACAAGAACTTATCTTGGCCGTAGAATATAAGAAGAACTTTTCCTCTGCTCGCTCGACAATCTGTTCCCTGTTTGATAGGCAATGGCCACTAGCATGGGCTCGCAGTATATAGACAGAGTCCTGAATCAATCAGTCTTCCAGCGTTTGGTACCACATTAACGTCAGTACCCAGGACCTCTGAAATGTGAAGGTATGCATCCTTCGTAATATCTAGCATACACTAATAGTCCACAATTAAGGACATGTACACTACAAACAAACAAAAGGGTCATAGCCTTATACCAACCTATGCCACCATTATCTTTTGATGTGACAATGTACACCAGTATTCCTCTCCCCTAATAGTTACTACGCCACTGCAATTCCAGCTGTAATCTCTTCCATAGAATAGGATAGGTGTTATGCTCCTTTATGACAATCATACCTATTCTTGTAGTTTTACACCTCTCTGACAGTCTATCACATGGTGGATCAATCTCTAGGCTTTGCCTCATGGTCTCTATAGACCCACTCAAGTACAGACACATGTTATTATTTCACATTCAATTTTATATAAAATACATGTTAATAAATGTCAATCTTACCACAAATTCTTCAATGAAATACACAGTGATGATGACTGACACAGTTTCGATCTGTTTTATTGTCCAGGCTGCCTAGAAATTGTATTTGAAAGCACAGCCTGATCTCATCTATCTCTGGTAGAATTTCTTAGGAAAATGGCGTCCCCCCTAACGCTTCTTCTGACAATATCGACTCAGTTAGCCAATCACTCTTAATATTACAGTGTAAACAGTCTTTCAAAAAAATATCATTCAAACTTTTCTACGTTACTAAGCTATTTATGTTTATTCAAAGGTCAGCCAATAATATTTCGTCTCACTTCAAATGCCACCCAATCGGATTCGCTGTACTATGTTAGCCTATCGGTCACCTACTTTTTTCCCAAAAAATATGCGATCCAACCTAAGCAGATATGACCGGACTTGACAGTATCTCTGATCTCTATGTATTGTTTTATCATTATTTGATTAGTTACGGGACTATTTATAAAACTAACACCATATTCTTGGTCAGCAAGTCTTCAGATACACGAATATACGATTTTTAAGGGGCTATGTGGTTTGGTTCAAAATTCTATCTTTTTTTCTATGTTGGTTGTTTATTTTTAAACTACCTCTCGTTCACTCTTTTTCCATGTAATATCAAGCTAAATACGAGAGCTTAGGTCATTCACAATAAGAGCTAAACGTGTTTCCATGACCGTAGTGTCTACAATTCTAACTTTTTCATTGTATTTGGGGAAACCCCTAATTCAAGGCTTTCTACTGTGCTACAGTTGGCTTTTAGTTTAAAATCGGCGACAACCACCCGTTCTAGCAGAAATTCCTTTGTACTTTCTTATCTTTGCCTTTATGCCCAATATTGTTATATACTAATTTAGCTATTGTATTTAGAAATTCACTACAATAGTCTTTCGCAATAGCCTGCATGTTGTTATTTCTTAACGAAGGCTCAATACCTTCCATCAACGGTGTCTGCACCACATCCTTGGTATTTTATGTAAGTGCAGTGACAAATGCTGTGGTGATGTCACGTGCTGGCCTTAAAAGCATGTATACACAGCTTAGACAGCGACGACTACGCCGCATGGAAGAATGTCG
The DNA here is from genome assembly GCA_024509875.1 of Oreohelix idahoensis. Classification (NCBI taxonomy): domain Eukaryota; kingdom Metazoa; phylum Mollusca; class Gastropoda; order Stylommatophora; family Oreohelicidae; genus Oreohelix; species Oreohelix idahoensis. The sequence continues at coordinate 44,573 of JAMPIV010017803.1, read as the reverse complement.
CACCCCCAAAGATGTTTTCTAAGGGCAACTGGCCGATGGCAAAATAACAGTCGAGAGACCGCAGCAGACGTTCAAAGATGTGTATAGAGACAGCGCAGCTGAGGTTCAAAGATATGTGTAAGAGAGACCACTGCTGAGGTTCAGATGTGTGTAAGAGAGACCACAGCAAAGGTTCAAAGATGTGTTTAAGAGAGACCACAGCAGACATTCAAAGATGTGTGTAATAGAGACCACAGCGGACGTTCAAAGATGTGTGTAAGAGAGACCACAGCAGAGGTTCAAAGATGTGTGTAAGAGAGACCACAGCTGTGGTTCAAAGATGTGTTTAAGAGAGACCACAGCAGACGTTCAAAGATGTGTGTAAGAGAGACCACAGCGGACGTTCAAAGATGTGTGTAAGAGAGACCACAGCTGAGGTTGAAAGATGTGTGTAAGTGAGACCACAGAAGACGTTCAAAGGTGTGTGTAAGAGAAACCACAGCAGACGTTCAAAGATGTGTGTAAGAGCGATCAAAACAGCAGACCTTCAAAGATGTGTGTAAGAGAGACCACAGATAAGGTTCAAAGATGTGTGTAAGAGAGACCACAGCAGAGATTCAAAGATGTGTGTAAGAGAGTGTGACGGTATTGCCTCCCCTGCTTTGCATTAGTGGTCCAACAGTGACCAAACTCAAGAGTATCTAATATAGGCTTCAATGGAGTCTATTTGTACACACGATTACTCTTTGCAGAAATGTAGATAGAAGAGTAGTAAAGCTTCTATCACATGGGAGTCTTCACAAGATATTCAGGTAAGCGAAATTTAATTCTGTATGCTGCCGAACGCTTTTGTGAAGAATTTAAGCACTTATTTATCAGCTCGTTAAGACCCCACCTCTGATTTACTCAGTGGAATTCTCTTATTCAAGTAAACCTCTGTTTAGAGAATGTATGTAGTAATTGACTGAGACAAACATGCAGTAACTTTAAAATGATCAAATCGAAGTTAATTTTGTAACATTACAAATAACACAATTTAATAATCACTTTAGTTTTAACAGTTTAAAAATAATTTGAATAGTTATGGATGAAGAAAAGCTATCATTCTCGTATTTGGGGATTGCAAAAAGGGTAAGAAAGTTCAGATGGCAGCATAAATTTGAACTTAGCTGCAAATTAAGGTTCTGTCTTTTCACACTGATCACTCGTTTCTGGTCAAGGTTGTCGGGTGTAGCTCGTCTCCCAGAATCTTCAAGGAAAGTCTTCACAGTGTGTCCTGTGTCTTAAAGGGTAGGCCACTGATTCCGTCTTGTTCAAAAAATAGTACGTTCTGCTGGCACCAACAATAACTGTGATAGAAGAATAGAAAAGAACGCTCTACTGAGTATGGCGTCTCCGACACATAGTTATGTGTCTCCCCCCTTCTTCTATTTCACTATCCCACTTAACTCAGAGTTTACCCCCGATGAGCATTAAATTTAATCCCTCGGGATAAAATTTCATTTACATTTAAACTGAATAGCTTTAGCTTTATATTACATTTAAATGAAAAGGCTAAACGTACATATATAATATGTTTTACATTTACATCTCCACTGTTTGAAAAGTGTTCACATTATAAATTCATTTATGTTTCCCTTACATTTACACTTGTGGAAAAGTTTGAAACTTCTATTAATTAAAATGAATATTTTCACATAGACATTTACGTAGGTTTAAAGCGTGAAAACTCACATTAATTTTAAAGTGAATATGTTTATAGGGACATTTACGCTGCTTTGAAAATGTAAGTCTTATGCTTAGAATGTACATCATTTCTTTTCATCTTTCCCTCCCTGCTCCATAAGGAACCTGGAACTACTTTATGCTTTTAGTTCTCTTTACGAAACTATCAATAAAGCAATCACGAGCCCGTGCAGTGGTGGTTCATGAATCATCATTCTAGATACTGAGGTTGCCAGCCTCAAATGACTTTAACATCCAAAAGCGAGTTTCTCACAATAAAATTCACATGGTAATATATACATAAATATGTTAGCTCACATGTTAGTAATAAAATATGAAATGTAAATCCAACTTATGCCAATCCTGGCTACAGACTTGTCGCACAGATGAATAAAAAAGACGAATCTTCTCTTACTCGTGTCTGGGGTTGTTTTAATTTTACAATCGGTTGCCCCTTCTGACTCCGTGTTTCTTCAATTTCCTAGTCCCGGTTGTTCCTTATTAAAATTTGAAAGAGATTTCCTGTGTTTTATAAGTCTTATCTGGTTCTCCAATAAAAGGTCCGGATAACAATCAGTAATTATGAATCCATATCTTCACTCTGGCGAAGGTCTTGTTTGGCAAGCGTGCAAATCACAGAGAAATAAAACTGAGAAATAGAGGTCCCTCCGTGTCGTCACAGAGAGACCACAGCAGACGTTCAAAGATGTGTGTGAGAGAGACCACAGCAGACGTTCAAAGATATGTGTAAGAGAGACCACAGCAGACGTTCAAAGATGTGTGTAAGAGAGACAACAGCAGTTTTTCAAAGATGTGTGTAAGAGAGAAAACAGCAGACGTTCAAAGATGTGTGTAAGAGAGACCACAGCAGACGTTCAAAGATGTGTGTAAGAGAGAAATGAAGACACTGGAGAGAAATGAGCACCCTGGCAGGATGAAGCTGCCGATTTACCAAGTGGCGATGCTCCCTATGCGCGACCTCAGATTGAGCAAAAAAAGCTCTCGCAACTAGCAGAAGAGAAAAGAACATGCCGAGAGGAACACCAGAAAAAAAATGCATCTGAGGGCTATCACCTCGTAGGGTGTATTCCCATAGTCAGCCATGACTGAAGGGTCTACGACTAGATCTCTTCAGAAACCTCCTGGACACAACACGGGTCAAATGAAGGCAAATAATTAAAATAAAATCTAAGGTTACAAAGTTCCAGGTCAGGGACAGTGTAAATGTTTTAGTAGACGAAGGAAATACATGTTACGATAAACATGGCCAGAAAATAAAAAGCATATTCAGGAACGAGGTATCCGTTTGTCCCAAGAACATCATCTAGGTAACCTGAGTTAGCCGAATGCAAGAGTGAAAATAAAACAAGATAACAAAGTCATAATGTGAAACATATTCTACATATTTTATATGTTCTAAAAACCCACTTTTGGACTGACAGGGGACAAGAGCGATCCTGGGAATGAGTGACCAGATGGTCTCTTAGATATTGGTGCTATGGGCGGAGTTGTACGTCACCGGTCCAAGGAACCCACATTGGACTTCTAGCGATATAATATACCGCGTAGCTCGCTAGAGAGAGGAGTCCAATTTTTACATTGTGAGGTAGAGATTAAATCCCTAAAACGCCTAGCCTAAAAACGCGTGTTTATTCAGAGTGGATAATAATTCATTTCTGTGGTGAATTGTGTTCTTAAAGGATTTTGCGAAGGGAAAAGAAAGTTAGTAGATCTTATACAGATTATTAATACATTTTCTTATTCTTTGTTTAGTTTAACCTCACAGCTAAATGTGCGAAAGATAGAGTTTCAATAAATTCTTTTCATAATTGATTAATAAAATCAGAAGATTTTCCTAGAAGATGATAGGATGATAGGAGGTAATTAATAGTTCATACTTCACCTTCATCATCATCATAATCTCCCGTGCGCACACACTCTCATGCACAAGATATTTAACATCATTAGAATTGAACTCAGAGAGAGATCAATAATGAGCAGTAGTATAAATGAAAGTCAACCAGTGATGTTAAGTGTGAAAACTTACGAAGACTTTTGCGTGTCTTCAGTTCATCAGAAGTCTGAGTCTACACGCAACGTGTCTGTCGTCTAACCAGAAATAAGTTATTTAAAAAACGGACATTTGGCTAGCAGAATTCGCCATAGGACATCTTTCATTCCTCAATTAAAAAGGAATGTTGTCTCACCCACAATTCAGAAGGTGGACGCAGCATTTGTCGTCACCATATACTGCTGGCTCACAAGTTCAATACATAGTTATCACAAGTTCAAATCACTCGAAAGCTTATTATCTAAAGTCAAGCTAAAGAGCTCAAAAGTGGAATCTCATATTTATACCAAGTGCAACACACTCTTAAGCGCATTCTATGGAGCAGACTCTAAAGTATATTTTATGAATCACGAATACATACGCAAGATAAGGAGTCTACATATCACTAACATTTCGTGAAGATATATATATATATATATATATATATATATATATATATATATATATATATATATATATATATATATATATATATATATATATATTATATATATATATATATATATATATATCGTCAACGTTCTCAGTACGACAACAGTTTTCATCAGAACGTTCTCGAATTAGAGATACCCTACTCGACTTAACGTATGACAAATTGAAACATTTTATGCATACATGTGAATCATCGTATTTATGAGAAGCATTTAGAGACACATGGGCTGTGCAGATTACTCACCATTTTGGTAACACGTATCATATCACATCATCATCATTTCGCTTTACACCAGTTCATTCTTAATTAACTACTACTTAATTAACTGCAATTTTAATATCTCATCTGTGTGTTTTGTGTGAATGGTTTTTTAACACCATCACGTTCTAACCATTACTAACCCTATATGTGTGGATATTTAATTAATAAACCCAACAATCGTTTGATCATTATCTAGTTTGTTAATGTATCACTCGTGCTGTCGGTGTTGCATATTCACATTTAGGAACACTTCTCTACTCAGATGAGGTTGGGGGATTTTTCTGTTACGGGATCTAAGGGCAGAAGCTGAGGTCATGGGGAAACAGAACTCTTTCCATAATTAATTAGAAAACACTGTCCAGTGGAAAGCATTCGCATTCCCGTCTTCTTGTCCCTATCTCGAATAGGTCTTTATTCTTTCCTAACGAGCCAATTTCTAGAGACCTTCTACCTAATATCTCATAGGCTATTCCTGGCAAAAACTACTGTCGTAGTTGCCCCAATACGCACCACACGACATTTGTGGACTCGTCTTTGGATTAGTGAACCCGGACTTAGAGGTGTGATAAATCACATTTTCATCTCTGCTATACAGTTGCCATAATTGCGAAATTTGTTGGCATTTTGAGGGATTACCTCCTAGACTGAATCTTGCTATAATTTGTCTATTTCATAATGGAGATAATTTATATCTCTAAAGCACGAGTGATACTTTTAAAATTAAGTATCAAACGGACAGAGTAAACGCTTTTTGAGAACAGAGGATACTGTAGGAAACTGAGTTTTTTTTTCTCTTTTTCTGTAACTGCTCGGAAAATTTTTATCATAAATATTTAGTAAATTTTTCATAGAAACTGCCAGATAATCTGTTATATATTTTTTTCATAATACGCTGAGTGAGTGATTTTTTAAGAACTATTTTAACTTAATTACTAATTTAAACCTAGCTGGTTTTAAAGAGATAATTACTTGTGCGAGTCAAAAAATTTTGTTTGGAAGTCACTGCCAATTTTTCCCTTCGTGAACCCATACTGCATATCATGGCAGATTCCGCACAAATTAGAACTAGTTTAATGGAGGCAGACCGTGAATACGGGTTAAGTGGAAAAGATCTGATGCAATTTATAAGTGAGGAGACTGATAAACTCCATGCAAGAGAGATAGAAGTGCAGACACTTGCAATGGAGAAGGAGAAAGCCGCAGCAGAAGCAGCGGAGCGGAAAGCCGCAGCAGACGCCCCAGAGCGGAAAGCCGCAGCAAACGGAGCGGAGCGGAAAGAGAAAGCCACAGCAGAGCATGAACTTAACATGAAGCATTTGGAAATCCAGGGACAGACCAATCAGATAGAACTGGCAAAAGGTGCAGCGGCTTCTAACTGTGATGGAGGGTACTCATCCCGCTCAGATGGTGTGCCTACTTCGTTGCCTGCGCCAGCGAATGCCATGAACTTTCCGCTGGAACCTTTTTCAGAAAGGAGCGATACCATGGACGCCTTTTTGGACCGCTTCGAACTCTTTGCAACAGGGTTTGGACTTGAAGAACGGAAGTGGAACTTGAAACTTTCCCAGGGCCTAAGAGGAGCCGCCTACGAAGTTTTTAATAAACTTCCGGCCGGAAAGCAAGATGACTAGCAGGCATTGAAAAAATCTCTCTTGGTATGGTACGAGCATCATTCAGAGGCTTACCGAAAAAAATTTCAAGGATCTATAAAGGAGACCGGAGAGACTTTCTCACAGTTCGCAGCCCGTATTGAAGACTACCTAGTTGAGTGGTGTACACTGGTAAACTTTACCGAGAACTATGACGGGTTGAAAGAGCTGATTGTGATAGAGCAACTAAAAGAGTCTATGTCGGTGGAAATGCGTAGATTTCTCACTGAAAACGGCGATGACCGGTTAGAAAATATTCTTACATTGGCAGAGCGATTACAAATTGCTCTCATGGAGTCTCAAAGAGCCAGAAAGAAGTTTCCGGATCAGGTGCCAAATCAACCAGCCTGCTCCCAACCAGATCAACAAAGCAAAGGACCACACATCTCGCATACATAGCACGCAAAACAGAATAACTACAAAGAGCAAAACAAGAGAAATGCTGCGCCACACCAGAGACAGGGTGATAAAGGGTGCAGGTACTGTCGCTTGAACAATCACAACACTAATGAGTGCAAGCGCAGACCTCCTCCCCAACATGCTGCCTGTCTGCAGACAAAATCGTCACCCCGGAAGGAGCATGTTGCGTGATAAATTCTCGCAACATCGTTTTATTTCAATATCTGTTTTATAACGCAAGGGCAACAACTGCTTGAAATCTATAGTCACTTTTCTCGGTAAGCATTTGTCTTCTCGCGTTGGTATCGAATGCAGTTAAGTTTGAGCTGTGGTCATTTTGCGCTGGACTGCGCATGACTTGTCTTGTTGTTTGGTCGATCGGTTTCCGCCCACGACTAGTGGGAAGTGAGCGATTTGGAATGGCGAAAGAGATGCCTCGTTGAAGAGGGGATCTCCGCTATTTTTTTGTTCTGTCAGGGATGTGTAGTCCTCTTAATGGATATTTCGTTTATTCGAGATAATACCTCTAGTGTTTCCCACATGTCGGGAGGCGTGATATTTCTGTGTATTTCATGAAAGCAAGGTAAATTGACTCTTTCATTAACTCTATTGATTTTGGGTCGTGAACGATTTCGATTCATAGCCTGTCTCCGAAAGTCGTCGTCACGAGATGTTCTTTCCCAGCTCACATGTCGCTGCATTGTACTGCATCGGTTGATGCATGTACCAGGGACCATTACTTGCTACTTTGTTAAATGAACTAGGTTTAGAAAACCTTTATTATCTAGAGGATATTCTTGAGGACATTATTTATACTTCGGCAGACGTGTCTGTCTTGCTGAAGTCAAACTAAGGAGAGTGAACTGATCTCATACATCTGGTTATCTCCTGGCTGTTATAGAAAAGGATGGAGTTGTTCATCTGACTACATTTACAGCACTTTGAAATATAACATGCATCTGACTCATCATTGTAATGCTGTCTACCGTTTATTGCTGTATTGAATGTTGCTGTGATAATGACTGTTTGATGTGCCTACACATTTGCGTAACCATTTTGTCACTGTGGCGTCCACAATAAATAATGAAGAAAAACGTCAACGGCTGTTTCAAGACTCATTGACTTTATACGTCGTGAGTTTACTGACGTCCTATGTGGATTGCCCTGTTATTGTTGCATGAACATTGTTTTGACTGAACACATCTACACACTACACAAAACCAGACATGCGGATGCCATCCATCATCATATGGCATCACGCATCATTTGGTGGCCATAAGCTGGTTTGATTTCTGGTACTAGCAAACACGGGGTCCCTTACCCACTTCATTTTCAACAAGAATTCATCAGCATCCTTCAAGAAATTAACATTCTTCAATACAGTCAACATCTTCAAAAATTTTCAAAGTACTCGGCGTTGCCCGGTAAAAGTCAAAATTTCAACTTTTTGACGGAAACAAGAATTTGACAGTACCCGGCGTTGTTACATGTTGCCGGATAACTCGGACTGCTGTTATCTTTTACGCAAGTCAAGCAAGTTGCTGCTGTCAAGGTTCCAGTGCTGTCGTTTTTTGAGAAGGTCAAGTGCCGGTTGAAACGGGTTGTTTTCTGAAGAAGGCCAAGTACCGATTTCCATCAACTTACTTTTGGATTAGAAGGTCAAGTGCCGAAACAACTCAACACACAGTATTTCAGAAGCTCTTGTACCATCGTGTTAGCAGTGGAAGCAGTTCAGATGTGCCATCATCGTTGGAGCTTCGCTCTTTAGGACGTTGATTGACATCCGTTTTTCTGCTGTTCTACGATTGGAAGCCTTTAAGTTAAGTGGCCTGTTTGTATGTAAACTGTGCCCTTATACTTCTGCTGAGTCTTCTGTGTATCATCTCATTCTATATATTTATATATGTCTATATGTTATTTTGTATATTTATATGTTTATATTTCAGCGGGTTCTCGGTTGGGTGGTGTCTCCGTTAGATTATGCCACGTCATAGAGGTCGTCTATTGTGAGCGTTTTCTGTAGGGTTTGCAAATTTCCGATACTGGAATTTGCTAAGCGACTTCTGTTGCTATTTATGTTAGCTGTGATGACATGTTTTAATATTGTTTTCGTTATTATTTCACATTCTTTAGTTTTGTTGTGATTTGTTTGTATTTGTTAGCCTACTCTTGTCTATAATTTAGTTTCATACAACATTTTTGTTTATACACTGTGGTGTCATGTATTTTGTTTAATTCTATCGCAGATATCGTCACATTTTTTTGTGATATTTCATTAATTTCTGCTTTATTTTTAGTTGATTTCTGCGAAAGTTTTTGTATTGTTGCTGATCTTTGTTATTGTTTACATTGTTATTGTTTACATTGTTTGTATTGTTTACATTTTCAATGTTTACATTCTGCATGTGTTTACATAGTCATTGTTTACAGTTATAGTAATTAGTTAATGGGCTATGCTAATGCACTGTTACTACTATACTGATGATAAATGAATGATGAATAGTGTCGTGCACTATTGAATGAGAAGTGCACTTATGATCAAGATTTGAGTGCTGATATTTCATATACAAGTTCTTTGATTGGAGACTTGTTTCCCACAGAGACTGGGATAATATAATGTGATGTGAATATACAAGTGCTTAATTAAGACTTGTTACACTTAGGTTTGAAATAAATTAGTTAATTATTTCAGGTTTTGGACTCATATGTTAGACAACATGTCTACATTTGAGCACTTTATTGAGCAGGGTAAATTGCTTGGGAAGACTGGTGATAAGTTAGAAGAATTTGCAACTGCTCGATATGATAAAGCAATGGAAGCTGAACAAAAGAAACTGCAGATGCAGGTGGATGAAAAGAGATTCCAAATGGAAATGGAAAAACAAAAAAGGGAATCAGAAGCTGAGGAGAGAAAACTCCAGCTACAGCTAGAGGCTGAGAATAAAAGACTTGAAAAAGAAGCTGAGAATAAAAGACTTGAAAAAGAAGCTGAAAATAAAAGACTTGAAAAAGAAGCTGAAAATGAAAGACTTCAAATGCAGGCTGAGGAAAGAAGATTACAGAGAGAGTCTGATGAGAGGAAAGCAAAAATGGAACATGAAGAAAAACTCTTAGCTTTAGAGTTGGAGAAATTGAAATTGACGAGCATGAGTAATGGTAATGATTCAAACAAGGGTTCATCTTCTGGGAAGGCTAATAATGATACTTTTAAGATTAAGTTACCAACATTTAGTCCTTCCAGTGATGACATAATGTTCTATCTGGACAGATTTGAACAAGCATGTACAGCTCATAACATAGACAAAGCAAAATATGTTTATCAGTTATCAGGGATACTGACAGGTAAAGCTCTAAGTATATTAAATATGGTGGATGAACCTGACAAGAACAATTATGAGGTTGTCAGGGCCGCTTTGTTAAAGAAATATCAGCTTAACGAAGACGGCTATCGTCTACAATTTAAAAACATGTTACCTGAAAATGGAGTTGAATTCTCCGAGTTTATTGCAAGAATACGCATTACTTTCTCACGATGGGTTGAACTATCTAAGACGGAAAAAACTTATGAAGGACTTATGGACTTAATACTTAGAGATAAAGTCATGTCGTCTGTCAATGAGTCTTTCCTTGCTTTCCTTCATGAACGTAAACCTAAAACAATAAAAGAAATGGAAGATTTCTGTTGCCAATACGTAACTGCGCACCCACACATAACCATGGGTAACTCTAAGGTGAAAGAAGGTTTACCAGTTGCTTCGGCAGCTCCGTATGGTCAAAACTTTGCTCGTAGATCCCAACAAAATTTTGATAGAAAGGGCAGCGGTAATTTCTGTCAAAATCATGGAAACCAATTTCATGGTGATTCTTCTTCGAAGAATTGGAGACAACCTGATAGTGGTCGTTACTATCACCCTAATAATTATAAGCATTTCAAAAGAGGATATGGTAATAGAGGTTATTCCTGCCGAAGACCTCAGAACCAAACAAATAGATGTTCGCATCAATGTGAACATGATAGTAATCGTGGAAACTGGAATTCGAACCAGTATAACAATTACAATAGAGACAATAATAACTGCAGAGATAATAATAACTCTGATAACTTCAGAGGTAATAATAGTCGGGGTAGATCTCAACACAAAAAAAGAGATATCAGCAGGCTAATGCTGTACAACAGGAAACTGAGGGAGCCTGTAATCATGTTGTTGATAGTAAAAACTTTGACGCTGTCACTAGTTCTGCTTTTGACTTTGAAAGAGCAAACAAATGCCCCCAATGCAGTACTTTATTCGAACCGGGTACCATAACTACTTTGAGTTGTGGTCACCCACTTCCCGCTCTTCCTGCTGCTGTTGCGCATGACGGGAGGGGTTCTTTAATTCTACATAAGGGTCTTGTTAATGATACTCCGGTCTCACTACTTTTCGATTCCGGATGCACCACTATTGGTGTTAGACAATCGCTTGTAGATCCATCTTGTGCTACAGGAAGGGTTATTAAATGTGTCACATTTGGCGGCACTCTAGAAAAATATCCTACTGCTGTAATTCGCATTGCCACTCCTTTCTTTACTGGAGATGTGCATGCTTGTCTCTTACCTAATCCTATTGCGGACCTTATTATTGGTCGTATTCACGGAGTTAGGGAGTGTACCCCACAGCAGATTGCTGCTTGGGAAGATAATAACATGCAAGCTACAAATGCAGTAGTTACAAGAGCACAAGCTCTACAAACACCCGAAACTTCACTGAATAGTGATAATGAAGTTGATAGCCAAGATAGTCACTTAGTAATTACTCGTGACTCTTTCATAAAATTGCAAGAAGAAGATCCTTCTTTAAAAAAATTCTTCGTTCTTGCGAAGAAAGGTGATCCGAAAATCAGAATACAAATAGAAAATCTTGGATTGCAATGAGAAACGGCGTACTTGTACGTATGGTACAAGATTCGACTACGTCGGCACATTCGCAAATTCTTGTTCCCAAGAGCATGAGAGTCCAGAAATATTACAACATGCTCATGACTCGCAATGTGCTGGACATATGGGTTTTGCCCGTACGAAGTCGAGAGTCCTTGCGGCTTTCTTTTGGCCTTTTGTCAATAAGGACATTCGTATTTACTGCCGATCATGCAAGGTATGTCAGGAGGTCAAATCTAGAGGACCACGACATGCTGCGCCTATCCAGGCTGCTGACATTCCTATTCGGCCGTTTCAGAAAATGGCCATAGATATTATTGGCCCTTTTTACGTCAAGTCGGCCAGAGGACATCAGTTTATCCTTACATGTGTCGATATGTGCACACGTTGGCCAGAGGCTATTCCTCTTAAGAGCATATCTACTACAGATATCGCAGATGCTCTTTGGTTAATATTTTCTCGCTTGGGGTTCCCCAGAGAAATATTGTCAGACCATGGCACTCAACTCATATCTGACACTATGTCACAGGTAATGTCTACCTTACATATTGAACGATCTCTCAGTAGTATCTACCATCCTATGTCTAATGGGTTAGTTGAGCGTCTGAATAGAACGCTCAAGACTTTGCTTGGTAAGATAACTGAAGATCATCCTCAAGATTGGGACAGGGTTTTACCCGCGGCTCTCTTTGCCTATAGAGAAGTCCCTAATGAACACACAGGATTTTCTCCCTTCGAACTTGTCTTTGGCGCGCGTCCACGCGGCCCTATGTCTTTATTACACGATCTCATCACTGCCGATGATATTAGCGATGAAACTCAATCCTCATATGAGTATGTCATTGCTCTTAGACAAAAGATCATTGAGGCATGTAAGCTAGCAACTGCTTCATCAGAAATTGCTAAAGAGAAGGCAAGGCAGTTTGCTAACAAGAATAGATGTCTACGACAACTTTGTCCAGGTGACAAAGCATTCGTCCTACTCCCCAGTAGGGAAAATAGACTTCTTATTGCATGGAAAGGTCCGTATGCAATAGTCTCTCGGATTTCCGATGTTGACTATGTGGTCGATATTGATGGAAAGCATAAAACTTTCCACATAAACATGCTTTCGGAATTTCACGAACGTCCGGACTATTTGCTGCCTATTTTCCAGGCAACGGATGATGCTCCTGCACCTCACGGTCATTATTCATCCCTGTCTGTCATTCAGGATGAGGAAGCTACCTTCTCTGATGTCAACCTTCCCCTTCCAGTGGTTCCATTACATTCCACGGAATCTTGGAAAAAAACGTTTCTGTTTCTCCTAATCTTTCTGGTGACGAACATCGACAAGTCTCGTCGATGTTACAAACATTTCAGGATGTTCTCACTGACATTCCTGGACACACAGATGTCATAGAACATGACATAATTCTTACCGACAATAATCCAATTAGGGTTAGGCCGTATCCTATTCCTATACACTTTCAGTCGCAAGTGGAAAAGGAATTGGATGAAATGATTCAATTAAATATAATTGAACCATCGACTTCTCCATATTCTTCTTCCATGGTTATTGTCCGGAAGAAGGATAAGAACATACGAATTTGCGTTGATTATCGCAAATTGAATCAGGTCACAAAGTTCGACGCTGAACCGATGCCTTTGTTAGAAGATCTACTGATTAGACTTTCTAATTCTAGATTCTTCACTAAACTTGACTTGTCTAAAGGTTATTGGCAAGTGCCTTTAGCAGAGCATGCCAAACCTCTTACTGCTTTTTCTACACCTAGGGGTCTATTTCAATGGAATGTTATGCCTTTTGGTCTCATGAACGCCCCTGCCACTTTCGTTCGCATGATGCGTCGAATTCTGTCACATCGTTCGGATGTCATCGCATACTTAGATGACATCTGTCTCTTCAGTGATACCTGGGAAGATCACTATTTAGGGTTATATGACTTACTGTCCACTCTACGTGAGAATAATTTGACAGCAAAACCTTCTAAAGCTTTTGTTGGTTTTGGTGAAATCTCTTTCCTGGGTCATCGTGTTGGTCATGGTCTCTTGAAGACAGAAGACCACAATACTTCCAAAATACTGAACATCTCTGTTCCTAAAACGAAAAAAAAAGTTAGGAGTCTCTTAGGTTTAATTCAATTTTATGGGAGATTTATTCCAAATTTATCTTCGATCATGGCACCTCTATCAACATTGTTGAAGAAAGGTTCGCCTAATCTGGTCCGTTGGTCTGAAGAATGCCAATCTTCACTAGACCAAATCAAGAATATATTTTCTTCTCCTCCCATCTTAAGATTACCTACTCTTGATAGGACTTTTGTTCTTCGGAGTGATGCTTCATCCACTGGGATTGGAGCAGCACTGATGCAAGAATATGCAAATACTCTGCATCCTGTTATGTACATTTCTAGAAAACTAAATGCGGCAGAGAGGAACTACTCGGTTTTAGACCGTGAGTTGTTAGCGATGGTTTGGTCAATTCTAAAACTACAAAGATTCCTCCTGGGCGCACATTTCATTCTAGAGACTGATCAGAAAGCTCTTACAGCTATTCAGACTAAGAATTTGAAGAGTTCGAGATCCACTCGATATGCTATAGCTCTTCAACCTTTTCACTTCACGGTACGAGCTATCCGTGGTGCGGATAATGTGATGGCTGACATTTTGTCTAGATGCCCACATGACTCCAACTAATACTTCTGTCCTATATTTCTATATATTACAGAGTCATAACACACCTATATTTCTACAATAGATTAGCACATCTGTACTTACTTTATATGTACACACTATCGTGCTTTGTTGTCATCTTCTTCTGTTCGTTTTTTAAAATGATAGAGGAGGACTGAGTAGTTAATATAAGGGCCGTTAGTTTACTAAACAGCCACAATTATTAATAATGTATTGTACCTTATGAAGCATATTAGTTATTAATTAGCATTATATTGCTTGTACTTTCTCAGAATGTCATTGTTGAGCTGAGGACTTACCTTACGAGTTCTAGATTGTGTACTTACCCTCGGAATACCAGAGCATATGTCCTGGATCGTCATGTAGTTTAACTTTGCTATGTACTTATGTCATTACATGTCAAAGAATGTACTATTTAAATTTTCCTATCAGATTTGTACATCCATTTTTAAAGACAATATTAGAGTATGCTGTTTAATGATGATTATGGTAACTTGCATACGTATATTGTGTTTACATTCTCAACATGATGTGTGTTGGTGACACCTCCCCGATGTGAATATTTTTTGAGACATATTTATTTTTCTGTTGAGGTATATCCTCACCAGACACTCTATAATTAGCCTATTGTTTGGCAATTTAATTAATTATCAGCGCATAATTCGTGCGTTTTGAGCCGCTTATCGCTTGCTCTTTGATATTGAAAAAAAAATATGTTCCACATTTTTTTTTTATCGGGAGGAGGTGGTGATATGTTGCGTGATAAATTCTCGCAACATCGTTTTATTTCAATATCTGTTTTATAACGCAAGGGCAACAACTGCTTGAAATCTATAGTCACTTTTCTCGGTAAGCATTTGTCTTCTCGCGTTGGTATCGAATGCAGTTAAGTTTGAGCTGTGGTCATTTTGCGCTGGACTGCGCATGACTTGTCTTGTTGTTTGGTCGATCGGTTTCCGCCCACGACTAGTGGGAAGTGAGCGATTTGGAATGGCGAAAGAGATGCCTCGTTGAAGAGGGGATCTCCGCTATTTTTTGTTCTGTCAGGGATGTGTAGTCCTCTTAATGGATATTTCGTTTATTCGAGATAATACCTCTAGTGTTTCCCACATGTCGGGAGGCGTGATATTTCTGTGTATTTCATGAAAGCAAGGTAAATTGACTCTTTCATTAACTCTATTGATTTTGGGTCGTGAACGATTTCGATTCATAGCCTGTCTCCGAAAGTCGTCGTCACGAGATGTTCTTTCCCAGCTCACATGTCGCTGCATTGTACTGCATCGGTTGATGCATGTACCAGGGACCATTACTTGCTACTTTGTTAAATGAACTAGGTTTAGAAAACCTTTATTATCTAGAGGATATTCTTGAGGACATTATTTATACTTCGGCAGACGTGTCTGTCTTGCTGAAGTCAAACTAAGGAGAGTGAACTGATCTCATACATCTGGTTATCTCCTGGCTGTTATAGAAAAGGATGGAGTTGTTCATCTGACTACATTTACAGCACTTTGAAATATAACATGCATCTGACTCATCATTGTAATGCTGTCTACCGTTTATTGCTGTATTGAATGTTGCTGTGATAATGACTGTTTGATGTGCCTACACATTTGCGTAACCATTTTGTCACTGTGGCGTCCACAATAAATAATGAAGAAAAACGTCAACGGCTGTTTCAAGACTCATTGACTTTATACGTCGTGAGTTTACTGACGTCCTATGTGGATTGCCCTGTTATTGTTGCATGAACATTGTTTTGACTGAACACATCTACACACTACACAAAACCAGACATGCGGATGCCATCCATCATCATATGGCATCACGCATCAGAGCAGAGTACCGGAAACGTTTCTCATCCTCTCGTCATCGAATCAGTCCTCGTAAACGGACAATCTGTCGAGTGCCTTTATGACACAGGACTTGCTTTCGATGCGGTGGTCAGGGCATCTCTTGTCACCCCTGACCAGACAACAGAAGAGAGTGTCGACATCCAAGGTCCGTCGAAGGATGTTTCACCCAAGACACTGCCAATTCTACTTATCAGAGACGAATCCCGTTACGTGACAGGAGAGATTCGTGCAGCCATAATGGAAGAACCAATCTACTCTTTAATCTTGGGATGTAGATATGTGTTCCTTGAAGAACTTACTCAACCACTAGTCATAGCGGCCGTACAGACTAGAGGACAGTCAAAAAATACGCAGAGCAGGAACCTGCTACCAATATCCTCCCCGAGGAATTGAAGACGACCCAAATGGAAGATTCCTCACTGGCGCCCTGTTTAAAAAAAATACCTAGGACACACAACTCATCTACCAGGAGAGACTTCTTTATGAAGAATGGATTGATGTATCACCGAGCTGGAAACAAAGGACATGAACACAACCAATTATTAGTTCCTGCAACCTATAGAACCAGGTGCTTGAGATGGGTCACTCTATCCCATTTAGTGGACACATGGGAATGAGCGCCACGACTCATAGGATCGCCTGCCACTATTATTGGCCAGGATCACCAGCAACATTGAACATTTCGTCAAGTTTTGTCCTCAGTGCCAGAAAGTTGCTTCAAAACACTTTACAGCACCCGCGACCCTTGGGGAGATGCCAAACTTGGGCACCCCATTTGAAAGAGTGGCCGTGGATATAATTGGACCTCTGCTGAGAACTAAGAAGAGGAACTCCCATATCCTTACCTTAGTGGACACATGTTCCATGTGGGGCGAAGCCACAGCATGCCAGCATGCGACCCAGTGAATGTAGCTGACGCTTTACTGAATATCTTTACTAGATTGGGCTTCCCGCATGAAATTCTCACAGACAACGGGTCACAATTTCGAGGCACGTTGACAGAGGAGGTGCTTAGAATATTTAAAACTAGGCATATTCATACTTCGCCCTATCACCCCCAAAGTAACGGGCAAGTAGAGCGGTTTAACGGGACGCTCACCTCTATTCTTTGGAAGTTGGCACAGGAGAAGCCAGAAACTTGGGATCAGTATCTTCCTGCCGCATTATTTGCTTATAGGGAAGTACCGCATGCGTCAACGGGAGTCCTTCCGGGCACATTATTCTTCGGAAGACCTATTAAAGGTCCATTAGAAGCCTAAGAACATGGACAGATGCCAAGGCAGACGACACTGTCACATCAGCCTTCCAGTGTGTCACAGACTTAAAAGAACGTCTGAAGACTGGCTGGGAATTAGCCACAGCGAAAGTACGGGAGGCTAGACGGAAACATGCCAAATATTACTGTTATGTGTAAATATCATAACTTTGGTTTTATACGATCACTTCCTGGTTGATTTGTTTATGGACGGTTGTCCTTGGTTTTAGGAAGTGACGTCATTGATTTTTGCTGGCCATGTTAGCAGACGATAAGGTCTCTAAGTGAGCCAAGGAAGCGTGCCTTTCCTAGAGTTGGAATGTGTGGCTATTCAAGATGTCGGAAGCTTTATGTGTTTGCTAAAGAGAGTTTTATTATTCCCTCGACCTGTATCATGTTCTGTGACAGGGTCGCGGCGCCAATTAGTACTATGTGACCGTGGTGGAAGGTATTACAACTGGTTATGGCATCAATGAGTACTATGTGACAGGGTCGTGGCGCCAATTAGCTATATGTGACTGTTCTCTATTTAACTAGGTGGCAGATGGCAGGGCTAGTAATATTACTCATGTCACAAAATCTCTTTCTGTTTATCTTGCAAGAGGGTTAAGAGTGTACTTGTGTACTGGCCATCTCCGCCAGAGGTGTAGATTCCTGGATGAACATATTTTCCCTCTTTTCTTTAACACACGACTCGTTCGGTTCCTTCTTTGCTGTTTCTACTGACATTCGTATAGTGGTAGTTTGTTTTTATTATTATAATTTGCTGGCCACATACATCAACGCTCACAGACGGACCCAAACATCTGCTGTATCCATCAAAACGTTTATTTACATAAATATGTATATATTTTCATAAGCAAGACAAATAATTCATCCCAGAGCTTGCATACGTTTATCTCATGTTGGCTTCATATATAAAAGCTCTATATCTCATGTATATGCATCGTTTTCCTGTATCTTGTTTAGTTCGATCACCTTTACTCCTGTTCACTTAAATACCTCTATACTCCATCTCCTCACTCCCATCTCATTGTATTCCTGCCTTTATTTCTTTCTAACCTCTGTAGGGCTCTGTTACTATCGCTGAAAGGTTTGCTTAAACCATATACAAATACCATGTCATTTAAGCATATACCTACGTGCGAGTGCGTGTGAACAGTTCTTACAAAAGTCGACTCTTCAAATCGTTTACTTGTCGTAACTATTTTCTGAAGACAGCTCATTAGTTTACTTGTCGTGAACTCACCATGGCAAAGGTGGTTATCCGTCACCTCTAACTTTGCTCTTTTGTTACTCAGTCCACAAAGTTCTCAACATATTTTTGACATGTCGACTTGGTACATCTGCGTTACTTCTCCTGTAAATCTCTTACTTGTATGCATAATAAGTTCACAATCATACTTAAAATCAAATCGCTGAATATCTCTTGAAATACATTTACTACTCTCACAGTCTACACAAGGCTTCTTCATTATCTTATACTGTTACTGTCTAGCGCTAAGACTATTTCTGGACTTATTCATTATCCTATAACCTCAATATCTTGCTATACAGTTACTGTCTAGCGCTAACACATCTTCTGTACAATTTCTGGACTTATTCATTATCCTCTTCTTCTTTGATCCTTTAGCCGCCGACCGTCAAAGCAGTCAGTGGGCATCACTCCTAGTGGCGACTTGTAGGTCAACAACAAATTGATTCCACTTTGCTCGGTCGGTGGCCATCCTTCGTACAGTGCCCCAACTCTGGTTCATTCTTTGCATCTCAGCCTCCACAGTCCTCCGCCAGGTTGTTTTTGGTCGGCCTCTACTTCGTTTTCCTTCAGGGGTTCAAAGCATAGCTGTTCTTGTAATGGCATCGGGGTCTCTTCTTAGGACATGGCCGACCCAGCTCTAGCGTCTGCCAGCTATGATGGTGTGCATGTCCTCTTGCTTGCTCCGAGTAAGCAGATCTTGGTTGGTGATGGTATTCGGCCAAAAGATTCGGTGAATTTTTCTTAGGCATGTTGTGTGAAAAGAGGACAATTTCGACATTTCCTTCTCTGTACCTCTCCAGCATTCTGCACCATAGAGAAGCACAGAAAGCACACAGCTCTGATATAATCTTAATTTTGTGCTTGTGCTGTATTGAGAGGACTTCCAGATGTTGTTTAGGCTAAAAAAAGGCTGTTCTTGCCTTATTCATTCTGATGTTGATGTCTTTGCCTGCTCCGCCGTCTGGTGTTACTATGCATCCTACGTATGTAAAGGTGTCTGTCTGTACCAGTTGCTGATTCCTTACTGATATGGGCTCAGGGCTGCTCACATTCATTATCCTATAACCTCTATGTCTTGCTAGACTTATTCTACTTCTGTCAAACCACAGAATCCGTTCATCTGCAGTCAACTGCCCAGAACAAAAAAAAAACTCTTCTTGTTTCTCCAAACTCAGAAACCGGACTGCCCCGAATGACCTCTGGTCATTGTTCTCACGTACGATTCCCTCGCTACCTCTGATTCGTCGCCCTAACTTGTTTTTCACTACTTTCATTGGTTAAGCCTTTGATTTACAACTCACGAGAGAAAAAAATATACTCACGTTTTGTTAAAGCGAGTCAAATTACTGAACACTCGTCTTATTTTATTCATACTTAACTTTCTTTTCCGTGAACTGTCTTAAGTGTTCAAATAGCATGGGTAATGCTTTGGCAAACCCCACGGTGACATACTTTAGGCGTTCCTGTAACCTTGCCTATAGCATGAATAATGTTTGGGCAAGCCCCACGGTGACATACAACCCGGGCCGTACAAATGTATCCCGTAGGAGACATTTGCGTTCTATTAACAAATATATAATCTCCACTTAGCGAACTATCATATACTTACTCCTGTACTTATACATTTACCAATTATTAGTCATAATATCAGAAAAAAAAAATTTTCAAAGTAACATTTTCCCATTACCAATAATTAATGTTTCAATTGAGGTATATCATCAATCCTTACATAAATACACAACCTCATATGATACAACTATCTGGTCAACCACAATTCTAGACATGCAATATTCAATTTTTTACATTTTGTCGACATGATAACTGTCCCTGGGAACAGAGATTTGTCAGCACTTGTCATGTCTTTAATATCTGCCGTCAATGTCATTACTACATTGTAACGGTCAGATAAGCGGAGTTATGCTAACTATTATAATAAAGCATGTATAACTAATTATCCTGGGGCGATAGTGAAAAATATGTGTCACTAATCAATTCAGAATTTGATGTGCTCGACTGATGTTAGCCTTGGATGCACCAGTCAAATCGTTAGCTCTGTCTGAAATTATAGACGTTATAGACATGTGTACCAGACTTCACAAAATACCAAACATCCTTGTGCTTAAAGTTAATGTCAACGTGACTATGTAAGTGTGTCATCACTATTATCTCTTAAGTAGCTACTGCTTAAAGCAGCAATACTGCAACCATGTCGTATTCCTGTTGTCGCTATGTAATCAGCGCAACCACAGGGTATGTGTCGTGGGAATGTTCATCATCAGTGCATTATGTGCACTCTTTGTTTCCTGTATATGGGTAAGAGAATTTTCTTACTCTGTTATGACTTGGCTGTCTCTGTGGCAAATCTCTTAGTTTTCTTTTCATTTTCCTCTTTTGCCAATTCAAATGTGTATATACCTGGAATGCAACCATTATACAAAAATATATGAACAATACACTAATTATACTAACAATAATTATCAGTCTTGATTCTCTGGTATGCTGAATCTTGTACCTTGGGAAGAACACTGCCAAGTTGCATGAGTTTATATGTCATTAGTCTACATTGTCACGACTCTGTGTTTCTCTATAATATATTTATTTCTGTCTCTTTTATTGTTTTCAAAGTTCTATTCTCTCGTGACTTACAGAGTTACTGAGTAGTGTGAGTGTCTAAGTGTGAACAGGAATATCAATGTCCACTAAGTTAACCACAAAAACTTAACAAAATGACATAGTTTTAGGTACTATGTTGATTAGAGTACCTATAAGTACTATTGCTGGAGGAGTGCTGCGATTTAGTACTTTAGCTGGGTGAGTACTTTACGATGATTACACTGCTTGCATAAATTTAGAGATTTCCTTTGCAAGTTCTAACAGTGTAAGTTCTCTACTGGAGAGACGACTGTCGTAATGTGACGAAGTTGGTATCGACTGTGCTGTGTTTATAATCGCTCTGCAGGAGGTAGGGGGCGAATGAATATTTGGATGCTGTTGTAAAACCGGCATCGGTTAATGAACTTAACGATGGTGTCTTTTGAATCTGGCTCGTACATGCTCTTGTGGTAGGCGTAAATCTTTGCTTGTGGCGGTGAATCTGATGATGAAGGGTGGTAAGGGCGCTTGGTAGCTGTACGTATCTCAGTGTTGATAGTATCATCTGTGCAATCAATGTCGCTTTCTTCTCGTTCTGTTGTGTCAAGTTCTGATTCATGAGGTGCCAAAGGCGTATCTATAATGTTCTTGTCTTTGTGTATTTCATCCGCAGGCTGAGATATTTTAATGTTTATATGCTCTGCTGCAGGGCTCTGCCTATGATGGGTTATGTTGTTTCTCGTTCCTTGTAAAGGTCTTTCATCATCGCTGTCCCAGCTGGAATGTGTAGGCTGGTGTTGACTTGGAGCTGGCGGTTGTAATCGTCGACTGGTATGTTCTTCTGTAGGGCTCCGATTATGGGGGGTTATGTTGTTTCTCATTGTTGTTTGCAAGGGTCTCTCATCTTCGCTGTACCAACTGGAGTGTGTAGGCTGGTGTTGACTTGGAACTGGCGGTTGTAATCATTGAGTGCCATAATATGTTTGACTCGTTATGGACGGGTGGGGTTCGTTGTCATGCACTGATACTGGTGTGCTGTCTCTATCATGTAAATGATTGTCTCGAAATATCAACCTCTCTCTGAGTTCTGCTAGCGGAATATCATCTTCGTCTTCTGAGTTGTCTCTACAGCGATTCAAACGATGTATAACATCTTGTAATCGATATGGAGTGTTACTTTGTTCTGCTTTAGTATCAAGCGCACCATCTGTGTCTGGTTCTGTGTGTGAAGTGCTTGAGGACTCTGTAGAATTATAGTGAAACAACGTGGCTTTTCGTACTGGTCTGCCATTCGATAAAGCTGGTGGTGCTGTGGGGCGATGATTATCTTTCTTCATTTGTGCTGCGTGTGCTTTGGTGACTATGTTCTTCTCTTCATTTCATAATATGTAATTTATGGGTGATGTCTGTTCAAGTACTTTATATCCATCGAGCCATCGTGCGTCAAATTTGTTATCTCGAACATTCTTCTTGTAATAGACTTTATCACCAACTTGAAATTGTTCTAATGTAGCTCTTTTATCATGCTGTTTCTGCCATTTCTTGAAAGCTTTCTGTGAATTGCTATTAGCTATCTTAAGCTTGAGAATTTGGGGGTCTTTTCTCTGCTCAGCATATACATCAAATGTGTCCAAGTCTACTGTTTCCTGTGTACCAGTGTCTGTTATGACGGTGTTATCGTCGACATCTACTCTGTTAGAATGTATAACGTTGATCTCTTTTGTATTATCGTTGATGTAAGTAAAAGCATCAGAATCAACTTGCTGTGTTCTATTAGGGTATGGAATTCGAGAAAGGAATTCTGCACACGTATTCTGAGTACCTGGGATGTATTCAATTGTTGTATCATATGATTGCAAGTTCATAGACCAAGTCTGTAATTTCTTGGCCTGTTCATGTGTCTTAGTGAGCTAATTCACCAATGGTTGGTGGTCTGTTCTAATGATAAGTCTGGTACCTCTGATGTAGAAATCAAGCTTCTGTATTGCGTAATGTATGGCGAAAGCTTCTTTTTCTGTAGTCGACCATCGTCTCTGTGTTTTGGAGAGCGCGTGTGATACAAATGCTATGGGCATCTCGTTAGGAATCTCTGGTATTGTGACGTACGTCTAGTTTGACAAGTGAATTTTCCCTGATATGATGGATGATTAAAGGGACCCTTAGCTTTTCATAATATTAGAACCCCTGAACATTTGTTGTAACCTTTCGTTTCGCCAGAGCGAACCGCGCGGAACTCAGGTAGTATGCGGCACGAGATCAAAGAGACAGACTGAGGGAGTTTGGGGGAGACTATCGGCGCTATCAAAGACAGTAGTGGTCCCTGATACGAGACGCCGTTGCTTGCCGCTATTTTCGCGTCTCGGTGTCAATCGCAGAACCGAGGAAATGGGGGAAACCGAAACGGGCAGCAGCGAACGGAGATACGAAGACCAGGGTGCGGTTTCTTCTCTTGATTTGGCGGTCAGATCCCCAAAAGTTCGTGAGATCAAATAAGCTGTCAAGTTTTTCATGTCCCACTCAACTTACATTCCATTTTAGATAAATAGACCATGAAGAATAGACATTCTTATCACTCGCTGGCCAGACCTTTACAGAAGCACTAGCTTTATTGAAATCTTGTTATAGATTTTCCCCTGGATTTTATATATAATTGCAGTGATTTCTATTCTGTGCAAAGCGGTAATATATATATATATTGTGTAAAGTGATCAGTGGTCTATTTCAGTCATTCTATTTCAATGGATTTTGTGTTAATTTAAATCTATTAAATTAAACCATCTCAAGAGTTCTAGTTTAAATATAATGATCTATCTATTATATTATTTCAAAAGATAATAGATGCTTAAATTAACTTTTAAAGTCGCGAAGTAATTTATAATTAATAAATTCAGTTAAGTCCTAGTTTTATAGATGTGTGTTTTTAACCACTAGAATTCGCGCAGTGTTTATTAAATACATAATTAAATACTCGAGTGTATTATAGGCTTAACGGGAAATTTATCGCGCTTGATTTTTGGTATGTTACATGTCTTTTTTCTTTCACACAGAGTGATCGTACCTGCGGTCCCAGCTAAATAAAGAAAGAAATAAAGAAATCATCCTATAAACTTCCAGTCATATTGAAGAAACATTTCTTTTAAATATAATCTTGTGGCGGTCCTTTTGCGACCTAGCTGTCAGAATTAAATGAAATAAAGCCCACCCAAGAACATTTTAAAGAATAATCATCAAATTACCCTTACAAACCTGTAAGATAAACTGGGAGGTAATCATCGACAGTAGCGATATTATATTTACTGTTTACTGTGAGAGAGTACATATTTTCCTGATTGTGACTGAGCCTAGTTTTTCCTCAATTGGATTTAATAAAACTATCATCATGCATTGAAGGAATTTTACCATAGTGGAAGATTAAAAGAGACCACTTCATTTTCACCACTGTGCCGAACTGTGTTAGTGCCATCCCATAGACTCCTTTTATATATATATAATAAAAACACGAGAACTCTTAGTCTTCAAGTCTTGCGATAAGTGAGAATATTTGTTACCAACAAAACCTCGCAAACATCTGGGGCGGGACATCGAAGGACTAGACAGTTCATATGTCAGAAGAATACTTGCTGTTTTTATATACTTTTATGGATCATCTGAGGCTGCATTCGGTAAGTGTGTGAGTAGATGAGTGTGGATCCTCACGCGTGTGTATGAATGACAGGAAATTTAATCTTTTCCTTTTGTAACACTGTGGTTAACTTTCTTGCCTAGTAGTATAATTTTTCTGTATTTCCTGCATTGTTCCTTTAAGGGGGAGTTAATAATTGGTTAACTCTATTTAAAACCCCCCTCCTTTCCATTTGCTTAGTAAAGGGAAGAACAACTGGGAAGAACAAGTTTTTCTATCACCTATACCTAACTTTGTAACACCTCTTTCAGAGCAATTAACTTTACTGTTAGGTTAACGTACCCGTGTTCCTGATATTATCTATCTCTGGACTGGGTTTATCTTTGTCTAATAAGCGGGAAGGGCTTAGTCGATACCAATCTTCTTCACCCCTCCCAAATTTGTTATTTGCATTTGTGTACTTATTATGATAATTTATGTAATACCTGATTGTTGGTGTCGTTTTCATAGTGATGAATAGAAACGCGAATGGTTACAATGGAATAAATGTCAACAATGTCTTTCAAACGAAAAACCAACAATGTATCTTGAATTGTGTGAACTGGTCAAGTATTGGCATCACACGAGTCGTTGATAACTTTACATAGATTTTATTCACCAGGACACGAAGTGGACAAGACGGACACCGTCACAGGCGCAAAGATCACACGACAACATATTAATTATTGCTGCTAAAGTTCCTGAAGATTCTCTTCTAGTAAAGACCTCTGTCCATAGACTAAGGATTACAAAACTGTTACCGTATAATATCCTTCTCAGTCACGACCGTTGACCTTCTTTCAAAGACGTCTATCATGGTAACGTATACATACTCTGGGGTGAAATCTTCCATATTACATTTGTTAAAATTCCCAGACGTTCTTCATACATAGCGTTGTACATCATATAATTTTCACACAAAGTCAATATACGATAATCCTAACAGTAAAGGCTTTCAGTTGGCTAACCTCTCTTTACATCCAAGCCACGACTTTGGCATAGAAGCATGTACGGCATATAAAACATGTGCGTAAGATAAACAATATAACTTCTTCTGCTCGTAGGAATTCTCCGTCTACGATTCAAATCTTAAAGGCAAGCGACTCTGTAGATCCATTCTAGGAACATCTTAATTCCCGCTAGACTAGTATTAGAGCGGCCTTTTTCATACAGCATTAAAATAAGAAGTGGGACGATAACTCACGTGACATTCCTGATATTGGTTTCGACCTGAAGACCAATACAGATCACTAGAAATAAATGGCTTCCTTAAAATGCCATTGAATACGAAATATAAAATTACTATCATGGACACAAGACAGTTCCATGTTTCCACTTCAAAACGTGACGTCACAAACTACTCAACTAGGTTACACGTGCGTCGTCCAAAGCAACACTCACTGCTTTGTGCACGTCAGTGCGCGAATCATTCGACCGCACAAATAATATAACTACATAAAACTGGTGCGTACATTTGGCAGGACCGAAGACTACCCCCTTAGGTAATAAATGTACGTAACAGCTCCCTTATTACCTCCCCTTAAAAAAATTAATCCCATTAATTTTTTTCGAACTAATTACTCGAGAGAGGTGAGTCAAAACTACAACAAGATTTATGACATGCATAAAATTATATCATATTAAGAAAAGAAAATTGACTTGAAATTAATATAACTAAATGACAGTATGCATTAAAGCACACATCCACCATCGACCTACTTTGGAACGATGTGGTAATATTCGAAGTAAAAAGAAGTTGAAAAAATGAAAATGAAGAATCAACAGAAAAGATGATAATAAAATTCAACTAAGTTTTCAACAAAATTTGAAACATATGATTTCAAAAATGAAAATGAACAGCAACACTGATGATAAGCAATGATAAGAAAATCAAAAGAACAGAAAATTTTTTAAAATACAACATGCAAAAATGAAGCAATGCATAATTAAACACTTTAAGAAGCAACGCACTTACTGATATCTAGCACTAGTAAGTTTGACTAGTTATCTAAAAGTAAAATATCATGTAGTGGGATACGTGACTACACGTATTGCGAGACACTAATAACGTTAGTAGATGTGTGATTTATAAACAATCAAATTGATTAAATTGAATTAATCTAATTCTAGTACTTAAATACACATAAATAAATAACTAGTAATTTATTCTAAGTAATTCTAATTTCAGTCATTGTGAATATTCGTTCAGAACTATTTAGAGTCAACAAGAAAATGTTCCTAATGTTCCATGCACGAAATAAGTTTACGAACACGATATGTAGTGTAATATGTTCATAACAATAATGAATGTCTGTTTGTCGTTTTTACCAATGTTTCCATACTAAAAAAAATGTTACTTTAATATCACTGTTCCCGTTCTAATAAAACGTTACTTCACAAGAAATAATGTTATAATCCATATGTAAGTATGTTCTGAAAGTTATATATATACGAATACTGCAAAACTATACATAGTCTTCACAGATGTACAATTAATGACACTGTACAAAGTTATTCATGTTTCGGTGAGGACGTTTCTCCATCTAAAAGTGGTTTAGTTTCACCAAGTTCACTAGGGCATCTTGAAAGACAGTCTGCAAATACATTCTGTACTCCAGGAATAGCTCGTATCTCAAAATGGAACGGTTGAAGAGCTATAGCGTAACGCGCTGACTTTGATGACTTAACGTTTCCAGTATTCAATGCGGTAAGAGCTTTCTGGTCAGACTCCACCACAAAGTGTGATCCGAGGAGATAACGATCCAGTTTTGTGATTGCCCAGACAAGAGCGAGAAGCTCTTTGTCTAGAACGGAGTACTTCATCTCGCTCGTTGTAAGCTTTCTGGATACGTACATAATTGGAAATAAGGTGCCTCCGTATTCTGCATCAAAACTGCCGCGATAGCGTAGGAAGAAGCATCACTGCGAAGAACAAAGGTGAGATCTTTGTTAGGCAACCTTAAAAAAGGCTTATTTGAAAAAATTTGTTTTATATAGTCTAACGCCGTTTGGTGATCCTGCGACCACTTTATTACATTAGGTGTGCCTTTCTTCAGTAACGAAGAAAGAGGTGCAGTTATAGTAGACAAATGAGGGATGAATTTCGAATAGAACTGTATTAGTCCTAAGAGTGACCTCACTTGTTTTTTTTGTCTTAGGTGCTGAGATGTTTAAAATTTTAGAGACGTTACTGTCTTCTGTATACATTAAACCGCGACCTATACGGTGACCAAGAAATGAGATGTCATGAAAACCGACAAAAGCCTTTGAAGGTTTCGCTGTTAAGTTATAATCCTGTAAGGTAGAAAGTAAAGATTTTAAACCCTGAATATGTTCATCCCAAGAGTCACTGAAAAGACAGATGTCATCTATATAAGTAATGACATCGGGACGATGAGACAATATGCGGCGCATCATGCGTACAAAGGTAGCTGGCGCATTCATTAACCCGAAAGGCATAAAATTATATTGAAAAAGACCCCGTGGCGTCGAGAAAGCGGTGAATGGCTTTGCTTTCGTAGTGAGTGGCACTTGCCAATAACCCTTTGAAAGGTCAAATTTCGAAAAGAATGTAGCATGAGATAATTTCTCTAATAAGTCGTCTAATAGAGGTAATGGTTCCGCATCGAATTTTGTAACTTTGTTTAACTTCCTGTAATCTACGCAAAGACGTATATTGTTGTCTTTCTTCCTAATGATTACCATAGAAGAAGAATATGGTGATGAAGATGGTTCAATTATATTTAATTGGTGCATCTCATCCAATTCCTTATCAACCTTATCACGAAAGTGTAAAGGAATAGGATATGGGCGAACTCGAATCGGTGTATCGTCAGTCAAAATAATGTCATGTTGGATGACTGACGTATGACCTGGGATGTCGGTGAGGACATCCTCATAAGTGTGTAGAATTTTAGAGACTTGCTGACGTTGATCATCAGTAAGAGTAGATGAGATAGTAACATCATTCCATTTCTCAGTGGAATGGAGTGGTACAACTGGTATTGGTAGTTGTACATCATCGAAAGAAGATTCCTCTTCTTGGATGACTGACAAACTAGAATAGTGTTGAATAGGTGGTGTGGGATCTTCAGTTGCCTGAAACACTGACTGTAGATAATCAGAGCGTGAGTAATACTCCTTCAACATGTTAATGTGGAAGGTTTTATGTTTGCCATTAACATCAACGATGTAGTCGACATCGGATATTCTTGAGATGATCCTGAAAGGACCTCTCCAGGTAATTAAAAGACGATTGTTATGCGCAGGGAGTAATACAAAAGCTTCATCACCAGGTATGAGCTGGCGAAGACGTCTATATTTGTTTGCAGATAGACGAGCTTTTTCTTTGGCATGTTCGGATGATGCAGTAGCTAGTCTACAAGCATCTATGATTTTCTTTCTAAGAGAGATCACATACTCATAAGAGGATTGAGTTTCCTCTTCAATATTCTCATCCACCAATAAGTCGTGGATTAACGACATTGGACCGCGTGGTTGCATGCCAAAAACAAGCTGGAACGGAGAAAACCCCGTTGCTTGATTTTGTACCTCGCGATACGCAAAGAGACAAGCGGGTAGGACCCGATCCCAGTCTTGGGGATGGTCTTGAGTCATCTTACCCAATAACTGCTTGAGTGTCCTATTGAGACGCTCAATTAACCCATTTGACATCGGATGATAAATAGAACTAAGAGATCTATCTATACCTAATGTCTTCATCACTTGAGACATGGATTCAGAAATGAACTGAACCCCATGATCTGACAAGATTTTCCGTGGAAAACCAATGCGTGAGAAGATTAACATCAATGCCTCTGCTACACTGGCAGATGAAGTGTTCTTGAGAGGGATGGCCTCAGGCCAACGAGTGCACATATCAATGCACGTAAGAATATGCGTATGCCCTCTAGCAGATGGAAGCATTGGACCAATAATGTCAATGGCCATTTTATCAAATGGTCTAATCGGGATGTCCGCAGCTTGAATAGGAGCCGCATGAAATGGACCCCGTACCTTAACTTCTTGACATATCAAACAGGACCGACAATAGAGAGTAACATCTCTATGGACGCCTGGCCAGTAGAATGCCGAAAGCACTCTGGATTTGGTACGCGAAAAACCCACATGGCCCGCACATTGCGAGTCATGAGCATGTCGTAATATACGAGATCTCATACAGGATGGGACAAGAATCTGAGAACATAAGGATAAATCCTTTTCCCGTATTACTCTAACCAAAATCCCATTTTAAAATATAAAGTCATGTCTAGATTTTGCAAGTTTGTTGCTTGTATTCTTTTTGTTAACATACTGAAAGAATTTTTTTAATGAATTATCATTCTTTTGCAATGTTGCAAACAACTCCCGTGAAATAGGAGCATCATCATCACAAGTGGTATGAACTGTAGGTTCCATAGGTGTATCATGCGACATATTAGTAGCTTGCGCTCTAGTCACTACTGCATTTGCAGTTTGAATATGTCGCTCTTCCCATTCAGCAATTTGCTGAGGTGTACACTCTTTAATACCATGTATGCGACCAAGTATTACATCACAGATTGGATTCGGAAGAAGACATGCTTGGATCTTTCCTGAAAAGAAAGGTGTGTTAAGATCAATAATAGCAGTGGGAAATGTTTCAATAGTGCCACCAAATGTTACACATTTGACAACCCGGCCCGTGGCACAACTTGGGTCGATCAGCGAAGTCCGGACACCGATTGTTGTACAACCTGAGTCAAATAGGAGAGAGCATGAAATATTATTGACAAATCCCTTGTGAAACTTAAGAGAGCCCTGTCCCTGGTGTACTGACGCAGCAGTGGCTGTACAGACTGCAGGCAGGCTAGGCAAGGTATGTCCGCAACGCAGCGTCGTGATCGCCTTAGGCTGGAAAAGAGTCGAGCATTCTGGGCAGTCTTTCACCTGGGAACAATCTAGAGAACAAGACATAGCATTGTGAGTTTCAGCTACTTTACCCTGTTCAATGTTAGCCTGTGTATCATTAAAAGCAACATTAGAATGTCTACCTGTATTATTCAACGATCTATCTCGTCGGCGCGATCGATTGTGATTTTTGTCATTAAAATTGCCATAATTGTCGTTTCTGCTAGAGTTAAAATTTGGATTAGTCCGATAATTTGTAGAATGATCGTTATGATGTTGGTTAAATGGTTTATTTCCAAAAAATTGTCTGTTTTGCGGACCCTGAGACCTTGATCTCCAGTTTTGTTTATTATAATGTCCTTGACTATTTTTAAAATAATTGTTACCAAAATCTCGCGATCTGTGAGTTTGGTTCCAAGAAACATTAAATGGAGCAGATTGTTGAAATTGCTTCCCTTTGTAAAAGTTATCATTGGTGAAATTATGATTATTTCCCTTATTGACATACCTATCAGCACTAAAAGAACGATTGCGTGAAAAATTGTTTTGTTGTGCTGCAAAAGCAACAGGCAATTCACTCTTAATCTGCGCGTTACTTAGATCCATGTTTGGGTGAGCAGTGCAAAAATTTTTTGCATGTTCTTCTAAGTTTTTCATTGATAAAGGTTTCCGTTCGTGTAAAAATGCGAGAAATGTAGGGTTTACCGACGAAAGTACCTTATCGCGCATCAGTAAATCAAAGAGACCTTCATACGACTTTTCAATTTTGGATAATTCGATCCATCTTTCTAATGTTAGTCGTATCTGTGACAGAAAATCACTAAAATTTCTGCCAGATTGAGGTAGTAATGTGTGAAATTTCAAACGATATTCGTTTTCTGTCATTTGGAATTTTTGCAGAAGTGCTGCTCTAAGAGCATTGTAGTCATTTTTATCACCAATGCTGGTGGTATGATAAACTGCTAATGCATCTCCTGTAAGTAATCTGGATAAATATGTACAGTATAGCGCTTTATCCACGTTATAAGACCCACAAGTGGCCTCAAACCTATCTAGGAAGAATATTACATCATCAGACGGGGGATTAAATTTTGGTAATTTAAGGTGAATTTCCTTAAAATGATCCTGTCTGGATGAAGTGTGGCTTTCAAAAGTTCTCTGAGAATTAGCTTCCTGAGTTAACCTAAGTCTCTCATATTCTGACTCTGCTAATTTCAGTTCATGCTGTCGTTTTCTTTCATTCTCTTCCATCTCAAGCTGAAGTCGTTTTGTGTTTTGTTCAGCTATTAATCTCCTTTCTTCTATTTCTTTTTGTTTCTGTTCCATTTCCTTGTGTTTAACTTCCATTTCTTTTTCAGCTATTAATCTTTTTTCTTCCATTTCTTTTTGTTTCTGTTCCATTTCCTTTTCAGCTATTAATCTTTTTTCTTCCATTTCTTTTCTAAGTCTTTCTTCAGACTCCTTTTGCTTCTGTTCTGCCTCTCGCTGAAATCGTTTCTCTTCTAATTCAGCGGCTAATCTCATTTTTTTCTCCTCTTCCTCAGCCATAAATTTCCTCTTCTTTTCATCCTCCTCAGCAGTTAATCTCATTTTTTTCTCATTCTCCTCAGCCTCAATCCGTTTTTGATCTGCCTCAAATTTCAAATTTTCCAAACGTAAAGTTTCTAACCTTCTCTGATCAGCTTCTATTTCTTGAGCTTTCTTATATTCTGACATAGCGAATTGTCTTACCTCTTCAGCAGGTATTTGCAAAGCTTTTGCTTGCTTAATGAAATAGTCTAAGGTAGCCATTTCAATATTATTATGTAATAATACTATTTAAAAGTGTTACTACAACTAGTGTTCTTCGTTCCTGTTCTAGAACGGTAAAATCAATTTATATAATAGGCAATAATATTAATAATGTAATTTATAACATGTAATGGTGTGAAAGCAATAACGTGACAGACAATAGCACAATAATGACACGACAAGATATTCAAGCCAAACGAAGACGTTCGCAGAAATCCAATTAAAATAAAATGGGAAACTAAAATGGAATGTCGTAAAGAATTACGATGATAACTGCGATTAAATTCAACAAGACAATAGACACCACAGTGTAAAAACAAAGGTTTTGTAAAAAACTAAACGACAGGAAAGGTGAGACGGACAATAATCACATACAAAATTCATCATAAAACTAAGGTACAAGTAAAAATATCTACCAAAAACAACAAGTAAACGTGACACTACAGCTAACACAGACAGGTGTCACAGACCACCAGACACAGTGGACCTAGAATCCTTCTACGCTCACGCGTAGGAACATTCCACTGCGGGAAGTCTGCAAAATAATGTCCTACAGAACGTCTGACGAAGAGCCCGAATTGACTTCGAGATGGATCTCGTTCGTCAGATCTAATACACAAAACATAACACATAACATAGAAAATATATAAGTGTACATAATCAATCAAGGCACAGCTAATAATAATAAAGGGTATAACGGATACAAGTTATACTTAGCTCGCGTGCAGGTAAAAATCAAAGTGCCTTGTCCCCGTGTATGTACGTAAGAGGATGCAATACTTCGCTCTGCGTATATCAAACTAGCTCGCACGTAACAATGATGAAGAGATGATCTCCAAGTAATCAGTCACTATGAAACTTGACGTGGAGGTTGATTGAAGACCTTGAGCCTTTGAGTTGATTATGATTCATATTCCGCCAGGATCCAAATTGAGATGATGTCGCCTTGAAAGTAAAAATTCTTCTTTTCAAACGATCAATTGGATGGGTACGTTCCTGAAATTACTTCCAGACCGCACTGGCCTACCAGTTATTGTTGGTGTCGTTTTCATAGTGATGAATAGAAACGCGAATGGTTACAATGGAATAAATGTCAACAATGTCTTTCAAACGAAAAACCAACAATGTATCTTGAATTGTGTGAACTGGTCAAGTATTGGCATCACACGAGTCGTTGATAACTTTACATAGATTTTATTCACCAGGACACGAAGTGGACAAGACGGACATCGTCACAGGCGCAAAGATCACACGACAACATATTAATTATTGCTGCTAAAGTTCCTGAAGATTCTCTTCTAGTAAAGACCTCTGTCCATAGACTAAGGATTACAAAACTGTTACCGTATAATATCCTTCTCAGTCACGACCGTTGACCTTCTTTCAAGGACGTCTATCATGGTAACGTATACATACTCTGGGGTGAAATCTTCCATATTACATTTGTTAAAATTCCCAGACGTTCTTCATACATAGCGTTGTACATCATATAATTTTCACACAAAGTCAATATACGATAATCCTAACAGTAAAGGCTTTCAGTTGGCTAACCTCTCTTTACATCCAAGCCACGACTTTGGCATAGAAGCATGTACGGCATATAAAACATGTGCGTAAGATAAACAATATAACTTCTTCTGCTCGTAGGAATTCTCCGTCTACGATTCAAATCTTAAAGGCAAGCGACTCTGTAGATCCATTCTAGGAACATCTTAATTCCCGCTAGACTAGTATTAGAGCGGCCTTTTTCATACAGCATTAAAATAAGAAGTGGGACGATAACTCACGTGACATTCCTGATATTGGTTTCGACCTGAAGACCAATACAGATCACTAGAAATAAATGGCTTCCTTAAAATGCCATTGAATACGAAATATAAAATTACTATCATGGACACAAGACAGTTCCATGTTTCCACTTCAAAACGTGACGTCACAAACTACTCAACTAGGTTACACGTGCGTCCAAAGCAACACTCACTGCTTTGTGCACGTCAGTGCGCGAATCATTCGACCGCACAAATAATATAACTACATAAAACTGGTGCGTACATTTGGCAGGACCGAAGACTACCCCCTTAGGTAATAAATGTACGTAACACTGATATTTGTTAGTAATTGATGTTTAAAGTGAATAAAATCACATAAACTCATTTAGTTCTGTGTGTTGGATATACCCAAAGCCCAACTTTTCCTCTATTCGTTTAATATAGTTTGTATCTACATCGTCTGTGTGTGTGAAAAACACCAAATCGGTGTGCGCGCAGATGCGGGTCTGGAAAACTGGCAAATAATTGTTTGACCAGGAGAGCGGAAGAGAAGATTGAGAGAAGCGATTTGTCGTAAATAAGTCTGTCTTTACTCTCCTCCAGCACGCTGTGAAGCAACTATCTAATCTCTACATTTTCTATCACTGAGCTTTCCATCATCATTTTCCACTCTAAACCGGACTACTATTTCTACGACTCTTTTCTCTCAAAATAAATTTACGACAATTTTTGGCTGGCTCGCCGGGATAATTTTGAGATACATTTGATGCACACATATTTGTGGGCTGGTTCTGCATCTTGAGCTACATTTGAGGCAATCGCATAGCCGGGTTAAAGATATTTTGAGTCTGATTTAGTCTGGGTCTAACTAGGTAGAGTGTGAATGATCTGTCTTTGTGAATTAGGGAAATAAATAAATAATTACACCCCTAGACAAACGTTCTTTAAGTATTTGGGTTGTCCACACAGCATATTTACAGGTTGTTTTCTCTCCACAGCAGTAGAAAGTACAGATAAACAAAAATATTTGCTATTTTAATTATCCTCTGGCGGAGATAATTGTATTTCTTTCTTTATAAGAGTTGCTGGGATTGCGTGATTGTTTTACAGTCACTAAGGTTTTTGAAGTTAAAAAGAGTTGAGCTTAGCTAAAGACGGATTGTTCTGATTTTTAAAAATTAAGTTAACAACGTCTCATCTCAATAATTGACTTTAGGGACGGAGTTTGTTGTCAGAGATTTAAAATTTAGGGAAAAAAAAAAATTTTTTTTTTCCTTTTAAATTGTTTTAATATAAATTTTTCTCTACTGTTAGTAAAAGTAGATTCTTTTCCAGTGTAACTTACCATTTTGTGGCATAGTCGCTTGCGTTTAGAGCCTAAATTGCCAGAAAATAGCAGCGATAAGTTTGCACAGTACAGGTAGGAGGTAACACAGGTAAATTTGTACTTGTGTTTTTTCTCGTAGCGGTTCAGAGTTCCTCCCTTTCGAGTTGCTTCTTACTAGTTCTCTAGGCATACTTCATCTTATTCTTTAACAATGGCAGAGAGGATAAAGATGAGGGCCATCTTGAGGCTGGAAGCGAAAGAGGCAGGATTAGATGCAGAAGCTGCAAACGCGTTTATTAACTAGGAATTGGAAATATATGACGCGGAGCAACAGAGAGCCGAAGCTGAGAGGAAGGCGGAGCAACAGAGAGCCGAAGCTGAGAGGAAAGAAGTGGCCGAACGTCTTTTGGAACAGAAGAAAATTGAAGCAGAGATGGAAACTCGCAGAGAGAGAGAGAGAGACAAGGAAAGACAACATGAACTGGCGCTTAAGGCTCTAGAGAGTCGGGGCGCCTCTACTTCGACTAACGGAGAGCCGTCTTCGCCCCAGTCTCAATCAATGGACCTCTCCAGTACTCAATCTGCCCAATTAACTGCTATGTCGTTTTCTTTAGAATCTTTTCCTAGCCCTAACGAAAAAATTGACAGCTACCTAGAAAAATTCGAGAGACTCGCGAATCTTTATGGGTTAGAGAGTACCCGCTGGGCGCTCAAACTTTCAACGTCACTGAAAGGCAATGCTTATGACGTGTACACAAAGCTGGGACCGAATCAACATGATTATGACCTGTTGAAGAAGGCCTTACTACAGCAGTTTGAGATGACTGCCCGAAAGTTTCTGCAGTTGTTCAGAAACAGCCGAAAAGAGAGCACGGAAACATTTCCCCAGTTCTCTTCACGTCTCACGGGTTATCTGACAAAGTGCATTGAATTATCTGACCTACCTCTTTCATATGAGGGACTCCTCGAACTTGTTCTTGTGGAGCAGATAAAATCCACTTTGTCGAATGAAACGCGTAGATTTTTGGCGGAACAGGGGGCAGTCAGGCTTGAAGACATACTCAATAAAGCCGAACGCTATAGCAATGCAATGGCCGAACTTCCCAGCACTAAACGTAAACCCACTGATGAGCCATCTCAAAAACAGAATCTAGTTCAGGCATCCTATTCTTCCACTTCCTCTCAACATTTTAACCAACGAGATAACAATACCCAGAAACCTCCCCAGGAAAAATCGAAATTCTACAAAACCCGATACCCCCCAACAACAATTCTGATCAACCCAACAAGCCTACGTGGCAGCGCGGCCACCAAGGTCAAGGAAAAGGGAAGACCCCTACACCAGGAACGTCTGATCAGGGCAAACAAACCGGTGCAAACCGCATTGGATGTTTGCATACAGCCTCGAAAGGTAGAATCAATGTCAGTGAGTCTCAACCTGAGGGGGACCGACCCTCAACTCGAGGAACTGTAATTTTGAACGGTACCTCTACTACTTGTCTTTTTGACACTGGATTAAGTTTTGATTGTATTGTCGCTAGGCACCTAGTCAAACCCGGTCAGGAGACAGAGGAAACCGTCAAACTTAGTGGAGTTTTCAGGAGTGATGCACCCAGGACGCTTCCTATCGCACTGGTAGAAATACACTCTGACTTTGTCAGAGGAGTTATTAAAGTGGCCATAATGGATGATCCGATCTACCCAGTTATCCTGGGATGTAGATATGTGTTCATTGGGAGACCTAAGGAGCCGATTGTGGCAGCGGTAACCACAAGAGGGCAAGCCAAGAAGGAGAGGGAGCCTGCACCAAACTTGTTGCCGAATGAACTGAAGGAGGCGCAACAAAAGGACCCTACTCTGGCGCCCTGCTTTAAAAAACTGCCCATGGCTAAGGACCCCAGACACAACGGAGACATCTTTTCTAAGGATGGTGTATTGTATCGTAGAACGGGCAACCCGGACACGGGGAATAACCAGCTCCTAGTACCGACGCAGTACAGAAACCAGATCTTAGAAATGGGGCACTCTCTTCCCTTTAGCGGACACATGGGACAAAACGCCACTATTCAGCGAATAAAAAACCACTATTGGTGGCCAGGAATGAACTCTGACATTGTCAAGTATGTGAAATCCTGCGCCCAGTGCCAACGGGTAGCACCCAAGCACTTGACACCCCCAGTACCTATGGGCAAATGCCAATAGTAGGGACTCCATTTGAACGGGTTGCTGTCGACATTATTGGTCCTCTGGAAAAGACCAAAAGAAGGAACAGGTTCATCCTGACCTTAGTCGACACTTGCACTATGTGGGCCGAAGCTGTACCGCTACCATGCACAAATTCCAAGCATGTCGCAGAAGCGCTTGTGCAAATTTTTACACGGTTGGGATTCCCTCAACAAGTTTTGACGGACAATGGATCCCAATTCCGTAGCCTGTTAATGGAGGAGATCTTTAAGATCTTGAGGGCCAAACATATCCACACTAGTCCCTACCATCCGGCCGGAAATGGGCTCGTGGAATGTTTTAACGGTACCCTCACCATGATGTTACGTAAGCTGGGTCAGGAGAAACCGGAAGACTGGGACCAATATATATCGGCTGCCTTATTCGCCTACCGAGAGGTACCCCAAGCGTCTACGGGTTTTGCGCCAGCAACACTTTTATTTGGCAGACCTATTAAGGGGCCACTAGAAGCCTTACTTCGGTCCCTGACAGACCAGAAGGCTGACGAGACAGTCGTCTCTGCAAGCAAGTATGTATCTGAGCTTAAGGAAAGGCTAAAGCTAGGATGGGATCTAGCTACTACCAACCTTAAGAAAACCCGCGCTAAAATTACTAAAAGATACAACAAAGCTGCAAAAGAGAGAGAACTACAACCAGGGGAGAAAGTCCTATTGCTACTTCCAACCGGAAGCAATAAACTTCGCATCGGATGGCAAGGACCGTTTACCGTCCTTAAAATGATCTCACGTACCAACTACAAGATCTCCATCAAAGGAAAGGAGAAGGTCTTCCACATAAATCTGCTAAAGAAATATTTGGAAAGACCGGTGCCATCCTCCGAGCATCTCCTGGCTGTCGCTATAGCAACGGAAGACGAGGAAGATGATGATGGTTGCATGGAGTATCCATTGCAACCCACAGAATCCTTTAAAGATGTCAAGTTCGGCGACAATCTCTCACCAGAACAACAAACAGAAACTAGGGCTCTACTAAAACAGTACAGTGCAGTCTTAACGGATGTACCTGGTCGAACAAATCTCATTGAATTTGATATGAAATTAACAAACGAGACCCCTGTTCAAACCAGAGTTTACCCTATCCCGTACGCTAAAGCTGATGCACTTCGCGGAGAAATAGTCAAGCTGCGTCAGGCAGGAATTATCAGTGAGTCTACATCTCCTTACAGCTCGAGTGTAGTGCTGTTGCAGAAACCCAATATGGAAGTTCGGCTGTGCATTGATTACAGGTTGCTTAACGCGGTAACGGAATTCCAGCCCGAACCTCTCCAAACTGTTTCTGAGTTGTTCACCAAGCACGGCAAAGCAGAGATCTTCTCCAAGATTGACCTCAGCAAAGGTTATTATCAAATACCAGTCAAGGAGGAAATTAAACCTTTGTTAGCTTTCAGCACTAGTGAAGGACATTACACATTTAACGTGATGCCGTTCGGTTTGCATAACGCACCAGGAGTGTTCACCAGGATGATGCGGAAGCTTCTAGAACCTTTGAAAAGTCCCCATATCCATAATTTCATGGATGACATCTTAATTGCATCGAAAACCTATGAAGAACATATTGCTACGGTTGCTATGCTCCTCAGGAGACTACAGGAAACGGGTCTCACAGCCAGACCTAGCAAATGTCTCATCGGGTTTGAACAGTTAGACTTCCTGGGGCACACTATTTCTCACGGATGCAGTTGGCCTATTAAGAAGAACGTGGAGAAAATAGTGGCAGCAAAAAGACCCCGAACGAAGAAAGACGTACGTTCCTTCATATCGCTATGTGCATACTATCAGAAGTACATCCAGAACTTCAACGGACTGACGGCACCTCTGACTGACCTCACAAAGAAAGGTTGTCCTGATAAAGTCATATGGGATCAAAAGTGCGAACACGCGTATAGCACTTTGAAAGGACAGTTGTCTGCATACCCTATTTTGAGGTTGCCTGACCTCAAGAAACCTTTTGTACTGAGAGTCGACGCGTCAGGTCAGGGCATCGGGTCAACACTGCTTCAAGCCGATGACAGTGGCCTGAACATGCTATTTCCAGTTGCCTATGGCAGTCGGAAATTAAATAAAGCGGAACGGAACTACAGCGTAGTTGAAAGGGAATGTCTTGCTCTGATTGACGGTATCAGACGCCATCATGAGTTTCTTTATGGTACATCTTTCACGGTGCAAACAGACCACGCTCCGTTAGCATTTCTTGGTGCCAATAAAGAATTTAACGCTAGGATCATGCGTTGGGCCCTCCTTTTAAGCGTTTATTCTTTCAAAGTGGAATATATTCCGGGAAGACAGAATGTCGGGGCTGATTTCCTGAGTAGAAACTGGTCTACAGAGGAAGAAGAGCAAACTGAAGATACCACTCATCCTAAAATCACCAATCAGGTCACCTCCATTGTCAAAAATGAAAACATGAAAAACGGTTTCATGTCTAAAAGTGGGGACGATTGTGACGTACGTCTAGTTTGACAAGTGAATTTTCCCTGATATGATGGATGATTAAAGGGACCCTTAGCTTTTCATAACATTAGAACCCCTGAACATTTGTTGTAACCTTTCGTTTCGCAAAGAGCGAACCGACCGGAACTCATGTAGTATGCGGCACGAGATCAAAGAGACAGACTGAGGGATTTTAGGGGAGACTATCGGCGCTATCAAAGACAGTAGTGGTCCCTGCTACGAGACGCAGTTGCTTGCCGCTATTTTTGCGTCTCGGTGTCAATCGCAGAACCGAGGAAATGGGGAAAACCGAAACGGGCAGCAGCGAACGGAGATACGAAGACCAGGGTGCGGTTTCTTCTCTTGATTTGGCGGTCAGATCCCCAAAAGTTCGTGAGATCAAATAAGCTGTCAAGTTTTTCATGTCCCACTCAACTTACATTCTATTTTAGATAAATAGACCATGAAGAATAGACATTCTTATCACTCGCTGGCCAGACCTTTACAGAAGCACCAGCTTTATTGAAATCTTGTTATAGATTTTCCCCTGGATTTTATATATAATTGCAGTGATTTCTATTCTGTGCAAAGCGGTAATATATATTGTGTAAAGTGATCAGTGGTCTATTTCAGTCATTCTATTTCAATGGATTTTGTGTTAATTTAAATCTATTAAATTAAACCATCTCAAGAGTTCTAGTTTAAATATAATGATCTATCTATTATATTATTTCAAAAGATAATAGATGCTTAAATTAACTTTTAAAGTCGCGAAGGAATTTATAATTAATAAATTCAGTTAAGTCCTAGTTTTATAGATGTGTGTTTTTAACCACTAGAATTCGCGCAGTGTTTATTAAATACATAATTAAATACTCGAGTGTATTATAGGCTTAACGGGAAATTTATCGCGCTTGATTTTTGGTATGTTACATGTCTTTTTTCTTTCACACAGAGTGATCGTACCTGCGGTCCCAGCTAAATAAAGAAAGAAATAAAGAAATCATCCTATAAACTTCCAGTCATATTGAAGAAACATTTCTTTTAAATATAATCTTGTGGCGGTCCTTTTGCGACCTAGCTGTCAGAATTAAATGAAATAAAGCCCACCCAAGAACATTTTAAAGAATAATCATCAAATTATCCTTACAAACCTGTAAGATAAACTGGGAGGTAATCATCGACAGTAGCGATATTATATTTACTGTTTACTGTGAGAGAGTACATATTTTCCTGATTGTGACTGAGCCTAGTTTTTCCTCAATTGGATTTAATAAAACTATCATCACGCATTGAAGGAATTTTACCATAGTGGAAGATTAAAAGAGACCACTTCATTTTCACCACTGTGCCGAACTGTGTTAGTGCCATCCCATAGACTCCTTTTATATATATAATAAAAACACGAGAACTCTTAGTCTTCAAGTCTTGCGATAAGTGAGAATATTTGTTACCAACAAACCCTCTCAAACATCTGGGGCGGGACATCGAAGGACTAGACAGTTCATATGTCAGAAGAATACTTGCTGTTTTTATATACTTTTATGGATCGTCTGAGGCTGCATTCGGTAAGTGTGTGAATAGATGAGTGTGGATCCTCCCGCGTGTGTATGAATGACAGGAATTTTAATCTTTTCCTTTTGTAACCCTGTGGTTAACTTTCTTGCCTAGTAATATAATTTTTCTGTATTTCCTGCATTGTTCCTTTAAGGGGGAGTTAATAATTGGTTAACTCTATTTAAAACCCCCCTCTTTTCCATTTGCTTAGTAAAGGGAAGAACAGTTGGGAAGAACAAATTTTTCTATCACCTATACCTAACTTTGTAACACCTCTTTCAGAGCAATTAACTTTACTGTTAGGTTAACGTACCCGTGTTCCTAATATTATCTATCTCTGGACTGGGTTTATCTTTGTCTAATAAGCGGGAAGTGCTTAGTCGATACCAATCTTCTTCACCCCTCCCAAATTTGTTATTTGCATTTGTTTACTTATTATGATAATTTATGTAATACCTTATATTTGTTAGTAATTGATGTTTAAAGTGAATAAAATCACATAAACTCATTTAGTTCTGTGTGTTGGATATACCCAAAGCCCAACTTTTCCCCTATTCGTTTAATATAGTTTGTATCTACATCGTCTGTGTGTGTGAAAAACACCAAATCGGTGTGCGCGCAGATGCGGGTCTGGAAAACTGGCAAATAATTGTTTGACCAGGAGAGCGGAAGAGAAGATTGAGAGAAGCGATTTGTCGTAAATAAGTCTGTCTTTACTCTCCTCCAGCACGCTGTGAAGCAACTATCTAATCTCTACATTTTCTATCACTGAGCTTTCCATCATCATTTTCCACTCTAAACCGGACTACTATTTCTACGACTCTTTTCTCTCAAAATAAATTTACGACAGGTATGATAGGTGTTTCTTCTTCTTCTCTAAGTTGGACTAAACAAGCGCCTATTGCTGTATTTGAGGCATCGGTGTACAAAATCATTGGGCGAGATATATCTGGATGTGCTAGAAGTGGTATCGTTGTAAGTGCTTCTTTAAGGTAATCAAAAGATTTCTGACATTCTTCTGTCCACTTGAGTCGTGAATACTTCTTGGTAAGGGCGATAAGTGGTTCAGCGGCCTTTGAAAAATTAATAACGTGGCGTCTGTAAGATCCACAACAACCGATATACGCTCGTACCTGCTTCACTGCTGTGGGAGCGAGCATCTTTCTTATTGCTTCCACTTTGTCTGTGTCAGGGCGAATGCCATCTTTGTTAAACAGGAATCCTAAATATTTGGTCTCAGTTTTCAAGAATTCGCATTTGCTTAACTTGAGTTTAACTTGGTGGTGTCGGAGGCGATAAAAAACTCGCTCAACTTTCTTTAAATGGTCGTCCACCGTACCTGATGTGTGAATAAGTACATCATCAACATAAGCTAATGCAAAAGAATGCATTCCCTGCAAAACGTCGTCCATTAGTGCCATGTATGTTGCGGGACTCCCTTTCAAATGAAAAAGCATAACATTCCACTTCTAACTATCCATGTCTGTACAGAATGTTGACTTTTCTTTAGCTGCTGGTGTCATAGGGATACACCAAAATCCTGAGCGTGCATCCAACGTAGTAAAGTGTGTAGAATGTCCAAGTGTCGCCAATATATCATCACTGCGTGGTAATGGGTATGAAATCGTTTTAGTTATTCTGTTCAATGCTCGGTAATCGCAGCAAAGTGTACTTGTTCCATCTTTCTTTGATACGATTACTATTGGCGATGACCATTCTGATCTGGATCTTTCTATAATTCCTGCACTCAACATCTCGTTTATAGATTTTTCTACTATTTCCCGGTTCTTCAAAGGAGTGTGGTAGGGTTTCAAACTAATAGGCTCCTCTGTTGTAGTCTGAATGTCCATATGTATCGTACTTGTTCTGCTTAACTCCATATCCGTTAGTGCAAACACATCTTGGTGTTTAGTGATAAACGCACTAAGTTTAGACTTATATTGATCTTCTTCCTTCAGTGTTGCCAGTAATTGTGATAACCGATCTGGTGTGTTATTCTCTATGTGGGACTCTTGGTTTGTCCACGGTGTTTTGACATATGTGTTTTCTTCATCCGTTCTGTGAAAGTTATTTCTACTCTCTCGTTCTCTACCGTAATCAAAGGGTTTTAAGTGTCTGGGCTCTTCCCTTCAATAAAATGGTTTATTTGCGTATCTCGTATTGGGTTTCCGCCATGGAGTATGCTGTACATCTGTTCTATAACTGTTACTTCTACTCTGTCGTTCACTACGGCAGTAATCAAAAGGTTTTGGATATCTTGATCCATATCTTCGATACAGTGGTGTATTTAAGTATCTCGTATTGGTTTTCCGCCATGGAGTATGCTGTA
The DNA here is from genome assembly GCA_024509875.1 of Oreohelix idahoensis. NCBI lineage: Eukaryota > Metazoa > Mollusca > Gastropoda > Stylommatophora > Oreohelicidae > Oreohelix > Oreohelix idahoensis. Next base: position 487 of record JAMPIV010017803.1, on the reverse strand, counting down.
CTTCTGTTCTATAAATACTCCGTCTGCTCTATCGTTCACTACGGCAGTATCTTGCTGGGGTAGGCAATAAATATTGGGTATCAAAATTGACATAATGCAACTCTTTTCTACTGTCACCTGTTCCTCTGTATATTCCATCGTATGCTTTTCGCTGTAATACTTGATTCACTCTATGTGCATAGCAAAAATATTTAATCCTTTCTGTATCTGAATCTATGATTTCAGGTTCATTTCTACAATCTCTATCATACGATGTGTCATCTTGGTTGATGTGTCTTCTCTCTCTGCGTATAGGAGTAGCATAATTATCAAGATTTTCGGGTTCATTTCTACTAGCTCTATCATACGGTGTGCCATCTTGGTTGACTCGATATGTTTGTTGACATCTACGTCTCTCCTTATTTTGCTGGCTGTAAATTTTATCTCTCCGCATTGTTCTTTTTGATTTGCTCCTCGTTCTTGTTCCTGGTGTCTGACGCCTAATTGT
>JAMPIV010017802.1:0-87262 GCA_024509875.1 Oreohelix idahoensis | reverse complement strand
ATCTTCGACCGCTGGGCTACTGTTTGCTGTCCAGTTAGCAGGATCTTCCACATCTGGGCTACTGTTTGCTGTCCACTTTGCAGGATCTTTGACCTCTGGGCTACTGTTTGCTGTCCAGTTAGCAGGATCTTCGACCTCTGGACTACTGTTTGCTGTAAATTTAGCAGGATCTTCGACGTCTGGGTTACTGTTTGCAGTCCAGTTAACAGGATCTTTAACCTCCTGTCTACTGTTTGCTGTCCAGTTAACAAGATCGTCGACCTCTGGGCTACTGTTTGCTGTCCAGTTAACAAGGATTCTTCGACCTCTTGGCTACTGTTTGCTGTCCAGTTATCAGGATCTTCCACCTTTGGTGTGCTGTTTTCTGTCAAGTTAGCATGATCTTCGACATCTGTGCTACTGTTTGCTGTCCAGTTAACAGGATCTTCGACCTCTGGGCTACTGTTTGCTGTCCAGTTAGCAGGATCTTCCACCTCTGGGCTACTGTTTGCTGTCCTGTTAGCAGGATCTTCGACCTCTGGGCTACTATTTGCTGTCCAGTAAGCAGAATCTTCGACATCTGGGCTACTGTTTGCTGTCCAGTTAGCAGGATTTTCCACAGGACTCCTGTTGCAGGATCTTCCACTTTGGTCTACTGTTTGCTGTCCAGTTAGCTGGACCGACATCTGGGCTAATGTTTGCTATCCAGTTAGCAGGATCTTCGATCACTGGGCTACTGTTTGCTGTCCAGTTAGCAGGATTTTCCACTTATGGGCTACTGTTTGCTGTATAGTTATCAGGATCTTCGACCTCTGGTCTATTGTTTGCTGTCCAGTTAACAGGATCTTCGACCTATGGGCTACTGTTAGCTGTCCAGTTAGCAGGATCTTCGACCGCTAGGCTACTGTTTGCTGTCCCAGTTAGCAGGATCTTCTCCTCTGGGCTGTTTGCCGGCCAGCTAGCAGCATCCCCTACCTCTGGGCTACTATTTCCTGTCCAGTTAGCAGGATCTTCCACCACTGGACTACTGTTTGCTGTCCAGTTAGCAGGATCTTCGACATCTGGGCTACTGTTTGCTGTCCAGTTAGCAGGATCTTCGACCTCTGGGCTACTGTTTGCTGTCCAGTTAGCAGGATCTTCGACATCTGGGCTACTGTTTTCTGTCCAGTTATCAGGATCTTCTACCACTGGGCTACTGATTGCTGTCCAGTTAGCTGGATCTTCGACCTCCGGGCTACTGTTTTCTGTCCAGTTAGCAGGATCTTCGACTTCTGGGCTACTGTTTGCTGTCCTGTTAGCAGGATCTTCGACTTTGCTACTGTTTGCTGACCAGTTAGCAGGATCTTCGACCTCTGGCTACTGTTTGCTGTCCAGTTGTTCGTTTGCAGGATCTTTCTTACCACCATCTGGGGGCTACTGTTTGCTGTCCAGATTGCAGCACCTTCGAGCGCTGGGCTTCTGTTTGCTGTCCAGTTTGCAGGATCTTTGACCTCTGGGTACTGTTTGCTGTCCAGTTAGCAGGATCTTCGACCTCTGGGCTACTGTTTGCTGTCCGGTTTGCAGGATCTTCGACCTCTGGGCTACTCTTTGCTGTCCAGTTAGCAGGATCTTCCACCTCTGGGCTACTGTTTGCTGTCCAGTTAGCAGGATCTTCGACCTCTGGGCTACTGTTTGCTGTCCAGTTAGCAGGATCTTCCACCTCTGGGCTACTGTTTGCTGTCCAGTTAGCAGGATCTTCCACCTCTGGGCTACTGTTTGCTGTCTAGTTAGCAGGATCGTCCACTTCTGGGCTACTGTTTGCTGTCCAGTTAGCAGGATCTTCGACCTCTGGGCTACTGTTTGCTCTCCAGTTAGCAGGATCTTCGACGTCTGGGCTACTGTTTGCTGTCCAGGTAGCAGGATATTCGACCCCTGGGCTACAGTTTGCTGTCCAGTTAGCAGCATCTTCGAGCACTGGGCTACAGTTTGCTATCCAGTTAGCAGGATCTTCGACCTCTTGGCTACGGTTTGCTGTCCAGTTAGCAGGATCTTCGACCGCTAGGCTACTGTTTGTTGTCCAGTTAGCAGGATCTTCAATCTCTGTGCTACAGTTTGCTGTCCAGTTTGCAGGATCGTCGACCTCTGGGCTACTGTTTGCTGTCCAGTTAGCAGGATCTTCGACCTCTGGGATACTGTTTGCTGTCCAGTTAGCAGGATCTTCGATCACGGGGCTACTGTTTGCTGTCCAGTTAGCAGGATCTTCGAACTCTGGGCTGCTGTTTGCTGTCCAGTTAGCAGGATCTTCGCACGATGGCCTACTGTTTGCTGTCCAGTTAGCAGGATCTGCGACCTGTGGGCTACTGTTTGCTGTCCAGTTAGCAGGATCTTCTACCTTGGGTCTACTGTTTGCTGTCCAGTTAGCAGGATCTTCGACCTCTGGGCTGTTTGCTGTCCAGTTAGCAGCATCTTCGACCCCAGGTCTACTGTCTGCTGTCTAGTTAACAGGATCTTACACCTCTAGGCTTCTGTTTGCTGTCCAGTTTGCAGGATCTTCCACCTCTTGGCTACTGTTTGATGTTCTTTTATCAGGATCTTCGACCTCTGGGCTACGGTTTGCTGTCCAGATGTTAGCAGGATCTTCGACCTCTTGTCTACTGTTTGCTGTCCAGTTAGCAGGATCTTTGACCTCTGGGCTACTGTTTGCTGTCCAGTTAGCAGGATCTTCCACCTCTGGGCTACTGTTTGCTGTCCAGTTAGCAGGATCTTCGACCTCTGGGCTACTGTTTGCTGTCCAGTTAGCAGAATCTTCGTGATCTGTGCTACTGTTTGCTGTCCAGTTAGCAGGATCTTCGACTTCTGGGCTACTGTTTGCTGTCCAGTTAGCAGGATCTTCGACCTCTATGCTACTGTTTGCTGTCTTGTTGTTTGCAGGATCATCTACCTCTGGGCTACTGTTTGCTGTCCAGTTAGCATAATCTTCGACATCTGTGCTACTGTTTGCTGTCCACTTAGCAGGATCTTCGACCGCTGGGCTACTGTTTGCTGTCCAGTTAGCAGGATCTTCCACATCTGGGCTACTATTTGCTGTCCACTTAGCAGGATCTTCGACCTCCGGGCTACTGTTTGCTGTCCAGTTAGCAGGATCTTCCACCTCTTGGCTGTTTGCTGTCCAGTTAGCAGGATCTTCGACCTCTGGGCTACTGTTTGCTGTCCAGTTAGCAGGATCTTCCACCTCTGGTTTACTGTTTTCTGTCCAGTTAACAGGATCTTCAACCTCTGGTCTACTGTTTGCTGTCCAGTTAACAAGAACGTCGACCTCTGGGTCTGTTTGCTGTCCAGTTGTTAGAATAATCTTCCACCTTTGGTCTGCTGTTTGCAGTCAAGTTAGCAGTATCTTCGACCTCTGGGCTACTGTTTGCTGTCCAGTTAGCAGGATCTTCCACCTCTAGACTACTGTTTGCTGTCCAATTAGCAGGATCTTCCACCTCTGGACTACTGTTTGCTGTCCAGTTAGCAGGATCTTCGACCTCTGTGCTACTGTTTGCTGTCCAGTTTGCAGGATCTGCGATCTCTGGGCTACTGTTTGCTACCCAGTTAGCAGGATCTTCTCCCTCTCGGCACCTGTTTGCTGTCCAGTTACCAGGATCTTCGACATCTGGGCTACTGTTTGCTGTCCAGTTTACAGGATCTTCAACCACATGTCTACTGTTTGCTGTCCAGTTAGCAGGATCTTCGACCACGGGGCTACTCTTTGCTGTCACGTTAGCAGGATCTCCGAACTTTGGGCTACTGTTTGCTGTCCAGTTAGCAGGATCTTCGACCTCTGGTCTACTGTTTGCTGTCCAGTTTGCAGGATCTTCCACCTCTGGGCTACTGTTTGCTGTCCGGTTAGCAGGATCTTCGACCTCTTGGTTACTGTTTGCTGTCCAGTTAGCAGGATCTTCCATCTCTGGTCTACTGATTTGGCTACTGTTTGCTGTCCAGTTAGCTGGATCTTCCACCTCTGGGCTACTGTTTGCTGTCCAGTTTGCAGGATCTTCGACCTCTGGGCAATGGTTTGCTGTCCGGTTAGCAGGATCTTCGACTTCTGGGCTACTGTTTGCTGTCCAGTTAGCAGGATCTTCACTTCTGGTCTCCTGTTTGCTGTCCAGTTAGCAGGATCTTCGACCTCTATGCTACTGTTTGCTGTCTTGTTGTTTGCAGGATCTTCTACCAATGGGCTATTGTTTGCTGTCCAGTATACAGGATCTTCGACATCTGTGCTACTGTTTGCTGTCCACTTTGCAGGATCTTCGACCTCTGGGCTACTGTTTGCTGTCCAGTTAGCAGGATCTTCGATCTCTGGACTACTGTTTGCTGTAAATTTAGCAGGATCTTCGACCTCTGGGCTACTGTTTGCTGTCCAGTATACATGATCTTTGACCTCGGGGCTACTATCTGCTGTCTAGTTAGCAGGATCTTCCACCTCTGGGCTGTTTGCTGTCCAGTTAGCAGGATCTTCTACCTCTGGGCTACTGTTTGCTGTCCAGTTAGCAGGATCTTTGACCTCTGGGCTAAATTTTGCTGTCCAGTTAGAAGGATCTTTGACCTCTGATCTACTGTTTGATGTCCAGTATGCAGGATCTTAAATCTATGGGCTAATGTTTGAAGTCCAGTTAGCAGTATTTTTGACCTCTGGGCTACTGTTTGCTGTCCAGTTAGCAGGATCGTCCACCTCTTGACTACTGTTTGCTATCAAGTTAGCATGATCTTCGACATCTGTGCTACTGTTTGCTGTCCAGTTAGCAGGATCTTTGACCTCTGGGCTACTGTTTGCTGTCCAGTTAGCAGGATTTTCCACCTCTGGGCTACTGTTTCCTGTCCAGTTAGCAGGATCTTCGACCTCTGGGCTACTATTTGCTTTACGGTTAGCAGGATCTTCGACCTCTGGTCTACTATTTGCTGCCCAGTTAGCAGGATCTTCCACCTGTGGTCTACTGTTTTCTGTCCAGTTAACAGGATCTTCGACCTCTGATCTACAGCTTGCTTTCCAGATAACATGATCTTCGACCTCTGTGCTACTGTTTGTTTCCATTTAGCAGGATCTTCGACCTCGTGGCTATTTTTGCTGTCCACTTAGCAGGATCTTTGACATCTGAGCTACAGTTTGCTGTCAAGTTATCAGGATCTTCCACCTCTGGGTTACTGTTTGCTGTCCAATTAACATGATCTTCGACCTGTAGGCTACTGTTTGCTGTCCAGTATACAGGATCTTCGATCTCTGTGCTACTGTTTGCTTTCCAGTTAGCAGCATCTTTGACATCTGGGCTATACTTTGCTGTCCAGTTAGCAGGATTTTCCACCTCTTGGCTACTTTTTGATGTTCTTTTATCAGGATCTTCGACCTCTGGGCTACGGTTTCCTGTCCAGTTGTTAGCAGGAGCTTCGACCTCTTGTCTACTGTTTCCTGTCTTGTTAGCAGGATCTTCCACCTCTGGGCTACTGTTTGCTGTCCAGTTAGCAGGATCTTCGACCTCTGGGCTACTGTTTGCTGTCCAGTTAGCAGGATCTTCCACCAATCGGCAACGGTTTGCTGTCCAGTTTGCTGAATCTTCGACATCTGGGCTACTCTTTGCTGTCCAGTTAGCAGGGTTTTTGACCTCTGCGCCACTGTTTGCTGTCCAGTTCGCAGGATCTTCCCCCTCTGGGCTACTGATTGCTGTCCAGTTAGCAGGATCTTCGATTTCTGATCTACAGCTTGCGGTCTAGATAACAGGCTCTTCGACCTCTGGGCTACTATTTGCTTTCCAGTTAGCAGCATCTTTGACATCTGGGCTATAGTTTGCTGTCCAGTTAGCAGGATCTTCCACCTCTTGGCTACTTTTTGATGTTCGTTTATCAGGATCTTCGACCTCTGGGCTACGGTTTGCTGTCCAGTTGTTAGCAGGATCTTCGACCTCTTGTCTACTGTTTGCTGTCCAGTTAGCAGCATCTTTGACATCTGGGCTATAGTTTGCTGTCCAGTTAGCAGGATCTTCCACCTCTTGGCTACTTTTTGATGTTCGTTTATCAGGATCTTCAACCTCTGGTCTACTGTTTGCTGTCCAGTTGTTTGCAGGATCTTTGACCTTTTGTCTACTGTTTGCTGTCCAGTTAGCAGGATCTTCCACCTCTGGGCTACTGTTTTCTGTCCAGTTAGCAGGATCTTCGACCACGGGGCTACTCTTTGCTGTCAAGTTAGCAGGATCTCCGACCTTTGGGCTACTGTTTGCTGTCCAGTTAGCAGGATCTTCGACATCTGGGCTACTGTTTGCTGTCCAGTTAGCGGATCTTCCACTTCTGGTCTCCTGTTTGCTGTCCAGTTAGCAGTATCTTCGACCTCTATGCTGCTGTTTGCTGTCTTGTTGTTTGCAGGATCTTCTACCAATGGGCTATTGTTTGCTGTCCAGTATACAGTATCTTCGACATCTGTGCTACTGTTTGCTGTCCACTTAGCAGGATCTTTGACCGCTGGGCTACTGTTTGCTGTCGAGTTAGCAGGATCTTCCACATCTGGGCTACTATTTGCAGTCCACTTTGCAGGATCTTCGACCTCTGGGCTACTGTTTGCTGTCCAGGTAGCAGGATCATCGACCTCTGGGCTACTGTTTGCTGTAAATTTAGCAGGATCTTCGACGTCTGGGTTACTGTTTGCAGTCCAGTTAGCAGGATCTTCCACCTCTTGTCTACTGTTTTCTGTCCAGTTAACAGGATCTTCAACCTCCGGTCTACTGTTTGCTGTCCAGTTAACAAGATCGTCGACCTCTGGGCTACTGTTTGCTGTCCAGTATACAGGATCTTTGACCTCCGGGCTACTATCTGCTGTCTAGTTAGCAGGATCTTTCACCTCTGGGCTGTTTGCTGTCCAGTTAGCAGGATCTTCTACCTCTGGGCTACTATTTGCTGTCCAGTTAGCAGGATCATCTACCTCTGGGCTACTGTTTGCTGTCCAGTTAGCAGGATCTTTGACCTCTGGGCTACAGTTTGCTGTCCAGTTAGCAGGATCTTCGACATCTGGGCTGCAGTTTGCTTTCCAGTTATCAGGATCTTCCACCTCTCTGCTACAGTTTGCTGTCCAGTTAGCAGGATCTTCGACCTCTGGGCTACTGTTTGCTGTCCAGTTAGCAGGATCTTCGACATCTGGGCTACAGTTTGCTGTCCAGTTAGCAGGATCTTCGACCTCTGGGCTACTGTTTGCTGTCCAGTTAGCAGGATCTTCGACCTCTGGACTACTGTTTCGTGTAAATTTAGCAGGATCTTCCACCTCTTGGCTACTTTTTGATGTTCTTTTATCAGGATCTTCGACCTCTGGGCTAAGGTTTGCTGTCCAGTTCTTAGCAGGATCTTCGACCTCTTGTATACTGTTTGCTGTCCAGTTTGCAGGATCTTCGACTTCTGGGCTACTGTTTGCTGTCCAGTTAGCAGGATCTTTCACTTCTGGTCTCCTGTTTGCTGTCCAGTTAGCAGGATCTTCGAGCTGTATGCTACTGTTTGCAGTCTTGTTGTTTGCAGGATCTTCTACCAATGGCCTATTGTTTGCTATCCAGTATACAGTATCTTCGACATCAGTGCTACTGTTTGCTGTCCACTTAGCAGAATCTTCGACCGCTGGTCTACTGTTTGCAGTCCAGTTAACAGGATCTTCTACCTCTGGTCTACTGTTTTCTGTCCAGTTAACAGGATCTTCAACCTCCGGTCTACTGTTTGCTGTCCAGTTAACAAGATCGTCGACCTCTGGGCTACTGTTTGCTGTCCAGTTAGCAGGATCTTCCACCTCTGGGCTACTGCTTGCTGTCCAGTTAGCAGGATCTTCGACCTCTTGGCTACTGTTTGCTGTCCAGTTAGCAGGATCTTCCACCTCTGGGCTACTGTTTGCTGTCCCGTTATCAGGATCGTCGACCTCTGGTCTACTGTTTCCTGTTCAGTTAACAGGATCTTCGACCTCTGGGCTACGGTTTACTGTCCAGTCGTTAGCAAGATCTTCGACCTCTGGGCTACTGTTTGCTGTCCAGTTAGCAGGATCTTTGACCTCTGGGCTACTGTTTGCTGTCCAGTTAGCAGGATTTTCCACCTCTAGGCTACTGTTTGCTGTCCAGTTAGCAGGATCTTCGACCTCTGGGCTACTATTTGCTGTCCAGTTAGCAGGATCTTCGACCTCTGGGCTACTGTTTGCTGTCCAGTTAGCAGGATCTTCGACATCTGGGCTACTGTTTGCTGTCCAGTTAGCAGGATCTTCCACTTCTGGTCTCCTGTTTGCTGTCCAGTTAGCAGGATCTTCGACATCTGGGCTACTGTTTGCTGTCCAGTTAGCAGGATCTTCGACCTCTGGGCTACTGTTTGCTGTCCAGTTAGCAGGATCTTCGACCTCTGGGCTACTGTTTTCTGTCCAGTTAACAGGATCTTCGACCTCTGATCTACAGCTTGCTTTCCAGATAACATGATCTTCGACCTCTGTGCTACTGTTTGATGTCCAGTTAACAAGATCTTCGACCTCTGGGCTACTGTTTGCTGTCCAGTTGTTAGCAGGATTTTCCACCTTTGGTCTGCAGTTTGATGTCAAGTTAGCAGCATCTTCGACATCTGGGCTACTGTTTGCTGTCCAGTTTGTAGGATCTTCAACCACATGGCTACTGTTTGTTTCCATTTAGGAGGATCTTCGACCTCGTGGCTAATTTTGCTGTCCACTTAGCAGGATCTTTGACATCTGAGCTACAGTTTGCTGTCAAGTTATCAGGATCTTCCACCTCTGGGCTACTGTTTGCTGTCCAGTTAGCATGATCTTCGACCTGTGGGCTACTGTTTGCTGTCCACCTTGCAGGATCTTCGATCTCTGTGCTACTGTTTGCTGTCCAGTTAGCAGGATCTTCGACCTCTGGACTACTGTTTGCTGTCCAGTTAGCAGGATCTTCGACCTCTGGGCTACTATTTGCTTTCCAGTTAGCAGGATCTTTGACATCTGGGCTACAGTTTGCTGTCCAGTTAGCAGGATCTTCCACCTCTTGGCTACTGTTTGCTGTCCAGTTAGCAGGATCTTCCACCCCTTTTCTACGGTTTGCTGTCCAGTTAACAGAATCTTCGACCTCTGGGCTACTGTTTGCTGTCCAGTTAGCAGGATCTTCGAACGTTGGGCTACTGTTTGCTGTCCAGTTGGCAGGAGCTTCGATCTCTGGGCTACTATTTGCTGTCCAGTTAGCAAGATCTTCGACCTCTGGGCTACTGTTTGCTGTCCAGTTAGCAGGATCTTCGACCTCTGGGCTACTGTTTGCTGTCCAGTTAGCAGGATCTTCGACATCTGGGCTACTGTTTGCTGTCCAGTTAGCAGGATCTTCCACCTCTGGGCTACTGTTTGCTGTCCAGTTAGCAGGATCTTCGACCTCTGGGCTACTGTTTGCTGTCTTGTTGTTTGCAGGATCTTCCACCAATGAGCTACTGTTTGCTGTCCAGTTAGCAGGATCTTCGACATCTGTGCTACTGTTTGCTGTCCACTTAGCAGGATCTTCGACCGCTGGGCTACTGTTTGCTGTCCAGTTAGCAGGATCTTCCACATCTGGGCTACTGTTTGCTGTCCACTTTGCAGGATCTTCGACCTCTGGGCTACTGTTTGCTGTCCAGTTAGCAGGATCTTCGACCTCTGGACTACTGTTTGCTGTCCATTTAGCAGGATCTTCGACCTCTGGGCTACTGTTTGCTGTCCAGTTAGCAGGATCTTCGACCTCCGGGCTATTGTTTGCTGTCCAGTTAGCAGGATCTTCCACCTCTGGGCTGTTTGCTGTCCAGTTAGCAGGATCTTCGACCTCTGGGCTACTGTTTGCTGTCCAGTTAGCAGGATCTTTGACCTCTGGGCTATTGTTTGCTGTCCAGTTAGCAGGATCTTCGACATCTGGGCTACTGTTTGCTGTCCAGGTAGCAGGATATTCGACCTCTCCTCTACTGTTTGCTGTCCAGTTAGTAGAATTTTCGACCTCTGGGCCACTGTTTGCTGTCCAGTTAGCAGGATCTTCTACCTCTGGGCTATTGTTTGCTGTCCAGTTAGCAGGATCTTCGACCTCTGTGCTACTGTTTGCTGTCCAGTTAGCAGGATCTTCGACCGCTGGGCTACTGTTTGCTGTCCAGTTAGCAGGATCTTCGACCTCTGGGCTACTGTTTGCTGTCCAGTTAACAGGATCTTCGACCTCTGGGCTACTGTTTGCTGTCCAGTTAGCAGGATCTTCGACCTCTGGGCTACTGTTTGCTGTCCAGTTAGCAGGATCTTCCACCTCTGGGCTACTATTTGCTGTCCAGTTAGCAGGATCTTCGACCTCTGGGCTACTGTTTGCTGTCCAGTTAGCAGGATCTTCTACCTCTGGGCTACTGTTTGCTGTCCAGTTAGCAGGATCTTCGACCTCTGGGCTACTGTTTGCTGTCCAGTTAGCAGGATCTTCGACCTCTGATCTACTGTTTGCTGTCCAGTATGCAGGATCTTAGATCTTTGGGCTAATGTTTGCTGTCCAGTTAGCAGGATTTTTGACCTCTTGTTTACTGTTAGCTGTCCCGTTAGCAGGATCTTCCACCTGTGGTCTACTGTATTCTGTCCAGTTAAGAGGATCTTCGACCTCTGATCTACTGCTTGCTGTCCAGTTAGCAGGATCTTCGACCTCTGGGCTACTGTTTGCTGTCCAGTTAGCAGGATCTTCGACCTCTGGGCTACTGTTTGCTGTCCAGTTAGCAGGATCTTCGATCTCTGGGCTACTGTTTGCTGTCCAGTTAGCAGGATCTTCTACCTCTGGGCTACTGTTTGCTGTCCAGTTAGCAGGATCTTCGACCTCTGGGCTACTGTTTGCTGTCCAGTTAGCAGGATCTTCGACATCTGTGCTACTGTTTGCTGTCCAGTTAACAGGATCTTCGACCTCTGGGCTACTGTTTGCTGTCCAGTTAGCAGGATCTTCGACCTCTGGGCTACTGTTTGCTGTCCAGTTAGCAGGATCTTCGATATCTGGGCTACTGTTTGCTGTCCAGTTTGCAGGATCTTCAACCTCTTGTCTACTGTTTGCTGTCCATTTAGCAGGATCTTCCACCTCTTGGCTGTTTGCTGTCCACTTAGCAGGATCGTTGACATCTGAGCTACAATTTGCTGTCAAGTTATCAGGATCTTCCACCTCTGGGCTACTGTTTGCTGTCCAGTTAGCATGATCTTCGACCTGTGGGCTACTGTTTGCTGTCCAGTTAGCAGGATCTTCGATCTCTGGGCTACTGTTTGCTGTCCAGTTAGCAGGATCTTCCACCTCTGGGCTACTGTTTGCTGTCCAGTTAGCAGGATCTTCGACCTCTGGGCTACTGTTTGCTGTCCAGTTAGCAGGATCTTTGACATCTGGGCTACAGTTTGCTGTCCAGTTAGCAGGATCTTCCACCTCTTGGCTACTTTTTGATGTTCTTTTATCAGGATCTTCGACCTCTGGGCTACTGTTTGCTGTCCAGTTAGCAGGATCTTCGACCACGGGGCTACTCTTTGCTGTCAAGTTAGCAGGATCTCCGACCTTTGGGCTACTGTTTGCTGTCCAGTTAGCAGGATCTTCGACCTCTGGGCTACTGTTTGCTGTCCAGTTAGCTGGATCTTCCACCTCTGGGCTACTGTTTGCTGTCCAGTTAGCAGGATCTTCGACCTCTGGGCTACTGTTTGCTGTCCGGTTAGCAGGATCTTCGACATCTGGGCTACTGTTTGCTGTCCAGTTAGCAGGATCTTCCACTTCTGGTCTCCTGTTTGCTGTCCAGTTAGCAGGATCTTCGACCTCTATGCTGCTGTTTGCTGTCTTGTTGTTTGCAGGATCTTCTACCAATGGGCTATTGTTTGCTGTCCAGTATACAGTATCTTCGACATCTGTGCTACTGTTTGCTGTCCACTTAGCAGGATCTTCGACCGCTGGGCTACTGTTTGCTGTCCAGTTAGCAGGATCTTCCACATCTGGGCTACTGTTTGCTGTCCACTTTGCAGGATCTTCGACCTCTGGGCTACTGTTTGCTGTCCAGTTAGCAGGATCTTCGACCTCTGGACTACTGTTTGCTGTAAATTTAGCAGGATCTTTGATCACTGGGTTACTGTTTGCAGTCCAGTTAACAGGATCTTCTACCTCTGGTCTACTGTGTTCTGTCCAGTTAACAGGATCTTCAACCTCCGGTCTACTGTTTGCTGTCCAGTTAACAAGATCGTCTACCACTGGGCTACTGTTTGCTGTCCAGTATACAGGATCTTTGACCTCCGGGCTACTATCTGCTGTCTAGTTAGCAGGATCTTTCACCTCTGGGCTGTTTGCTGTCCAGTTAGCAGGATCTTCTACCTCTGGGCTACTGTTTGCTGTCCAGTTAGCAGGATCTTTGACCTCTGGGCTACAGTTTGCTGTCCAGTTAGCAGGATCTTTGACATCTGGGCTACAGTTTGCTGTCCAGTTATCAGGATCTTTCACCTCTCTGCTACTGTTTGCTGTCCAGTTAGCAGGATCTTCCACATCTTGGCTACTGTTTGCTGTCCACTTTGCAGGACCTTCGACCTCTGACTACTGTTTGCTGCCCAGTTAGCAGGATCTTCGACCTCTGGACTACTGTTTGCTGTAAATTTAGCAGGATCTTCGACGTGTGGGTTACTGTTTGCAGTCCAGTTAGCAGGATCTTCCACCTCTTGTCTACTGTTTTCTGTCCAGTTAACAGGATCTTCAACCTCCGGTCTACTGTTTGTTGTCCAGTTAACAAGATCGTCAACCTCTGGGCTACTGTTTGCTGTCGAGTATACAGGATCTTTGACGTCCGGGCTACTATCTGCTGTCTAGTTAGCAGGATCTTTCACCTCTGGGCTGTTTGCTGTCCAGTTAGCAGGATCATCTACCTCTGGGCTACTATTTGCTGTCCAATTAGACAGATCATCTACCTCTGGGCTACTGTTTGCTGTCCAGTTAGGAGGATCTTTGACCTCTGGGCTACAGTTTGCTGTCCAGTTAGCAGGATCTTTGACATCTGGGCTACAGTTTGCTGTCCAGTTATCAGGATCTTCCACCTCTCTGCTACTGTTTGCTGTCCAGTTAGCTGGATCTTCGACCTTTGGGCTACTGTTTGCTGTCCAGTTAGCAGGATCTTCGCTCTCTGGGCGACTGTTTGCTCTCCAGTTAGCAGGATCTTCGACATCTGGGCTACAGTTTGCTGTCCAGTTAGGAAGATCTTCCACCTCTTGGATACTTTTTGATGTTCTTTTATCAGGTCGCAGGAGCATTCACCAACCCGAAACACATATAATTCCATTCAAATAAACCTCTTGGTGTGGAAAATGATGTTAAATGTCTAGAATTTTCAGACAACGGAATTTGAAAGTATCCCTTTGCCAAATCTAGTTTAGTAAAGAATGTAGCGTTAGCCAGCTGTGGAAGATCTTCCAAGATTGGAATAGGCTCAGCATCTGTGACTGTAACTTGATTTAGTTTCCGAAAATCAATACAGATGCGTAAAGATCCATCTGGTTTCTTCACCAATACCATTGGAGAAGAATATGAAGATGAAGAGTGTGAAATGATACCCATTTTAAGCATATCTGAGATTTCTTTTTCTACCTTATCTCTGTAGTGAAGCGGAATAGGATATGGTCTGATTTTAATCGGAGTAGAATCAGTGATCACGATCTCGTGAGATATTAAGTCAGTATGCCCTGAAAATACGTCAGAGAAAGAACGTAAAACATCACGGATCTGAATTTGTTCAGAATGCGAAAGTGATGAAGAAATAGAAACACCCTGCCACGTTTCATGAGCAGAAATAGAAGGTAAAGTAAATTCCAAAGGAATATCAGATGTAGTATCCTTAGACTGAACAATAGCACATGAGGATCGATGAACCTCATCCAAGACATCTACCAATTCCGATGGTCTAGGAGTGTATAATTTCAACATATTTAGATGATACGTTTTAATTTTGCCTCTGATAAGTGATATCAATTGAGTAATCAACATTCTTGATCTTTTTCACCACTTTGTATGGCCCCTGCCATGAAATTAACAACTTATTTTCCTTATTATATAGGTAGGAGAAGTAAGATTTCATCCCCTGGGACAAATGATCTTAGGGTACGAGATTGGTTATATAGCAACCTCGATCTTTGAGTTGCCGTTTGAATACTCTGTGATGCAATCTGACATGCATCCACTAACCTTTGTCGTAAATCAACAACGACCTCGTAACTACTGCGAGTTGCGTCATCATGAGAAGTACCAAGGATTAAATCCTTCAATAGATACAACGGACCTCTCGGATTCACTCCATAGACGAGTTCAAAGGGAGAGAACCCAGTACTCTCCTGAGGGATCTCGCTGTAAGCGAATAAAACCGATGAGAGAATCTCATCCCAGTCCCGAGGGTGTGCATCAGTAACCTTCCCAAGCATTGTCTTAAGTAAGAGAACCGTTAAATCTTTCACAAACCCCATTTGAACTTGGACTATAAGGACTTGTGAATGAATGTTTTATGCGATATAAGCTCTCTATCGCGCTCATAAGTTCAGACTTAAACTGTGTCCCTCTATCAGATAGGATTTCCTCAGGAAAACCTATCCTTGTAAAAATTAAGTTTAAAGCTTCCGCAACTGATATGGTACCTGGTACTAATGTTTTTTAACGGTATGGCCTTCGGCCATCTAGTGCACAAATCAATGCACGTTAAAATATCTTGAAAACCTCGATCCGACCTTATAGACAGTGGACCGATGATATCTATAGCTAGTTTCTTAAATGCGCGCACAGGCACATCTGTGACTTGCAAGGGTGCTGTCTGATTCTTACCCCTGCGTGCTACTTTTTGACAAGTATGACAAGATCTACAATATCTTTTTACACCTGTGTTGATACCAGGCCAATAAAAATTTGTAGTAATTCGAAACAAAGTCCGATTACGACCTAAGTGTCCTGCCATTGGTACGTCATGACCTGTATTTAAAACTAAAGGTCTAAAACTTTTTGGTACCACAATCTGTTTCTTTACCTGATCATCTCCCTTTTTAAAACATCTGATCAAAACATTGTTACGAAACTCCAACCAATATGATCAGCTCTTAGTGATCTTAATTTGTTTTGTTTCAGCCAAAGTGAATAATTTCTTTAAAGATTCATGCTCATTTTGTTTTTGTGTAAAGATAGTCAGAGAAATGTTTTGAGCATTTCTCAGTGGCGTCTGCTCAATGACAGATGGAGATGCATCGGTCAAAATACTCGCTTCATGCTGAGCTCTTGTAGTGACCGCATTCGCCACCAATGGGTGCTTGCTGACCCACTCTGCAATTTTCTCAGGTGAACAGTCTTTCACACCTGGAATGTTACCAAGGATCACGTCACTTACAGGATTCTCCAAGCCACACACGAGTACAGTCCCTGAATAAAAAGGTGTGTCGATCTCCGCCTTTGCCATGGGAAACCATTCAATGTTACCTCCAAAAGTAACACATGTCAGTGATTTTCCTGTAAATGATGATTTATCTAGCAACGATTTCCGTATCCCGACAATCGTGCAACCCGTGTCCCGAAGAATAGTGGCTGGTCTGTCACCTATAAACCCTTTGTGTAATGTAAGGTGACCAATGAAATCACAGACTGACATTGCCGGTAAAGTATGGACACACTCACGCTGACTGGCTGTAAAAGGGTTCTTAGCCTGCTCTACCAGTTCAACCGGCAAAGGCTTGGTCATACAGTTGTTTAGTATACGTCAGCTCAGCGTGATTTTTATGATTTCAATGGTGGAAAACTACAAAAGTTTGTTACTATTTATAGAACTACACCGAACCAATCAGAGGAAAGTCAAAAAGTATTTTTTTTTTTTTAGACTAGCATTTATGCGATTCTGAGCATTACCGAAAAATATAGTTTGTTGAATGAAAGTCAATATTCACAACATCATATTTCAAAAAGTATAAATGGTACAAGTTAATCTGCATACCACATAAATATATCTCAATTTTTTTTTCAGAGGATTTAAACATCTGTTTGTTCTTGTATAATTTTTTTAAATGTGTCCAGAGGCCAATTTGTCGCAGGGGAAGAAAAAAATGTGAAAATGAAGAAAAAAATTTTTTTTTAAGATACTGTCCATATTTCATTTTAAAAAATTTGTAGGCAATAATTAACAACATCTAAACAATAATTAGCAGCATCTAAACGCTATATTTTTTTAAAACAACTGGTTATTAGCATTTAAAAAGACATTTTTTAACTGGAGAAGAATGATCATGGCGCACGCTTTCCCTGCAAGAGGGCAATGACGCCTCAAAACCTAAATGTTTCAGAAGTCCAAAATACAATTCTTTGATATTTCCTGATAGTTTAATGTCTTTATCATTCAATATTAATGTCCTTATCATTCAACATTAATTAGACCTATCTGTATCTTACCTCTACACCTCACGGTAGAAGGGGAACGACTAAGTAGTAAGTACAGGGTTCGTAGCGACCTGAAAAACGAAAAAAAAAAAAAAAAATTCCAGGCCTTGAGAAGCCTGGAAAAATTGCTAAAATCCTTGAATTTTCCGCATCGGACCTTGAAAAAAAATACGAAATCGAAAGTTCGTTACTTTGTGTCCATTTTTCAGTTATTGATGGTATTTTTTGCAACAACAGACGCGACGAGTGCTAAAAATAAATCTGCGTTTACGCCATTAACGCAAAGCGCCGAAAACGAAACCGCCGAAAACTTGTGGAAATGGATTAAGTGCGCAAAGGGAAGTAAAAATTGTAAAGTTACCGTACAATTTTTACTTCCCTTTGCGCAAAGTTACTGTACAATTTTTACTTCCCTTTGCGCACTAAATCCATTTCCAGAAGTTTTCGGCGCTTGACGTAAACGCCGATTTATTTTTAGCACTCGTCGTAAGTAATAAATTCATTTATCTCATTTTTAAAACCTATGTAAATAAGTCCAGTTTATAGATAGGCCTACTGTACTTGCGTCTGTATTTACAATGTAGGCCTATTTACAGTTTAATTTTTAACCATGGCCAAAATTAGCCTATAGGCAAGCGTTTGAACGAAATCTCTTGGTTTACCTCTGCATACGGGAATATATTTGACACAGTTTAAGATGGACAGGAATAGAAATTGATGGCGATTCCATATCCTGTAGCATACCGTTATCAGACCCATGTCCCACTGTTCATTTCACCACATTTTTTGGAAATAAATATATTTTGAATGCTTTTTTATTCTATTTATGGTGAAAAGACTTATCCCGATCTACCTCTGAAGGGTTATAGTATAGGCTAATTAGGATAGGCCTAGGCCTACATGTTTTCAATTCCAGATAACATGAATAACCGCCGATACCCGAAAGTGGCATCACATCTGTCAAATCACTGTAATTAGGATAAATGAAAATCAGCAATTTTCTGGATAGGCCTAGGCTATGTTATTTAAAATTTAAAAAAAAAAAAATTAAATTTCTAAAAAATATCTAAACAAACAAACGAAACAAAACCCAACAAAAATAGTAAAGATGGCGGGGGGTGGGGGTGTAAAGGCCTGCAGTCTCCAGTTAGATATTTAATAGATTTTCACTTATCACAAGTATTACCCTCCCAATTACTATATATATTACCTTTTGTTCTAGTTAAATATTGTTTGACTATGCGTTTAGAATTATGAATTGGTAAATATACATAGCTTAGGCCTAGACCTACTCATAAGTTATTTGTGTGTTCCCCCCCCCCTTTTTTTTTAAACTAACACTACTAGGAGACCTACAGATGTGACATCATTTGTGACCAAGGAAAAAACTCTTGAGAGCTGAGATTATTTGGACTCTTTTTTTTCAGTGAAAAGTCACCATAGTTTTAATTCAAATTTCATACGCAACAAGGGACATATTCTCTTCTGTGGTAGTTTTGATTCAGCCTTCAGCTTTATTTCAAGACCTGAAATTTAGATTGGTGCATTTGGAACAGTAGCGGAAAATAGGAAGCATTTTCCTGAAGCACTGAAGAAAAAACAACTCACTGAAAAAGACAAATCATCCTGTGTTTTGTGCGACAGAAGATAAGGCATGCCGACAGTCACCTGGCATGATACGAAAAGATTTAACCTTATATCCACTGTTCACTCCAATGATAATATAAACAAGACAGTTTTGAGTTAGAAAGACAAATTCTTTAGGGCAGAACAATTCAGAAGCCAGTGCTTGCAGAAAAATACAGCAAAAGTATGGGAGGTGCAAGCTACCCCTACCCACACAGATCCTATTTTTATATTATTTCTTAGTTGAAACTGCCCTGGTCAATGGGCACATAACCCACAAAACTGCCAACTCTACAAAAAAAGATCAAAGCGAAGATCAGGATGCCAGTATGACTTATTGAACCTGCTATTCTTCGACACAATGTGAAACCTTCAAATCCACAGGTCACAACAACACGACTTACTGAGCACCACTTTATTGATAAATATGAAAGGGCAAGGTACAAACCAGACTGTAAAGTGTGTAAGGCTGCAGGGAACAGAAGCCAGACTTGCATGTACAGCCCAGATTGCAATGTACCTCTATGCCTGATACCCTGCTTCAAGTTAGACCACACAGTCAAGGATTATCAACGTGGATCGTTGACAAAGACTCTTGCAGAGGCCTACAGCTACAACTTCAACCCTTTAATGAAAAAAGCAGCTCAGACTCCAACTAGAGGTACTTGTGATAAATTTACCATGATACAACGTTAAAATATCTCCAAATTTAACGATAAAATGTAGGGTTAAAAATAATGCGTCAGATACTAGGAGACATGCTCGCCCATGCCCGCCTTTCCTGCCACCATTCAAATTATCTAGTTAGAAGTGCAGACGAAACGTTTACCCTTTGTAGACGGGAGAGAACGGGGGACACCAAAAGGAAAAATATGACTGAACACGTGTTTGAAGATCGCAAGGCTAAAAGACGCAATTGGGGGTGAAAAAAAAAAAAAAATTCACGTCCCTAGTTGACATAAAGTAAGGAAATGGACAAGAAAAGGACTTTAGCTCGTGTCAGAAACAGTCATTTCTTGGACTTTTACGATACTTGCTTGTTATTTGAATGCCGCGGCAAAACACATGAGAGAAGGTTTTCGAACAAATTTCAAAAACCAACTAACCTTGAAAAAGTAACTTGTTCTTAATAATAATGTTAGGAATATAAAACCTAGCTAGTTTGGTGGCCCGTCTTGAGCAGAGAAATAATATACTTTAAATTATACAGACGGATAGATAATAATGAAGATATTGACAAAAAACTGTGTTGTTCATATCAGACGAGCGACTGCACTGTTAAAAAATGTCACTAAATTTTCAAAAAATTGCGGCCTTGAGACTCAAGTGCTAAAATCGAGCTGTAATTAAAGAGAGGGGAAATGGTGGAGAATTGTGGTTAAAAATAACTTCGGAGGCAGAAGTGTGTAGGGTACTGCATGGAGGGGTCCAAGAACCAAGCGTGTTTTTGTATGAAAAACAAGTAGAGACAGACGGACTAACAGACCGTAATACATACTTGACTGAGATTTGACTGAAGTGACTTTTGGTTGTAGATTTGAAAGTTAGGGGGGGGGGGGGGGAAGTCGGCGATTGGTCAACGCATTTTATAGTAGCGGGACAGAGATGTGAAATTTTGCCATTTTGACATAAGTCTGTTCAGAGACGCAGTTTAAATTAATAAGTGGTGTTGATTCCCGAAGAATACAAATATATAGTGGGACGCCATCATACAGCCAGCAGCTCAGCTGAGTTTTGCTAGCAAATTTAACTGTGTTCTCAATTCTGAATTCTGGTAAGAATGAACAATATTTATTTGGTATATTTTAATAATTCGAGTGATTGATACTGCCATATCATAAAAATGAGTACGACAAGTAAGTGTTCGCTCTAGGTCCCCAGCCCAAGTTCATGGTCTAGAGACATACATACAAAGAGCATATATAGGAACGCCTAAAAAAAAAAAACTAGGAAAAAGGATCTAGTGTTGAGATCAGTGGAACATATCACCTATCTTATTCAATAGCAGGAAGCTATTGAACATATCTCAGATGCAATGTAGTCTTGGGGAACTAGTACTATGTGAAACCAACTGGGTAAGATGTGCTGTGTGGTCAGAGAGATCTGACCCAGTCTGTGTGGTGTTGTTGTGTAGTGTTGTGTGCAGAAGTGGCTCAGGAGGTAGAGTTCTGACACATGACCCAACACTTTTGTTTCAGAATTGTGAGTTTCTGTTTGGCACCAAAGCGGTGTCAAATGCTGTAGTGATATACACAAGTGTGGACCAGTGCAGTCTACCATTGTGTCAGAGCAGCCTATATTATTCCCCAGCACGGAGAGGAGGGGCCACCAGACTCTTGTACAAGATCGACGCAGGCGAGATAAGTGGTATCTGGCCTGCTGGACATTCACCAACGAAATTTTCAACTAATTTATCTCTAATTCACCATCAAATAAAGACATACCATTGTGGGAAATTAAACTATGTATTCATCCCCTAAGTCAATGGACAATGTTTGGTAGTCATAGACTGGGAGTGATGACACCACCCCAACAGCATATCTAGTAATAAGTTCTCCTGGGACTATCTTAATATAATTATTATTAACCAGTCATTTTAAATAATTAGGTACACATTTTCCATTTTATTATGTCATATGATTATGCATTCCATTTATAACTCCATAATATTTCTTATGTTCTGACCAACTAAACATTTGGTTCAGAACAAATAAATTTATCAAAAGATTTAAATTTTAAAACTAAAACAGCCTGAGTTAGTTCAGTGTGTTATAAAGTTTATTAGTATTATTAGACTTATTAAATATCTGTGTGTGTGTGTGTAATCTACCACAACACATTACATATCAGTACCCTAGACTTTTAACGTAGCTACATTCATTAGTAAAAAAGGATATGTGTGAGGTCGTAAGTGGTAGTAAGAAGGGCCTTCTGTAATTCACATCTACATTTATCTCAGGAGCCTTCACAGCTGACCTCATACATCACACTAGGTAACATCAACCATACAAAACCATCAAAATCCACTACATATATTGGAGTCTTGTCCAGGGATAATTAGCTTATCAGTAATATTAGGATCTCCTGCTGGGAGAATTAAATCAGGGGGACAAATTGTAAAAATTAAAAGTGTCCCTTAAAATTGAAAGTGAGAATAAAAGTTGGTGAATCTTCACAGCCAGTGGTAATTAATTAATTAATTGGTTAATTAGAATTACCTTAGTCAATAGTTAATTAGAATTACTTTGGTTATTGATTAGATTTTTACCTTGATCATTGTTATTTTGTGTGATGGCTGAGCTGGCAAAGTTCAGATCAGCTGCTGTGCTAACGGCGAAGGAAATGGGAATGGATGGTCAGATTTTAATTCAGTATGTAACTGCTGAATGTGACAAGTATATTGAAAGGGAAGATAGGAGGTTAGCTGAAGAGAAGAGGTTACAAATTGAGGCTGATAGAGAACTTAAGAGGCTGCAGATTAAGGCAGAAGAAAAACGACAGCAAAGGGAAGCAGAAGATAAAAGATTGACTGCCGAAAGAGAGGCAGAAGATAGAAGGTTGCAAAGGGAAGCAGAAGATAAAAGATTGACTGCCGAAAGGGAGGCAGAAGATAGAAGGTTGCAAAGGGAGCATGAATTACGACTAAGGGAGCTGGAGTTACAAGGCCAGGCTCCTGAAAATGGTGCCAGCCCTTTTGCCTCAGATGCTACGCCTAGTCAGGGAGCCTCAACATCAGCTATGGGGTTTAATTTAGACCATTTTGTTGAAAAAGACGATGACATCGAGGGGTACCTCAGTCGTTTTGAATTATTAGCTACTACATATGGGTTAGAGAGAGAGAGGTGGAGTTTAAAGTTATCACAGGGACTGAGAGGTACTTCTTATGAAGTCTTCGCAAAAATGAACAGAGAAGACCAAGACAATTATGATATGTTAAAGCAGGCTTTGTTATTGAGGTACGAAAAAAATGGTGAATTTTATCGTAAGAAATTTAGAAATGCCAAACTGTTGTCTGGGGAGACATACCACCAATTCTCTGCCAGACTGGAAACCTATTTCGAGAAATGGACTGCTCTGGGGAAGACCCAAGATCTTAAAGAGATGATCATGCTAGAGCAATTGAGAGAGTCCATGGCTCCAGACTTGAGAAAATTTCTCATGGAACAAGGTGCAGAGAAGTTGGGGGAGGTTTTAAATGTCGCTGAGAGGTATCAGGCAGCCTAGGCAGAGGTAAGTGGCACTAAAAAGAAGCACATATAAACTTTTAAAGCTCCACAGCCATTTAATAAATTTGAAAATAGAGAACAGGGTAATAAAGGCAGGACAAACTTCGAACGGCCAAGAAATGATTATCGAGACAGAAACTCACAGTTCAATGACCAAAAATACAATGAAAGAAAACCGTTTAACCAAGGAAAAAGATGGTGCAAATGGTGCAAGAAGGATAACCATAACACCGAATTTTGTAGAAGGAAACCTTCAAACATTGCTGCAATGAAGTCGGGGACTCAAAGATTAAAGGTTAATCCTAATGGACAGCAGGAACCTTATCACCCCCCAGTTTGTGAGGATGTTATTTGTAATGGGGTCACCATAAGGTGCCTTTATGATACAGGTTTGGATTATGATTCAGTCGTGAAGTCTAGCCTAGTGGACCCAAGTCAGTATACCACAGAAACAGTGGAAATACAGGGGGCGACTAAGGACATACCACTCATGACACTTCCCATCGCAAGGATAACGGTGAAAACTCGCTATGTGGAAGGAGAAATCAGAGCAGCAGTGATAGATGAACCAATCTACCCTCTGATATTGGGGTGTAGATACGTCTTCTTGGGGAATCCCGAGAGACCTGTGATCACGGCGACAGTGCAGACCAGGTCACAGAAAAAGAAGGTGAACCTATAAATGCTCATCCAGAGGAGATGAGGAAGGCGCAGGCTGAGGATAGGACACTCAAGCCATGTTTTAAAAAATTGCCCAAATGCCACACACCTCCAAGCAAGGAGGAATATTTTATGAAGGACAGATTGCTATATAGGAAGACAGGAACTAGATCCACTGGTCACGGACAGTTGGTTCTTCCCAAGGTATATAGGGCAAATTTAATAAGGAGCTTACATGTTGGAAAAGATGGTGACCATGAGAAAGTTGGTACCATCTGCCAAAAAGTTGCTCGAAAATACTATTGGCCCGACGTAAATGTCGATATTGAAAACTTTGTAGAAGCATGTGGCGTATTCCATGAGGGAACACCCACTAAGGGAAAATATGGGCAGGACCTAGAAACGCCACGGGGCACTCTTAGGCCTGGAAGGAAAAATTATTATACTCAGGTAGACAAAGTGCAATGGGAGCCCCCTTTTCACACCCAGTCTTCACTTGAATGGATTAACATGGCCACTATGCAACGAGTACAAAGAAGAAAGTTACCCCAGAATAAACTGACAATCCCTCGGTCAGAGTTATATAAACTGGATGAAACTAAAAGAGAGCGAAGATCTCTCATAAGCAATCTAAAGTGGGAAGACAAACCCAAGAAAAAAATTGGTAGTGGTCGATTTGTGAGTGATGATTCTAGGAAGAAACGTCCTCATTATAAGGCTTCTAATGGAAGGGACCCGACGGGTTCCATGAAAAATAAGTATGATAAATTAAAAGTCCAGATGTAGCTTTATTAAGGACCTGGACAGATGAGAAGGCAGAAGAGACTGTTACCTCATCTTATCAATACGTGAACGAACTGACCACTCGTCTGAAAGCTGGATGGAAACTGGCAAATGATAATTTGAGACAAGCCAGGAAGAAACATGCAGCATATTTTAATAGGAAGGCAAAGGACAGAGAACTAGCTGTGGGAGAGAAGGTGCTTCTTCTACTACCCGGCAGCCAGAATAAATTACAAATTGGATGGCAAGGTCCATATACGGTTCTAGAGAAGGTGTCTAGAACAAACTATAAAATTGACAAAAAGGGGAAGGAGAAAGTTTATCATGTAAACCTTTTAAAGAAGTATCTGGACAGACCACTCCAGGAAAGCACCCCCTCACTGGCCTTGGCTATCGCAACTCAAACGCAAAAGGAACCACTCACCTCGCATGAATACCCATTACATCCTTGTGAAACAGCAGCACAGGTAAAAGCCAGTAAGCACCTGACTAAAAATCAGAGGGAGAGAGTTCAACAGGTTCTGGAGGAACATACTGATGTATTAACAGATAAACCAGGACATACAAATTTGCTACAGTATGACATGAAACTGGTAGACTCAAACCCAATCTGTATGAGAGCCTATTCTATTCCGTTCGCGAAGGAGAAGGCATTGAAGGAAGAAATAGATTATTTGTTGAAGGAGGGGATTATTTCACACAGTGAATCATCTTTTAGCTCCAGTGTAGTTTTGTTGAGGAAACCGTCTGGGGAACACAGACTGTGCATAGATTACAGGAAACTGAATGCTGTCACAGAAGGACAAGTGGATCCATTACCAGACACAAAACAGTTATTTGCCAGATTAAACAAGGCAAAATACTTTTCAAAGGTGGATCTTAGTAAAGGCTATTACCAGATTCCAGTGAAGCCTGAAGTGAGACCTTATTTAGCGTTTAGCACATCGGAAGGACATTATGAATTCAACATGCTACCATTCGGACTGAAAAATGCTCCGAGTGTATTTTCAAGGATGATGCGCAAATTGTTGGATCCCCTGAATAACCCATGTATCACGAATTTCATGGATGATATTCTCGTCGCCACAGAGACATTTGAAGAACACATTGACGCTCTAAAAATGTTATTTGATAGGCTTAGGGAGGCGAACTTAACTGCTAGGCCAACAAAATGTTGTATTGGATGCAAAGAGTTGGAATTCTTGGGACACACTGTATATCAGGGTAACATGACCCCTGATCCCAAGAACTTGGAAAAACTGCAGAGAGCACCTAGACCACAAACAAAAAAGGACGTGTGATCATTCATGTCGTTATGCGGATTTTATCAAAAATGTATCAAAAATTTTAACTCTATTTGTGCTCCTCTGACTGATCTGACTCGCAATGGACTTCCAGATAAAATTATTTGGACTGCGCAATGTGAATTAGCTTTCCAAGAATTAAAGGAAAAACTCACTAGCAAGCCTATTCTCAAATTGCCTGATTTGACACAGGACTTCGTGGTGAGAACAGATGCAAGTAATGTAGGCCTCGGGGCGGCTTTGTTGCAAAGGTCATCTTCACCCGATGGGGAACTGAACCCAGTCGCTTATGCAAGCCGCAAATTGAATAAAGCAGAGCAAGGATAATCCACAAGCGAAAAAGAATGTTTAGTGTTAATCTGGGCAATAGAGAAGTTCCAAATCTATCTGTATAGTAGGACTTTTGTGATCCTGATGGATCATCAGCCCTTCGTATTCTTATCTCAGGCTAAGCATGAAAACGCAAGATTGTTGAGGTGGTCTTTATTACTGCAACCTTATCAGTTTATTATCGAATACATCCCAGGGTCATTGAATGTCGGTGCAGATTTCCTCAGTCGGCACCCCTGTGATCAAAATTAGAGTATTGGTAGGCGTGAGGAGAGATTTTATCTATGTGTATCACTGGTTTTGGAACTTGCTGTAGTGCATGTTCTCAGGTGGGGAGATGTGTGATACATTTACCATGATACAACGTTAAAATATCTCCAAATTTAACGATAAAATGTAGGGTTAAAAATAATGTGTCAGATACTAGGAGACATGCTCGCCCATGCCCGCCTTTCCTGCCACCATTCAAATTATCTAGTTAGAAGTGCAGACGAAACGTTTACCCTTTGTAGACGGGAGAGAACGGAGGACACCAAAAGGAAAAATATGACTGAACACGTGTTTGAAGATCGCACGGCTAAAAGACGCAATTGGGGGTGAAAGAAAAAAATGCACGTCCCTAGTTGACATAAAGTAAGGAAATGGACAAGAAAAGGACTTTAGCTCGTGTCAGAAACAGTCATTTCTTGGACTTTTACGATACTTGATTGTTATTTGAATGCCGCGGCAAAACACATGAGAGAAGGTTCTCGAACAAATTTCAAAAACCAACTAACCTTGAAAAAGTAACTTTTTCTTAATAATAATGTTAGGAATATAAAACCTAGCTAGTTTGATGGCCCGTCTTGAGCAGAGAAATAATATACTTTAAATTATACAGACGGATAGATAATAATGAAGATATTGACAAAAGACTGTGTTGTTCATATCAGACGAGCGACTGCACTGTTAAAAAATGTCACTAAATTTTCAAAAAATTGCGGCCTTGAGACTCAAGTGCTAAAATCGAGCTGTAATTAAAGAGAGGGGAAATGGTGGAGAATTGTGGTTAAAAATAACTTCGGAGGCAGAAGTGTGTAGGGTACTGCATGGAGGGGTCCAAGAACCAAGCGTGTTTTTGTATGAAAAACAAGTAGAGACAGACGGACTAACAGACCGTAATACATACTTGACTGAGATTTGACTGAAGTGACTTTTGGTTGTAGATTTGAAAGTTAGGGGGGAAGTCGGCGATTGGTCAACGCATTTTATAGTAGCGGGACAGAGATGTGAAATTTTGCCATTTTGACATAAGTCTGTTCAGAGACGCAGTTTAAATTAATATGTGGTGTTGATTCCCGAAGAATACAAATATATAGTGGGACGCCATCATACAGCCAGCAGCTCAGCTGAGTTTTGCTAGCAAATTTAACTGTGTTCTCAATTCTGAATTCTGGTAAGAATGAACAATATTTATTTGGTATATTTTAATAATTCGAGTGATTGATACTGCCATATCATAAAAATGAGTACGACAAGTAAGTGTTCGCTCTAGGTCCCCAGCCCAAGTTCAGGGTCTAGAGACATACATACAAAGAGCATATATAGGAACGCCTAAAAAAAAAAAACTAGGAAAAAGGATCTAGTGTTGAGATCAGTGGAACATATCACCTATCTTATTCAATAGCAGGAAGTTATTGAACATATCTCAGATGCAATGTAGTCTTGGGGAACTAGTACTATGTGAAACCAACTGGGTAAGATGTGCTGTGTGGTCAGAGAGATCTGACCCAGTCTGTGTGGTGTTGTTGTGTAGTGTTGTGTGCAGAAGTGGCTCAGGAGGTAGAGTTCTGACACATGACCCAACACTTTTGTTTCAGAATTGTGAGTTTCTGTTTGGCACCAAAGCGGTGTCAAATGCTGTAGTGATATACACAAGTGTGGACCAGTGCAGTCTACCATTGTGTCAGAGCAGCCATATATTATCCCCCAGCACGGAGAGGAGGGGCCACCAGACTCTTGTACAAGATCGACGCAGGCGAGATAAGTGATATCTGGCCTGCTGGACATTCACCAACGAAATTTTCAACTAATTTATCTCTAATTCACCATCAAATAAAGACATACCATTGTGGGAAATTAAACTATGTATTTATCCCCTAAGTCAATGGACAATGTTTGGTAGTCATAGACTGGGAGTGATGACACCACCCCAACAGCATATCTAGTAATAAGTTCTCCTGTGACTATCTTAATATAATTATTATTAACCAGTCATTTGAAATAATTAGGTACACATTTTCCATTTTATTATGTCATATGATTATGCATTCCATTTATAACTCCATAATATTTCTTATGTTCTGACCAACTAAACATTTGGTTCAGAACAAATAAATTTATCAAAAGATTTAAATTTTAAAACTAAAACAGCCTGAGTTAGTTCAGTGTGTTATAAAGTTTATTAGTATTATTAGACTTATTAAATATCTGTGTGTGTGTGTGTGTGTGTGTAATCTACCACAACACATTACATATCAGTACCCTAGACTTTTAACGTAGCTACATTCATTAGTAAAAAAGGATATGTGTGAGGGCGTAAGTGGTAGTAAGAAGGGCCTTCTGTAATTCACATCTACATTTATCTCAGGAGCCTTCACAGCTGACCTCATACATCACACTAGGTAACATCAACCATACAAAACCATCAAAATCCACTACAGTACTTAACTACTCAAACATTTACAAACGCTCATTGTCAGATGCCACAGACGCAGAATACATTCAAAAAAGACAAACACGAAAAATGCTGTTTTTTTTTTTAAACATTTTATTCCAATTTTATTACCTTTTTATGTTGATATACGTGGTTAATCGTTAAATCAATACGTCAATCAAGCTTATTTTATTCATTACCATGCATGTCACTAACATTTTATTGCGCTGATGTTGAACAAATTCACTAAAGACTTGGAAAAAATGTCTGTTTTTCAATCTTTTATGAATTTAAAAAAAAAAAAGTTAATTTTAAAGAAATCTGCAAACACCCTTGGTAATGGGAGACGGTAATGCTGGTCAGCAAAGTGATAATTATATCTGAGAAAATTAGATGAGGAAAATATTAGAGTTTTTCATCCTTGAAAATCACGTGCTGGACTTGGAAAAAGCCTGGAAAATGCTTGAAGAAATTTGCTATGAACCCTGTAAGTAAGTATCTTAACTGAGCCTTCAGATTTCTAAGGGCATTTCGTCCTTTACAAATTTTATCCACATCCTGCTTTGCGGTGCAGAGACCCCCTTGGCTTATGATTGTGTTATATAACTCTATCTTCTTCTCTGCATTTTTAATATCTTTCTCTTTTTTCCTCCTATTGTTGTCAATGTCAGTTATTTGCGGTTTAATTTTTTTCTTTGACTGCCCTCTCTGACTCCTTACTCAGTTTTTTCCATTCCAGTCTATGTTTTGGGTTCTTAGTCGTCACTCTTGCATTCTCTACTTTTATTTTATCTGCTCCTTCCTCTTCTCCATTTCACTTTTTATCTGTTTGTAGTGTGTTACTTTGTGGTCTGTAGCTTTATGGAAAAAAAAAAACTACAAGCAGTCTACCTCAAGCCATGTTGCATTCCCATCCTCCTTCAGATAACAACGTTGTGCAAGGACCTTGTTTGTCAGATTGACAGCTGGCACCTTTGGACGGCAACCCTTCCCAGTCATTAAAAATGGTTTTTCATAGCATCGTAGTAGGAGTCATCTGGAACAATAAAATTCCAGAAGTTATTTTTTTTTTTTTCTCACATGTATAGAGAATTACATGTACTATTACTATTAATGGCTTGTTCTTGTTCAGAGTTTCTACTTGATTTTTTTTTCATATTATTTGGAATTGAAAACAATATGTATCCTAATTATAACCCATCAGAGGTTGAACGTGATATTTTTCATCCTTAATTTAAAAAAAAAAATATATATATATATATATATATATATATATATATATATATATATATATATATATATATATATATATATCTTCTTTTCGGGGAGTTTTAAGACTATCAACTAGTGTCTGCTAGTCCGGACATTTCAGTACAGCATCAGCAACTTTAATTATGACATTGTCCGGATTCAGTCCTAGTCTTGACTCGATATGTCGGCCATTGGCATTGGGCCTTGCGATATCATTTGCTTTTGAGATCATAATTCACCCTATTATGTTGCAAAAGAAACCTTCATTTAATTACTAATTAATCAAAACATGCATTTTTTATTCAAATTGATAACTTTACTTTCTTAGCTTTCCAAGCTCTTGAAAAAATTAGATTGATGTGCGAATGTCTGAAGTCAGTGAAGTGGTGATAACAATTCAATCCACGTTGTTACACGAAAACTGTGCGATCATGTTAAATTGCTAAATAGTATTAAAACTATTGTAAATTTTACATTTGAAGTTCAAAACATTGTTAATAAGTGATATACTTACGTATAGTCAACCTCAAATCAGATGTGATGATGTTTGAACATGAGCCAATATAAGTGGCGTCCCGATCTTGATCGACATCGGGAGTTATCACGGCTAATGGAACAGCCTCGCTCTCTATCCTTCGCTAAAATTCTAGGCCTAACTTGAGCGATACAGAACTTACTCAAAGTCAATTCTCTCGACCGCCAAATATCAGAAGTCTTTAAAATGTCACACGAATATAGGAAAATGGCTCCCAAATCTTCTCATACATTTCAAACAATTATAACACCATTTAAAATGTCAAATTTGGTAACATTTCAACTTCACTTCGAGATATCGACGTTTTACACTTTATTTTCTACAGTTTGCAATATATGAAACTAAAGATACACTTTTCCCCCTAAAAGTTGTGAAAACAGTGTGCAAATTGGTGGTATGGCGGTCGAGAGACCCTTATTTGAATGAAGCGGGGTGAGACGAAAACGTTCGGAGACGCAGCGTGCCGGGGGCAAACTGCGCATAACGTTGCTGTTCGTTTTTATTAGTAAAAAAAATACTTTAATAGCTTTTATTTTTTTTATTAATACACTTCAAAAGAGAAGTAGATAAAGAGTATCGTGATATAAATTTTATTACAATCCGCTTAATAGCAAAGGGACAGTGACGAATTAAACTTGACGAATTTCCCTCAGTTTTATCCACTTTCGTCCGTTTTCAACAGCTCGAAGCAGGCACTTTGTGGTACCTACTGGTAGCAGTATAAATATTAAAATCAGGAACAGTACGTGTAGTCATTCCAGTGACCCTTTAAAAAAAGAAATGGAACAGATTTTCCAAAATATTTATTTCATTTTGTAAATAATCTTTCTTGAGTTTGATAATTCCTGACCCAAAAGATTGAGGTTCAGGACAATTAAACTGTACAGAAACTTTCATACAGCCTTGCTTAATTAATTTTTTTTAAGTTGAAGTTCTGTTTGAAATTAATAATTAAATAAAGTACATACATTTCCAATAGACCCGTAGCTAAATCATGTGGGATCAGTAGAGGTAGCGGTTAGGGACTCGGAGATCATCATCATCTACTCTGAGAACTTACATAGCTTGACCCCATCTTGATTGTCTATACACCCTTGCTCTTTTCAGAGAAGGGGGTATTTCTTATAAGACCAGTCTCTTATCTGGCACTATCCTGGTATCCTCTGATACACCTATTTGTCCAGGATAGCCTATACCTTTAGTAACATCAAAACCTCTTATGACAAAATTATTGCCATGAGAACCTAGTGGAACAGCACCAATATGTTGGGCATTAATCTTTGCAATCTCAATCTCTTTTTCTTTATCAGCCTGTAATTTCAATGATTGAAGTTCTATAGCATTTCTGTGTACTTGATCCATCTGAAGAAGTTCCATCTTACGTAGTTCCATTTTCTCCCGTTCTAATTCTCTAGATGCTTCTTGTTCTACTAATTTCTTCTCTTCAAGTTCCCTTTCTTGAACCAATTTCTTCTCTTCAAGTTTCTTTAATTCTCTTGCTTGAGCAAGTCTTTTCTCTTCCAATTCCCTTGCTTGATCAAGCTCCTGCTTCTTTAATTCTCTTTGTTCCTTTCTTTCAATACGTTCCAAATAGTCATGATAGTTTTTCTCTGCATAAGCCTCTAGCTCAACTCCAGATTTGCCTAAACGCTAACGCATATCAATAAATTCTGATAATGAAGACATCTTGTGTTCTACGTTGAATCAACAAGTGTCAAATCTCCCTGTAATATCAATTAATTACGTACAATAACTTATGGCGTTGACTGAATTTATACCTTATGACGGAATGAACATACCAAGAATGAGAGACGAGCACAGTGAAAAAGAATGGCACAAGTCAATGATGATGGTAATAAAGTGACATGTCAAATTACAGCACATTACTCAACGAATATAAAGGAAATAAAAAAAACAAAGACATGTTGACAAGTAAAAAAAACTTGGTATAATCCCATGTACAATAAACAAGACAGAGAAGAACGCACAAATACAGCAAATCGTCCAATTTTACAATGAGACAAGAGTGATAGAGAAACAGCTGTACAGACAAGTGACCCACTTACGTAAATTAGTGAATAAAAATATGTGACGTAAACTAGACGAAACAATCTATACAAATACTGATGTCTGCTATGCAGTCAAAGACTAAAATTCCACTGTTATTTTCTTTGACTGGACAACCAACAATCACCTAGGCTAATAGTTCATCGTCATTTGTAAAATTTCCGGAGAAAATTTACAAATAGTGAGCGCCACCACCTCCCATTTAATTTATACAAATAAACATGCAGATGAAGAAAACATGGAGGACTAGATGTTGACTGGCAAAGACTCTGAAATGGTCAAATAATGTCACGCATTAGACAAATCGAAACACTACTTATCTTTCTTGTTGAACTCAGAACCTCTATAGATAAGGAATCAGCGTGTTTGTGCCTCATATCAACCTCAGGAAGACATAAATGGATGAAACCATCGCTTGACTCCAAGTTGAACAAAAGGTCGTTTGAACGTTTGCCGGCTATGATGACATCATTGAGTAAAATTGCCAGATTGTCCTTTAACGTTCAAGATTGAAAATTGCGTGATTTGCCAGTATTAAAATCTTGAATGTAAAGAAGTATAGTCCGAACCGGATCAATTTAATGTCGAAGCGTTGAATCTTGACAGTCCTCAAGGTCAGGTCAACAATCTTTGATGCATCTTCAAGGAGTAGCCGTTACATGGCATCTTCCATCATGAAATTTAGTGAATGTAGTTTTTATCGACACTTTATAATCGTATAGTTCTTCAAATGATAAAAGTCCTGCATAAAAGTTCAGTGCAGTAGTCCAGCCTCAGTTGACTTCATATTCGTTGGAAGAAAAAATTCGTTTCTTGATGTCCCAAGATGTACCGTACTTAAAGGTGGAGTCCAAGTAGACGAACTTGCCAATTATAGGACGGGCCCCCCAGTTATTTCTCCTCTGTTAAGGGATGGAGAAATTTCCTGAATTCTTTCGTTGTCTAGGGTCCATTAGTTTTAATAAAGATGTGAAAGTTCTTTTATTTTGATTTGGTGTGTATTGTTGAATATTCTGGAAGCCAATCTTCGTGGATACCTTTTTCTGTCAAACTTCAAATACTGAATGAGGCTATCAACTGTTTGATTGAACCTTGAATGATTGAATAAACCTCTGTGCTTAGACGATTTGGCAACAGTTTAATAATTAGTAAGTACGAATTCACAAACGCCACAATCACAAATATGGCATGAATACTCCCTCTCTATCTTTCAGTCTAACACAGTAACATTATCTTGGTTCGCTTTTTATACAATGTCATTCAACTCCAACTTTTCCATAGTTGATACTTTTGTAATATCATTCCTTAAATCCATTTAACATCGGGGTATTGAGCATCCCGGCATAACTAAAAGTTCATTATACTTTTTCCAACAACATCCCGGTATCTTTAATATTCATACATCATAATTTTCACTCCATAAACTTCGGGGTATGTCGCATCCTGGCATAACAAATATTCATTTATTTTATTCCTATAACTTCGGGGTATGTAGCGTCCCGGTATAACCAATATTCATTTTGAATAATCCTTTTGACCTCAGGGAATGAGACCTCCCGGTATAACAACTGTTCAATTATATCTGTTCATATAATTCTAGTTTAACATACTTCTTTGTCTTGGAAATTATCGTCCCGTATTGACTTCAATTATAATCCTGGCATTTTCTCATGCCTTTCATTTAAAGCATATAGCTTACCATTATCCTCAGAAATATTTATTGAATACACACTCCAATATACTGGCTGATGCACAAGCCATTAGACACACATCTTGACGCTATGGCGTCATATTCCACCCTGCCTATTACGTCATCCCTAGATACTCATCTCACAGCGACCGCTTTCATGTATCTCTTGCATTCAGTTGAGGTACGACATGGTGTGACAAAAATCCGGCACTAAATAATAAGTTGCCGCGATAAAAATCACATCATGAAGCAAGCCTGAAACATGGACAGCCAAAATAACAACCTTTTTGGCTAGACACTACCTTTACCTTTTTAAGTGGGTAAAAAAAAAGGTAAAGGTAGTCCCATAGCAGATACTGCCACAGGGGAGTGAAGTGTTACAGACTTCACTATACTAGGTCCAGCATCGAGGTGGGGTGACCAGTTCCCTTCCTCGTTGCCTTTTCTTTCCCTAACTTCAGGCCAAAGTCAGGTACCCATTTGCAGCTGGGTAGACTGCAGCGTATTGACACTGCAAATAGAAACCGACACGTATGCAGCGAGAGACCAGTGTTCTAACCACTCTGTCAATCGAACGCTCAATAAGTGGATCCTTGCGTAGAATAGGACTAAAATGGTATGACAAGGTCACCAATGTGAAACTGATGACAAGAACCAGATAAGTGCCAGTGGAACAAGAGGTGAGAAAAAAATGCTGATGATGGATAGGACACACATTGAGGAAACCTGTTTATAGCATTACAAGGCAGTCCTTGTTCTGGAATCCCCAAGGTAAGAGAGGCAGAGGTAGACCAAAAAAACACATAGAGAAGAGAACTAGTGATTGAAGTGAAAATGATGAAGACATGGAAAGGAACTTGAGCTGATGGTACATGACAGACAGAAAGACTTGGCATGTGTTTGTTGAAGGCCTAAGCTCCTTTGAAAGTTAAAGGATTGATTGATGTGAGAATCTTTCTGTAACCTTTCATCTCAAGTGCCTGTATTCTTTCTGAATCTGATGCCAAAGTAGTTAACTTGTGTATAAGATCATGGGAATTACAGGCAATTTAGGAGTCAAAGTTTGGTTTAAAGAGATATTTTGGAATTTAGTAATGAGTGTAGGTTTGCTACTGCCATTGCTGAAAATAAAAAGCAACTGAAAAAGACTAGCACATTTCATTAACTGACAAACACAGAAAACAAGTAAAAATTCATAACAAACCCCAGCATAGCTTTTGTGCTTATCTTAATATATGCTAAATTTATCTTTTGTTCATGCATGGAGGCATATCTGGGGTCATTGTTATATGACCACCAGCTAAGCACAATGCTTTAATATAGAAATGTGGAAGTGAACCTCTGTCTGTGAGGCTAATTACACCCTCAGTGACACTTGAAATCATCCATACACTTCCAGGGATTCCCCCTGTGGTGAAACATGAAGAGAACCCGGCATTGCACACTAAGCTTGGAGGAGTCACTTGAGCCCCATACGTAACTCTGGCTTTTACCTATGCAAGAGGATCCATGATAGGCAGGGGGAGCTGAGAAGTGGCTCTATGAAGGAAGTGACAGTTCCTTGGGAGAGCCCTGAACCAGAGCACAGTATTTTAAGGGGAGGTTAAACCCCCAAAATGAAAAACATAGAATTATATGATAATAGCTATATCTGGTCATTTATACAAGCAAAATGACTGAAAAAAATACAAAACATTGAGGTATATACTGAAAATTTGCAGTCTATGGGGGGAAAAATAGTAGAAAAAATGCAAATTTTAGCTTTTTTGGGGTATTTTGTTGCCCACGATATCTCAAATGTGAGTACAACTTGAGTTATGAAATTTGGCTGTTTCATTTGTTAATATATGATGATTTTATACTAAAATAATTTTGATTGGTTTGATATCTGAGTTTTTTTGGATTTTAACATACCAGTCGACAAATAGTTGAAACTTTTTAGGGGGGTATCTTAGCTATTTCTTAAGTTTTGTAGTTTAACATATATGCTTTATTTTAGTTTATTTTTATGAGCACTATGTGTAACAGCATATGGCCCAAAATTCACTGCTGTATCACTAATAGTTTTTGAAAAATCGTGGGCTACATGCCCACATTTGTGTGAAAAATGCAGTTTTGAGAAAATTAAGAAAAAAGGGAAGAATTACACTTTACACAAAATTTACTCACCTCAGTATCCCCCTGCTGACGCTGGGTTGGCCATGTCCTCGGGGGAGACCCTGATGCCATCGCGGGAGCAGCTGTGCTTTGGACCCCTGGGGGGGGGGGGGGGGGGCAAAAGAGGGGCCGACCGGAGGCAGCCTGGCGGGGGGGCTGTGATGCAGGGAATGAACCAGAGTTGGGGCACTGTACAAAGGATGGCCACCGACCGAGCAAGGTGGAATCAATTTGTTGTTGCCCTACAAGACGCCACTAGGCGTGATGGCCACTGACTGCTTTGACGGTCGGCGGCTAAGGATCAAAGAAGAAGAAGAAGTATCCCCCTGCTATGTAGGAATCATCTCTGGTATTTTCCGTTATTTATTCCATGGGCTGTTTCATACTTTGCAGCTTATTTTTCATTAAATTCTTCATTTCAGCAGACTGTATGCGCTTTTCGTCAGTTTCCAAAAAAATACATCCTTTCTGGTAGACACATGCACTATGTGGGGGGGAAGCCATTGCACTACCTTCAGCAGACTCAGTACATGTAGGAGAGGCTTTGCTCTCGATATTCACAAGATTAGGATTCCCTTATCAGATATTAACTGACAATGGTTCACAGTTCAGAGGGAAACTGATGGAGGAAGCTTTTAGGATTTTTCAAACTATACACGTCCACACATCTTATCATCCACAATCGAATGGACAAGTGGACAGATATAACGGGACTCTACTTATAATTTTACGGAAGCTCGCACATGAGAAACCAGAATCCGGGGATTCGTTCTTACCTGCAGCTTTATTTGCGTATAGGGAGGTATCCCACCACTCTACTGGAATACCTCCAGCCATGTTATTATTTGGACGACCCATCAAAGGACCCAACGGTTAACAAAAATTAGCCAATCAAAATTGTTTTTACACATGAAACAATGTTTAACAAACTTTAATTTTGTTTGCTTCAGGGAAATGAATACCGAAATTTTTTAAAATTCCATGCATTAAAAGCGAAGATATACCAATTTGTATATTTTGCATATATAATTAGGTAAAAGTACACTTACCTGACATACTTTAAAAATTTATATAAAATCATCCACAAAGGTTTTAGTGAAAATAAACATACAGAAATGTGGGCAAATGAATGTACTTTCCAGTGCAATATATATCTAAAATTTGATATTTTCAATGAAATTCTTCATTTTTGGGGGTTAAACCTCCCCTTAAATCTGAATATTTGGAGAGCCCCCACATGGATGGCGGGGAATGCACATATGCCATGTGCTTCTTCCTATTAGCTTGAGCCTAAGTGTGAAGATCCTTTAAATGCAAGTCAAGCTGGAGAAACTGGAGATAATGACTTCAACTCAGCACATTTTAGAATGGCAGAAGAGCCACAAGAAAAGCCTAGATCTACAGAGTAGATAATATCAAGATAACTTCAACTTGGTATTGGCTGCAAAAGAGTGAGAAGTTCAGCAGCTCTAGTTAAATAACACCAAATCTTGTGTTCAAAGTGCATTTCAGGAAGAAAAGAACATATGATTGTACCCTTACCTGACAGAAGTTCTTTTTACATAGCTTTAAAAATTGAAAAGTGAAGTCTTTACTGAAGATAATAAATGAAAGAAAAACAGAACAAGTAAAATCTATCATTAATATTAAACCACTGCAATTACACTTTATTTCATTTGGCATAAAATAACAATGTAAGCCAGCCTTCAGAAACTTACTCATAAATATGCTGGGAAATTTAAATGTACTCTTAATTTTTACAAGTATTAATTTGCATCATTACAAATCTAAAACAGAAATTGTTGGCTTTTCACATATTTTTTTAAGAAAATACCAGTGTAACATAAAATGCAAATCAGCTTTTTCTTTACACCTTTCTTTAAAATGAAAAGCATTCGCACAATCTCAGCTGGCGTAAATAGAACAAACAAAGTCGATATACTGTGGCTGAACTTTGGCTACCTTGCGAAATTCTTCACACAATGTTTTAGGGCACTGCATCTTACTCCAGCTCACAGGAACCATGTTGACCCCTGCACAGAATGATAAAATACTGTAAGTCTTTTTTTTTGCTTGCAGTTAGCAGTGTTTGTGGTTTGTGAAAACATGCATACTTAGACAATTGCTATAAAATTGTACATTTCTTAAAATTGAATGAGGTTTCTGAAGTGACAAACAAACAGAACAAATGATCCCTCAGGCATGACTAATGTGATATGACTCAGATATGACTAATGTGCTAGAGTAATGAGGATATCCTGAAAGAGGCTGATGTGCAAACGAACCTTATTCATGTTATAAAGAAGCAATATACTTTCTTTGGGCATGCTACGAAAGCTAGAATATATTATGAAAGATTGACAGAAAAAGAGACAGAGGAAGACAAAGAGAGCAGATACTGGACAGTTTGGCTTCATGGCATGGAAAGAAGTCAGCAACAGAACTGTTAAACAGTGCCGAAGAGAATGTCACGTAGCGTTTGGAAGATAAGAATTTATTTAGAGGAAATAATAGATCTGAATGTGGAAAATTTGGCTCAAGAATTCCTGTTGGGTTTTCCCACTTCTGAAGGGTGACGAAGAGGGTAAATTCTCCTAACCAGACAGGTCTGGAAAAGATTGTAAGGAGATATTTGGTCTCTCGCTACCGTCGTCCCCTTCTCAGTAATCTATTATTATTATTCTTTAAATTATATTTTACGAGCCCCCCCCTCCCTTATAAAGGAAGATAAACATCAGACAATATTCAACATCTAAATGAAGGAACAAGTCATGGGGTACATTATATACACCCAATTGGTTTATTGCAATTAAAAGGAGTAAATGGTGAATGATAGTTTTGTCGATGGAATTAGTGTCTGCTGTATGTACTATGTGTCGCACAATTCAAGTGTGTTTCATCATGGATGATAAAAATATTGGCATTGATATAGTGAGTTCCCTTTTCAAGGAACTTATCTTTTCAGCCCCTGGCTGATAGTGAAGCGTGGTTAGTTCTCCGGTCTCCTGACGTTGCCCCAGGTAGGTCTTGAATGGTTCGGATTTGCCTTCTCTGCGCTCGACTCCGTATTCTGCTCTGAGATTGGACTGTCGTGCAAGGCTCCACCATAGACTACTCAAAGATGGACGCTAACCCGCAATTTAGACACGTGGCTTCAGTGCTTTTAATGCGAGAATTCGCCGATCTGGCTTAGTTCTAGCGGTCTCGAGGTTTCCGGGGCAAGTGAAAACTCGCTGGATTTGCCGCCTTTTAGCGGGTCATTTCCGCTTGGACACGTGATCCATAGCGGGCACCATGTGACCTTAGCGTCATATAAACGCTCCAATCAATAGCGTTAAAAGTCACGTGGGGGTGTTCCGAAAGTGGCATAAACTGGTTTTATCAGTTTAAGCAGTCTTAAATTAAAACAGGTTCCTAGCTACCGAGGTCAGGGGTCAACAATGACGTCGTATCTAAAAATAGCATTAAACGCGAGGAGAAAATCACTGAACGCTAGGAGAATTTCCGCAAGTGACAATTCCCGGGACTTTGCGATCATGCATTGAGGATGAGAAAAAAATGATGTCACGTAAATAATAAAAAAATGAAGAGAAGATTGGGCAAGTCGTCACACAAGCCCCTCCTCAAGTTTGACGTTCCGTCCAACTCCTCTGGTCCTGTCTTCCTCTTCTTTTTCAGTTTCTCATATCTCCTCGGTTGCGTCCGGATGTCTGCTCAAAAAATCTGCCCCTACGTTGTTCTTCCCAGGTATGTACTCTATGTGAAATGAATATGGCTGCAACAGGAGTGACCATCTCATAAGCCGGGCATTAAGGTTCTTCGACGCTGCAAGAAATATCAACGGTTGGTGATCACACTGCACCGTGAACTTTTTCCCGTATAAATATGGTTGAAACTTCTGCACAGCCCATATTAGTGACAGACATTCTCGTTCGATGGTAGAGTAGTTCTGTTCAGCCGAGTTCAATTTCCTACTAGCATATGCAATGGGAAATAGAGTTGCAGAAGGTCTATCACTAGGCTGCAGGAGAGTGGCTCCTATCCCTATATTGCTAGCATCTGTTCGCAGCGTAAAGTTCAGAGTTAAGTCAGGCAGTCGCAGAATTGGCCTAGCTGTGAGTTTCTCCTTCAGCAGCGTGTAGGCATTTTCGCACTCCGCTGTGCAGGTTACTTTGTCCGGGTTCCCATTCTTGGTTAATGCGGTCAGTGGCGCACTCAGGGTATTAAAATCTTTAATATATTTCTGGTAGAAGCCACATAGACACAAATGACCTGACATCCTTTTTAGTCTGGGGTCGTGGGGCCCGCTGTAACTTCTCAATATTACGTGCATCTGGGAACATGCATCCATGCGAGATGGTGTGTCCCAGGAATTCTAGTTGCTCGCAGGCAATTTGACATTTTGTAGGGCGAGCGGTGAGTCCTGTTTCTCTAAGTCTTTCGAAGAGTAGGGAAACTGCGTCCAGGTGCTCCTCAAATGTGTTCGTGGCAATAAGTATGTCGTCCATGAAATTACTTATCCCAGGGTGGTTCAGGGGTTCCAGTAGCTTCCTCATCATACGAGTAAAGACGCTTGGGACGTTGCTTAGCCCAAAAGGCAATACATTAAACTCGTAATGGCCCTCAGAAGTACTAAATGCTAACATATGTCGAATTTCCTCTTTTACCGGGATCTGGTAGTACCCTTTGCTAAGGTCTATCTTCGAAAAGTATCGCGCTCTACTCAGCTTGGTGAAAAGCTGATTCTGATCAGGTAAGGGCTCCGCTTGAAATTCCGTTACAGCGTTGAGCCTTCGGTAGTCTATGCAGAGGCGATGTTCTCCTGTGGATTTTCTAAGCAACACTACACTTGCACTATAAGGAGACTCTGATTTTGAAATAATATTTTCCTTAAGCAGGTACTCGATTTCCTCACTCAATGCCTTTGCCTTAGCATAAGGAACAGGATAGTTCTTAACTCGTACCGGGGCGAGGTCTGTTAGCTTCATATCAAATTCTATCAGGTTGGTCATGCCAGGTTTATCCGTGAGTGTACT
This sequence comes from Oreohelix idahoensis, assembly GCA_024509875.1. Classification (NCBI taxonomy): domain Eukaryota; kingdom Metazoa; phylum Mollusca; class Gastropoda; order Stylommatophora; family Oreohelicidae; genus Oreohelix; species Oreohelix idahoensis. The sequence continues at coordinate 46,547 of JAMPIV010017802.1, read as the reverse complement.
AGTGTGTTTTCTCAACAACTGTTGCACCTGTGCCTGCTGATCCTCCGTTAAAGTTGAACTAATCTGAACATCTTGATGAGTTTCGCACTGACGAAGAGGGTATTCACAGGAGGTCAGGGGTTCTGCCTCAGTTTCCGTCGCAATAGCCAATGTCAGGAAATGTGCTGGTTCTGCACCTGGTCTTTCATAATATTGCTTCAGCAGGTTTATGTGGTAAATTTTCTGCTTCCCCTTTATGGCAATCTTGTAATTGGTGCGCGACATTTTCTCAACGATTTTATATGGACCTCTCCACCCGATTTGCAATTTATTATTGCTACTGGGCAGGAGTAATAATACCTGTTCTCCTACTTCTAGCTCCCTATCCTTCGCAGTGCGGTTGTAGTAACGCGCGTGTTTATGACGGGCACGGCGTACATTTTCCTTTGTCAGTTCCCATCCGGTTTTAAGGCGTTGGGTCAACTCATTCACGTATTGGGATGCAGAGGTGACGTCTCATCAGCTTTATCATCTGTCCAAGTACGCAACAGTGCCTCTAACGGTCCTTTTATAGGTCTACCAAACAGCAATGTGGCAGGTGGCATCCCAGTAGAATTGTGGGGTACTTCGCGGTAAGCAAATAGTGCTGCGGGTAAGTATTGATCCCAGCTCTCTGGTTTTTCCTGCGCAAGTTTCCGAAGGATGGAAATAAGGGTCCCGTTAAACCGCTCCACCTGGCCATTTGCCTGGGGGTGGTAGGGAGAGGTGTGGATATGTGTTGCGGACTCTCGGGACCCCCGTGTGTTATGGGTGCTTCGATGACTTCTAGTATTTGAGGATGACCAAGTTATTATATGCGTATTCAGTTTATAGAGTCAAAGTCCCTCGGGTTCTTATCACTTTTGTAGGATTCCGTAATACTGTTCGTTGGTATCGATAATGTCTGCTTAACCCTTGTGATACATTCTGTGCTGAATATGTTTCATATTAAATATTCGACCCTTGACTGACCTGTATTAGTCTCTTGTCTTATTGATTATATTGGCAGTGTGAGATGCAGCGTGTTAAGACATTAATCATCACTGGTCATGATTAGTTGAAGATGAATAGCATTTAACTCAACTCCGAATACGATAGTTGATAAGACTGTGATTTTGACGACTCAAAATATTTAATTATTAATTTCATACCATGAGCAGACACCAACTACATGGGAACAAAAGTCACATCACATTCATATACGATCTGTAAGAGTTCTCATTATTTCATAAGCACATGTTCACAATCTCTATCTAGAGTTCTGGTTAGAGGTCAGTTCCTTTTAACGACCAATGTCCTTTGGCATAAATTCAGAGGCTAACTAGACTTACTCCCGTCGCTAGTTTATACAATAGCCTGTTGCACTAGACTTAACTATCCTGCTAGTTTTTGCAATACACTTATTATGCTAGGCTTACGTCTACTGCTAGTCGTTTAATATCCATTACACTAGGTTTACACTTGCCACTAGCTGTACAATATCCATCTATACTAGTCTTACACTATTGCTAGTAACATAATGTTCCTTTGGCATACCACGCCGGGCTAATCTGCCATAATTATGCAAACTGCGTTATTCATACGACGACTTACGTTTGGTTCAAGAAATATACTGCTCAAATGGCTTCCCAGCCACACAATTAATAAGTGGTTGTACCACACAATATCAGTGGCAATGGCCACACTTCTGAAACACACTGCCGTTCGGGTCAAAACCCACAAGTCGAATCTATAGTGGCAATGGCCACACATGCCATACGCTGCCGTTGGGGCCGAAGCCCACACGTCGAATGACCTTACAAAGACATACGCGTCATGCATAGTGATATGCATACTTGTCGTTACTATATTCAATTGCGATGTTCCATGGTGCAGCAATTCGAGTCGGCCAAACTCAAATGCCCGCACACATGCAACAATCATCGACATCGGTCGATGAGATATATCTCTATTCGTTTGAGGTGTTCCATGATACAGCCATTCGGATCGAGCACAAATCCAAATGTCTGTAAGCATGAAACAATCATCGACATCAGTCGCGGAGATATAATCGTTTGAGGAATGCGCCATGCTGCAGACATGAAGCAATCCTCAACAATATGTCGGGCCTGAAATATCCTAAACACTTCCTCGGTGAGTTTTCCTCGGAATTGCGAACCATTATCTGTCAGGATCTGTGACGGAAACCCTAGCCAAGTAAATATGGTGAGCAGAGCCTCAGCAACATGCTTGGAATCACAGGCGGGCATAGCAATTGCCTCTGCCCACATGGAGCAACAATCCACTAACGTGAGTATATAACTGTTTCTTTTTTTGCTTCGAGTAAGTGGACCCACAATATCCACCGCTACTCGTTCGAAGGGTGTGCCCAAGATTGGCATTTCTCCCAGAGTGGCTGGGGCCGTCCAGTGTTTCGGCGCTGTCCTCTGGCACTGCGGGCATGATTTCACATATCTCTGGATATCGGCGTTGATACCTGGCCAATAATAATGACATGAAATACGCTGAATCGTGGCACTTATGCCCATATGGCCACTAAACGGAAGGGCATGGCCCATTTCTAGGACCTGGGCTCGGTATGCTGATGGAACCACAAGTTGCCCATGTTCCTGTCCTCCATTTCCTGCTTTCCGATGCAACAGCCCATTTTTCTTGTAGAAGTCTCCCTTTTGGAGAGGAGTGTGCGCTCTCTGTAGTTTTTTTGTAGCAGGGTGCTAGAGATTGATCCTCAGTTTGCGCCTTTTTTAATTCCTCAGGAAGGATGTTGGGTGGGGATTCCAACTCCGTATTCCGTTTGGCCTGTCCTCTAGTGGTGACAGCCGCCACAACCAGAGGGTGAATGGGTTCTCTCAAGAACACATACCTACACCCTAAGATCAAGGGATAAATAGGGTCGTCCAAGATCGCTGCACTGATTTCCCCAGTCACATATTTTGATTTGACCTTAATCTTGGCTATGGCCAAACGCATAGGTGCTGCACTTTTAGTAGGTCCTTGTATTTGTATAGTGTCTTCTGTCATCTGGTCAGGCTTGACTAGGGATGCACAGACAACTGCGTCGAATGCAAGGCCTGTATCATAAAGGCAGGTCACCTCTTGGTCATTTATGAGGACTGTCTCAACGACCGGGGGATGTCGGGGTTTGTCCAGAGGTTCTTCCGGTCCATTTCCCCTTGTGGCACTCTTACGTAAGCAGGCAGCATGATGAGGTGGGTTTTTCCGGTTGCACTCCTGTGTATTGTGGGTGATGGTTCTACAGTGCTTACACCATTTTTCCCCTTGCCTCTGCTGCTGGAAATTTGATCTCTGAGTAGTCTTGTAGTCTGGCTTGTCATGCTTTTTGAAGTTAGTATACGGTTGTTTCACTTGGGGGTCCATGTGTGACTGAGCTGTCTGTCTAGGTACGTAATCTGGTTGTTTCCGTCTGGGTGGTGGATTCTCTGATAGTGCTGCCTGATATCGTTCCGCTAACTGGACTATGGATTCCAAAGTGCTGGCCCCATTCTCTGTCAGGAATCTTCTCATGTCGGAAGTCATGGTGTCCTTCAGTTGTTCGATCATGACCATTTCCTTCAGGCCTTCCCAATCATGAGTAAAATTCCCTAGGGCACCCCACTTCTCCACGTAGGAATCCAGTCTCGCAGCAAACTGAGCAACGCTCTCTCCAAATTCCCTCCTAGAGTTGCGGAACCTCTTCCTATAGGCGTCAGCATGTAGTTCATAATGGACCAATAATGCCTTTCTCAGAGAGTCGTAGTCATCCTGTAACCCTGGAGGAAGCTTGCTATACACGTCATAAGCAGTTCCTCTAAGCCCTTGTGACAGTTTCAGGTTCCACTTGCTCTTCTCCAAACCAAACGTGGTGGCAAACTTCTCAAATTTGTCCAGATACACATCGATCGAGTCAACTCGTTCCGAGAAAGCTTCGAATGGAAACGTCAAGGGTCCCAAGTTTGACATGAGTGAGGATGGCAAAGGTCCTGTGCCCCCTGCGTGCAAGGAGGGCATATCATCTGACCGTGGTGATAGGTTGCCTGAGGAGGTAGATGCTGTCGCACCGGCTACCGGTTCAACTCTTTGAGCCTGTCCCTGCATCTCTAACTGCTTCATCTTCAGTGCATGCTCGCGTTCATCTCTCTCGCTTCTTTCCCTAGCGTCTACAGCTTTTATCCTCTCATCTATTTCTGCTAACTTTATTCGCTCTTCTCTTTCAGCTTTCGCTGTTTCTCGAGCGTAATACTTATCAGTCTCGACACTGACATAATTTGCAAGGTCCACCCCACTATAACCTAGATCTCGACCAGCCTCCCCTAGTGCTGCCTTAAGCTTAACTATTTCAGCCATCTTTTGCAGTTATAGTCCACACTGAGTAAGCTAGTGCTACCTTCCAATAGTATTTCTAACAACAAGCAAAAACTTGCTAATTACCAAACTGCTGTAGAATGAAATTACTACAGTTATGGAGACTTAATGTATGTAATTCAATTAAATACAAAATCATGAACTAACTTAATTAAAACACAACATATATAAAGGGATTCACCAATCAATGCCTGAAATTCTAGAAAAAATGTTTTCTGTCTTTCTAGAGCTACTGTGTGAAAGTACATGTGTTAAATGGTATACTGTAATGAATAAATGAATGACACTATCCCAGAGGTATGATAAAATTACATAAGTTCAAATCCCGGACTGAGACCCCAGTGTCATGTAGCGTTTGGAAGATAAGAATTTATTTAGAGGAAATAATAGATCTGAATGTGGAAAATTTGGCTCAAGAATTCCTGTTGAGTTTTCCCACTTCTGAAGGGTGACGAAGAGGGTAAATTCTCCTAACCAGACAGGTCTGGAAAAGATTGTAAGGAGATATTTGGTCTCTCGCTACCGTCGTCCCCTTCTCAGTAATCTATTATTATTATTCTTTAAATTATATTTTACGAGCCCCCCCCTCTCCCTTATAAAGGAAGATAAACATCAGACAATATTCAACATCTAAATGAAGGAACAAGTCATGGGGTACATTATATACACCCAATTGGTTTATTGCAATTAAAAGGAGTAAATGATGAATGATAGTTTTGTCGATGGAATTAGTGTCTGCTGTATGTACTATGTGTCGCACAATTCAAGTGTGTGTTTCATCATGGATGATAAAAATATTGGCATTGAATTACATGTCATTTTAAAGATAAATGAATGTACTATTACAATAAATACCGGTTGTAACTCTAATAGAGGTTGTTGCTATTTAACGGCCCTCCGATGGCCGAGGACTTGCAATATTTTCACAATTATAACTGCTTGCACCCCATCTCTATCAAAATCACAATTTCAATCAATGTGTACACCGTTTTCACTCTTGTCCTCGTCGCTAGATCTATCAGTCAATTGTTGAAGCACGTTTCTATCCTATTCAGCCGTTAGATGAGATGTACACGCATTTTTTTGTAGTCCTATCACTAGTTGCCACGGTAAACAGTTTTACACAATTTGGTAACTAACCCAAAACGCTGAAAAATATGAACATAATATCAAATTTCCAGTGTTCTACAACAACCATGCTTTGGGAATTTGTTTTCCGGTGGCAACTTAAAATCTCGAACCAGATCAGAAAGTGTTTCAGTACATTTTTCATTCGTTTTATTACTAAAATTAGATTGGCACTCTGAGCGGCTTGCGGTCCAAATGTGATTATTTTGTGAGCCGCTGACAGCGGCTTGCGGTAGTTAATGTGTTAATAAACTTAAAAGGAGAATGATGATGTTTTGAAGTACATTTTTAGGTGCATTCTACATTTGTGACTTTGTCATACCATTTCAATCCTTCTATTCTATGCAAGCTCCCATTAATGAAAGTCTGTAGCTTTTTGGTTGTTGTTTTTGTTGTTCTCCATTTTCAGAACCATACAATAGAATGGACTTGACATTTGAGTTGAAGATTCTTTAATTTTAGACTTGATTTTTCTTGATCTCCATACGTTTCCCAATGCTGTGAAAGCTCCTCTTGCATGACAAAGTCACAAATGTGGAACTGATGACAAGAACCAGACATGTGCCAGTGGAACAACAGATGAGAAGAAAATGCTGCGATGGATAGGACACACACTGAGGAAACCTGCTGATAGCATTACAAGGCAGTCCTTGTTCTGGAATCACCACGGAAAGAGGCACAGGTAGACCAAAAAACACACGGAGAAGAGAACTAAGTACGGAAGTAAAAATGATGAGGAAAACATGGAAAGAACTTAATTGGATGGCACGTGACAGGAGGACTTGGCATGTGTTTGTTGAACACCTATGCTCCCTGGGAAGCTAAAGGGTATTGACTGATTGATTAGGTGCATTACTACATTATTAAAAGTAAGTCCATCATTCAGTGCCAAAAATGAGTAAGGATGTGATCCACTTAACAGTAATATTAAGGAGTCAGAACTGTGAACCACATAAGAACTTTTGTAGCAATGTTGGCAAAAAATTAAACAAAACATTAATTTATTTAAAAAAAAAAACTAGCAAAAAGCTGTTCTACAAATAACAATTAGAATATAATACAACTCTTATTATGAAATTAAGAAGCATTATTATTTATTAAGTACTAATTTTTTTTAAATGTAAACGATGTACCTGCTTCACTTATGGCCATAACAACACCAAGTTCATTTTCAGCAGTGGTTAACAAATATGACAGTGAATCTCCTAAGGACAACTACTCATCTCTGTAAGGAACATATATTGTTTAGAAGCTGTTATACTTGCAGTTAAACAAGACTAAACTAACTTGAAGCCCCACTGAATAAATATGAAGCACAGTAAATGAATACTTCTACTAATTTTCTTTTTAATCTCACTCACTGATCAGGTCACATGATGGCTTACAGACACTGCCATTAACCCTAGTAGGCATTTGACATGAGCTATTAAGGTCAATGATGAAGAAATATAACATCAATCAAAAACTCATTCATACTACTAAACACCTGACTTAAATTTGGGTGCAGTTTGCAGTTAATGTCCATTTACCATGATGAATTTAAATATTTTTCAATTCAACACTAAAGCAACCATTGCAGGTTTTTATAATGGCACATCACTAAAATGGTTTCACACAACCCTGAAAGGAATGTGTGCTTTCACCTTTTCTGTTCAACATTTTTTATGCAGGTAATGTGAAGGAGAAGGATACTGGAACGGCTAGTTCTAGAGGTCAAGCAATCACCAACTTGCAGTTAGCTGATAATACAGACAGCCTTACCATAGTAGACCAACTACTAGTCAGCTATACCACCTGCCATGAGATGACTGATCAAAGATTGAACATGAAGATTATAGCAAAAAAAAGAAAAATAAGAACGATGACCAATAATCACTAAATAATCAACTAGGAATACAGTCAAATTCATCATGATAAATCAACATCAACTGGAAACTGCATCCACGTTTGAAATACTTAGGGGCAATGAATTGAACCAAGAACTGAAACACACAAGTAAGAACAGCATAACCAGTGGAGGCAGTAGCAAAATTTCAATTGATAGGGAGTTCCAAAATATTTCTTCCAACCAAATATAGATTTTTGAAGTACTCTGTGAATCTCATGTTCATATTTGAGCAGAAAATTCAGAAAGAAGAATACAGACATTTCAGATGAGATGTTACCGGAAGATTCTTACAATGAAATAGAAATAAAAGTAAACGACTATCTTATCAATAAACTCAACTGCTCCAGCACATGTACATCTCCTAGGAGACACTGCAGCATCTGATAAATAGCATATTCATACCAACTCTTTGCTATAGGTGTCAAACAGTAACTAAAGCAGAAAGGAGTTGAGAACATGTGAAGTGTAATTTGTAAGAAAAGCTGTAAATGTCACCAAGTGAAACATGGTGAGGAATAAGGAAATTAGGAAGTTCATGGAAACAGCACTTTGCACCAATGACATAGAAGGAAAATAAAATATATGGCTACAGAGGAAGGGAGGCACCTAATAGGCAGGGGGATACATAATGTAAAAGAAATCCTGAAGACACAGTATAACACTAACCAAAGCAACATATTATCACACTCCCGGAAAAATCCACTCCCTCAGAAAATGTTGAAGGGTATGAATGCCAATTGTACCAATAGCATGCTGGTTGTAAACACACACAATCCATCCTCTCATACATCCATCCCTGCTATCTTATGGTTGATGCAAATGCCAGCAGTCTTGGCTTTGTTCATTTATCAACTGAACATCAATAGGTTTATATCTTCTCTCTTTGTCATTCTCTATATCTTTTTCCTTCAATCTTCTCATATATCCAAAGAAAGTGAACTGCTTCCTTCTAATATGAATAATGAGCTTGGCCTGCATGCAGGCCTCTTTCAGGACATCCTCATTAGTATTTTAATTTGTCTTCTGGAAAACCACATCTCTGAGGTCTCCAGAGATGTTATTGTTTGTTTACTGATTGTCAATGACTAGCTTCCCCATGACAGGACTGACAATAAGTTATATGGCACTGATGAAGAAGCCACTGTAAGTATTTTATGCATTGATCATTCTCTACACAATATATATATACATACATACATACACACACAGGTATACCTCGCTTTATTGCACTTCGCAGATATTGCGGTTTTTTTTTCAAATTACTCATGTTTATTTATTAGAACGTGTCTTCTTCTTCCGATAGATTTTGGCAAAAATATTACGATTTGCTGAAGGCTCAGATGATGAAGATTAGCATTTCTGTTAGCAATAAAGAATTTTTAATTTTACAATACACTTTTTTTTATTATTAAGACCTAGCGCTAATGCGCACTTAATAGACATAGTGTAAACATGATTTTAGGCTTTTATATGCACTGGGAAGCAAAAAAAAAAAGGGTATGACCCACTTTGTTGTGATATTCGCTTTATTGCGGTGGTCTGGAACCGAACCCGCAATATCTCCAAGGTATACATATATATACATTTGTAAGTTTTTTGTCAAAAGGATACAACTCGGGATACAATTATGTCTCCAGGTCTGAAACATTTATACATCTCAACTCTGTCTTTCTCAGTTGCTCTTACATCCTCTTTCCTGAAGAAAAACATATCACAAGGCATCTTCAATAAGAATATTATCTCCATTTAGCATCTCTTTGGAGAAAACATTAAAAAATAATAATAATTTAAAACAACATCAAAGAGTGAGATTATCAACAATATGATTGATGTACAGAACTAATAATAATAATAATAAAAAATGGGAACCTCAAAAGACACGTGATAATTCTAATTTCCTGTTAAATGCAACAAAGAACTTTAGAACTATGTTGGATTAGAAAGTTTAAATTTTATGAACAGATGAGTGAAAAATTAATTCTACTGCATTTTAAGCAAGCACACCAGTTGGCGCAAACATATCAGCGTGAAAACAAAAAGAAAACTAACTAAAAAATATGAGGGCACAAATATAAATTGCACTGGCAATTTTTCATGCTTTGCCAAGTGATTTTGAAAGCCGCAGAAGCAGAAGTAAAAATTTTCGATGCCTGACTTCTTTAATTCCCGCTTGTTTTAAAGAGTGCTGTAACGCTGGTAACAAATATATAAATTTAAAAAAATAGAATGGTATGAAATCAGTTTTACAAGTACACAGGAAACACGGGATGTTTCGGGTTTTACAAACAGGTGACGAGGACAAGAATTACATATAGGTACTACAAAAACATACGATGATACACCAAATGAGTGATACAAGCAGATGGAAAAAGTAAACAACAACAATGAGGAGCGAAGAAAGAACAATACTAATGCAAGAAAATCGTAAAACCTGAAAGAAATATCTAAACAAGAAAGTTCTTGATGATGCTCAAGCTTAAACTCAAAAAGAATTATAATCAAAACAGGTGTTCTCAGGTAAGATTCAATTTAGACAAACTGAAAGATCCAGAAATCGCGGGAATCTTTGAGGCAACTGTTGGAGGAAAATTTGCAGCTCTCAACTTTCTGGAGGATGATATCAACTCAATCACAGAGAACATGAAAGACGTGCAACAAAAATACTTGGTAAAAGAAAGAAAATAAGCAAACCTTGGGTTACAGATGACATTCTGAAGTTACGTGATACACGGCGGGAAATGAAAAAGGTTAAGAAAGAGTTCCTGAAGCAGCAAGGCAATACAGTATGGTGAATAAAAATATTAGAAAGAATTAATACAGGGCTAATAAAAGGTAACAGCAAGGCAGCTTTCGACACATTAAGAAGACTATCAAAACCCCAACAGCCTAGGGTAACTGTCATAGAAGATAGCAATGGGGCTCTGCTCAATGAAAAAACAGCTGTAATGAGAAGGTGGACAGAATATTGTAAAGAATTATATAACTGTAAACTCGACACTGACTATAGCATATTAAACAACATTAAGTGTGAAAACAGGGAACTCGGAAATGCAGCAATATTACGGGAAGAAGTGTAAGAGGCTATATATTCGATGAAAGGAGGGAAGTCACCGGGTGTGGATAATATCCCAGCAGAGCTCTTGAAATATGGAGGACCAGTTTTCTACACTGGAAGACCTGGAATATGCAGATGACATTGCACTACTCGCTCATTCACATCAACACATCCAAGAAAAAAACCGATAGACTTAATAAGTATGGCCAGCAGGTTGGCCTGAACATCAATCTGAAGAAGACAGAGGTCATGACACTAAATGTGGGCAATCCTGATCCAATAACAGTAAGGAACCAGCAGTTAGAACAGACAGACACATTTACTTACCTAGGATGCATAGTAACACCTGACGGCGGAACAAGCAAGGACATTAACAACAGAATGAATAAAGCGAGAATAACCTTTGTTAGTCTCAACAACATTTGGAAGTCTTCCCAGTACAGCACAAACACCAAATTAAGACTGTATGAGAGCTGTGTACTTTCTGTGCTTCTCTATGGAGCGGAATGCTGGAGAGTAATAGAAGGAAATGTCGAAACTGTCCTCCTTCCACACAATCTGCCTAAGGAAAGTTCTCCGAATCTTTTGGCCAAACACCATCAGTAACCAAGAACTACTTATTCGGAGTAACCAGGAGGACATGCACACCATCATAGCTGAAGTTGGGATGGCCACTTTCCTCAGAAGGGACCCTGATACCATCACAAGAACATGCAATTATAATATAAATGTTACCTCTCATTCTTGCAGTCATATGCTCTATTGAAAGATATGGTTGTGCGCAAGATGAGCGGACACGATAATGCACCATTTAATATATTTATGACGTATCAAGGTATGACGTCAACACCGTCTGCCTTGGATACTAAAGCTAACCTTCTTGAGCTTTCCGATTGTGTCCTCCGACTAATTCGGATGTGTGTGTTTCGGCTCCTCAAAAGTGTGTCAGAACATGGATTTTTAAAGTAATGTTCTACGAAAGTGTTCGCAGATCTGATTGAAGATCAACACTTCATATATTTATGCCGATGCTGGAGGTATTTCTTCAAGAGATAATTTTCAAATTTTATATTAATATTCCTGCAAGACAGATAACGAGGAATGTAATGGACGGCGACCACGATATTGACCATTGGTAATTCTGCCGGACTAATTGATAATTGAGGACGGACTGAGACGTTAGCAGGATATTTCACTGATCTTTGTGAATAATTAATTATGGAGCCTTTGCCCTTTGTGGAGAAGTATCATTAAATGTTTTGAATCGTGAACAGTCTTCGGCCGTATTTTGACATCACAGTTTGACTTGCAGTTTCATTAGTTATGGTGTTCGGTTTATGCATGTATCAGTTGAAGAACCATTCGCACGAATCTTCAAGTGCACATTGTAACAATAATATTGTGTGTGTGTGTGTGTGTATATATATATATATATATATATATATATATATATATATATATATATATATATATATATATATATATATATATATATATATATATATATATATATATATATATATATATATATATATATATATATATATATATATATATATATATATATATATATATATATATATATATACTGAAGCACATTAAAAACGCACCACCTGTATAATCCAGGAACAGAGTGTGAAATGTAAATATAAGTGTTTACAAGTTTACATATTTGGAATCTTTATTCATTTTACTATGAATCCATGCTAGTCATTAATTTGTACATTTGATTGTTATGAAATTCATTGCATTCTGTGCAGGCAAGGGAGAAAACCAAAAATGCAACCAATAAAAAAATTCATTCACACTATCCTCAGTATCTGGTATGTCCACTGTGTGCTTGCAAACAAGCTTGGCAGCGGCTCCGCATGGAACGCACAAGCTTCTGAAGGAAATTCCGGGGAATCAAGTCCCATTCACGTGTAAGAGCAGCTTCGAGCTGTTGCAGATTAGCTGGAGAACCTTGCCTGTAGACTCTGCGTCCAAGCTCGTCCCACAGATGTTCTATAGGGGACATGTATGGTGATAGGGCAGGCCAATCAATCGTCACAATGTTCTGCTGCTGTAGATATTGCTGCGTTATGCATGCGGTGTGCGAACGTGCGTTATCCTGCTGGAGAAGCTGCAAGTCTGGATAATTTGTGAACGCAGGAGCAACCAATGCATCCAGGACCTCATCTCAATATGTCGCAGCATTAACATTTCCACGGAAGACGTGAAGAGGCAAGCAATGGTGAAAACTGAATCCTCCCCAAATGTGAATACTGCCACCTCCAAAAATCGGTTGTGCTGACGAACTTAGCAATCTGCAAAGAGCTCTCCACACTGTCGCCAAATCCGCATACGTCCATCAGCAAAGGATATGTTGAATCTGCTCTCGTCTGTGAATAGGACAGCATTCCACTGCAGTCTAGTCCATCTGACATGTTGCTCTGCCCATTGCAGGCGCTGCTGACGATGTCTGTGAGTCAAGTTTGGCCCAACATAAGGTCGTCTTGCAGTAAGGCCTGTATCTCTGAGTCGTCGTATGACTGTCATTCGAGAGACTTGCCCATGTCTACCCACTATTGCTCTTGCTGTTTGACTTGCCGGGAGAGAACGATTCCTTAGGTGACTCAGCACAATATGACGATCTTGCGCAGGTGTAGTAACTCGTGGTTGGCCACTCCGAAGTCTATCCCGGGCACTGCCACTGGTTCCGTAACGTTCATTGAGACGTACAATGGTGCTGTGGTGGCAACTCATCCTTCTGGCAATGGCCCGCGAGCTCATTCTGGTCTCCAACATACCAATGGCTCATTGGCGGTTGTTTTCAGATAGTCATGGCACTTCAAGCACATGCACTGGGTGTTTTGTCTCAACGGCCTTTTTATACCGAGTATACTGCCACAACGCGTACACATTTTCAGGGTCATAGCTGTTGGGAATCGTGTTGCACGTGTAACTTTCATTGTTTTCATGTATGTAGTCTGTACACAAACCCGTGGGCTGAATCATGCACTTTCCATTCCAGCAGCCATTCGCTCTCTACCTCATGACAAACACGGGGAAAATCCATTCCCACACTTTTTTTTTTCCAGCTTCTCGGCATCAGTATATATAATAGTGGTGCGTTTTTAATGTGCTTCAGTATATGTGTGTGTGTGTGTGTCTTTCTGTGTGTGTATATATATGTATGTATATGTATATATGTATATGTATATGTGTATATGTGTATATGTGTATATGTGTATATGTGTATATATGTATATGTGTATATATGTATATGTGTATATATGTATATGTGTATATATGTATATGTGTATATATATATGTGTATATATGTGTATATATATATGTATGTATGTATATATATATGTATGTATATATATATGTATGTATATATATATGTATGTATATATATATGTATGTATATATATATGTATGTATATATGTGTATTATGTATGTTGTACATTTTGTTAAGAAAGCAGGGAGGTCCATACACTCACGTGAATAGCATCAACAGCTAGTCCTTGAAAGTGAGTTTAAAGGTTTATCTTACAACTCACAGGTTCATTGGCTTTCTTATCAAAATGTTTTGAGGAGGTTCTGACTACTACGTCAAGAAATTAAAATATTCTTAGAAATAGAAGCACGGTGAACATTACAGGATATTTAAACAACTTAACCAAAAACTTCAGAGAAGAGAATAGATTGTGACAATAATGCATGACTACATTAAGGCATTTGAAATTAAAGTCACCCTCTGCGAAAAACAACTGAAATGTGGTAATTTATCTCAATAGTCACAGTGCTTCTAATTTTAGCAGCTACGCCTCAAGTCTGAAGGAGATACTTTTTAACTTTGAAAGGTGATTTGAAGATTTCAAAACTGTTTAAAAAGATTTCTCTTGTTTCAGCACTCACTTTTCTTTTGATTTTGAGAAGGCAAGTGGTAACATTTAAATGGAACTTACTGACATCTAGTGTGACAGTAATTAAAAAAATGTATAATTCTTCTTCTTTGTTTGTCCTGAAAAGGACGGTGGTTGCGTTGTGTCTGTTTACGCCTAAGCTGTGATATCTGCACCTTTCGGTCGACACATCCGACTTCTGCACGGCATTTTTTAGGACCGGGTTTGCCTTCCCATTTCGATCCACACTCGCTCAGCCAGACTGCACTGCTGCAGACTGTTTCCAGGACCACCATGTGGAGGTGGAGTGCGGTCTTGACCAGCTCTGGTTCGCTGGTCCTGACGCAGGCAGTCAAGCTATGAGTCGCTGACTGCGGTCTCTATTGCTGCGTCTTTGGGTCCCAAAATGTATGATTGTGGTATTCCTCATTTTTATTCACCAAGCCATTTTGCTAATATGTGGCGAGATTATTTGCAATGTTTGGTAGCACATATGTTTACGAGCAGTTATTTTCACTTAGGAAAGCAAATAAAACCTCACAAAGATCAGAACAGACAGATCAACACTTATCTGTGCTGACAGTTGCACTGAGTTTTGTATGACCATTTTTTTTTTTTAAAAAGTGATCACTTCCAATCTCTGTCACACTAGACGTCAATAAGTTCCATTTAAATGTTACCACTTGGCTTCTCAAAATCGAAAGAAAAAAACTGGTGTTAAATTTTTTTTCTTTTAACATGCAAATAAATAAAATAAACTCTGCCTAGGCCGGTCCCGAGCCCGGTTGAAAAAGGAGGAGGGCAGTCTGCATGAAGGCCGCAAGGAGGCAGCCCTCTCCATCACGCAAATGCACAAAAGGCCAATCACCTGTTTGCCTTAAAACATGATTACATGAAACGCAAGAGAGAAAACCGAGCTGATCCTAAAGGCGATGAAATGGAGCGGACTATGGACTACGACTTATGGAACATAAGGAGTATTAATGGGAAAGAACAGGAGCTGGGGGAGGAGATGGGGAAAGCGAAAATAGAAATCCTGGCTTTAAGGGGAGGTTAAACCCCCAAAATGAAAAACACAGAATTATAAGTTAATATCTATATCTGGTCATTTATACAAGCAATATGACTGAAAAAAATACAAAACATTGAGGTATATACTAAAAACTTGCAATCTATAGCGGAAAAACAGTGAAAAAAAGGCAAATTTTAGCTTGTTTGGGTATTTTGTTGCCCAAGATATCTAATTGTGAGTACAACTTGAGTTATGAAATTTGGCTGTTTCATTTGTTAATATATGATAATGATTGTATACTAAAATAATTTTGATTGGTTTGATATCTGAGTTTTTTTGGATTTTAACATACCAATCGAAAAATAGTTGACATTTTAATGAGCACTAAGTGTACAGCATGTGGCCCAAAATTTACTGCTGTATCACTAATAGTTTTTGAAAAATCATGGGCAACGTGCCCACATTTGTGTGAAAAATGAGGTTTTGAGAAAATTAAGAAAAAAGGGAGGAATTACACTTTTACACAACATTTACTCACCTCAGTATTCCCCTGCTATGTAGAAATCATCTCTGGTACTGGTATTTTCCTTTATTGATTCCGTGTTCTGTGTCATACGTTGCAGCTTACTTTTCATTAAATTCTTCATTTCAGCAGACTGTATGCGCTTTTCATCAGTTTCCGAAAAAAATACATCATTTCTCTGGTAGACATGTACTACGTGAGGGGAAGCGATTGCTCTACCCTCAGCAGACTCAGTACATGTAGGAGAGGCTTTGCTCTCAATATTCACAAGATTAGGATACCCTTATCAGATATTAACTGACAATGGTTCACAGTTCAGAGGGAAACTGATGGAGGAAGTTTTTATGATTTTTCAAAATATTCTCGTTCGCACATTTTATCATCCACAATCGATTGGACAAGTGGAAAGATATAACGGGACTCTACTTACAATTTTACGTAAACTCGCACAGGAGAAACAAGAATCCTGTAATTCGTTCTTACCTGCAGCTTTATTTGCGTATAAGGAGGTACACTACCACTCTACTGGAATACCTCCAGCCACGTTATTATTTCGATGACCCATCAAAGGACCCCATGGTTAATAAAAATTAGCCAGTCAAAATTATTTTTACACATGAAACTATGTTTGAAAAACTTGAATTCTGTTTGCTTCAGAGAAATGAATATGGTACCGAAAATGAAAATCCATGCACTAGAAGCAATATAGCATCACAAATATACCAATTTGTATATTTTACATATATAATTAAGTAAAAATACACTTACCTGACATACTTTAAAAATTTATATAAAATCATCCACAAAGGTTTTAGTGAAAATAAACATACAGAAATGTGGGCAAATGAATGTACTTTCCAGTGCAATATGTATCTAAAATTTGATATTTTCAATGAAATTCTTCATTTTTGGGGGTTAAACCTCCCCTTAACGGAAATGAAGAAATAGGGACAAAAAGTTATGGATCATGATGGTCACACGCTTCTCTACAGTGGAGTCCCCACATCTGAAAGAACTAAAGGGGGCATGGGTTGTGTTGTGGCAAAAAACCAAAAGGATAGCATCAAGTGATGGAATTTTGTCTCGGAGCGCATTATGGTGCTAAAGCTAAAAGAAGGAGAAACCATGGTGAACCTTGTTATCGTGTATGGGCCAAATGAAGATGAGAGAGTAGAGGTCAAGGAGGAAATCTTTGAGCTGCTTCAAAAGAAAGTGGACAACTGCCTGGATGAAGTTATCCTGCTCAGAGATTTCAATGCCAGAGTTGGAAATGACCATGCTAGATGGGGTGGAGTTATTAGAATGTATGGCGAAGATACACTTAATGACAATGGAAAGCAACTCCTTAGATTTTGCGCTGAGCAAAACATGATCATTACAAACACAAAGTTCCCCTATAAGCACATACATGCACACACTAGATGTGAACCAAAAAAGAATGAGAAACCAGTGATCGACTACGCCATAGTTAAGATGAGCTCATTAAAGTATGTCCGTGATGCTAGAGCCTGGAGAGGGCCAGAGATTGGAACGGATCACTACCTGCTAACAATTAAAAGAACTACTGAAGGAGTTGCTCAGCCTGGGAATTGCCTACCATCTTGCAAGAAGCTAAGTAAACGAACAGGAGAAATGAGCATTAATACCTACAACTACAAGCTGAGATAGCCAGAAGTTAAGACCAGATAACAGGGGCTTATTGCTACAGAAGTGAGAAACACAGAAGAACAACCTGATGATCTGGAAACCTTCTGGCTTAAATTCAAGAACATTATAAAGACAGCTGCAGCAGAAGCATGTGGTGAAGTCCGACTTAGTGGACAGAGGAAGCTAAAGAGAAAATAAGAGAGAAGAAAATGGCATGGAAACTATACTTAGGAGCTAAAAACACAGCAGGAAAAACAGAGGAATATTGAGAATATGTGATACTCAGAACATAAGCAAACAACAAGGTGCTAGCAGCAAAACAGAAATCCTGGGAAGAATTTGGAGAAAAGCTAGGAAAAGATGCTCAAGAAAACCAGAAATTGTTCTACAAGACCCTAAACAACATGAGAAAGGAAAAACATTGCTCTCTTAAATGTATAAAGGACAAGCAAGGCAAATTGCTAATTGATGCAAAGGAAGTAATGGAAAGATGGAAAGAATATTTCTCAGAACTCCTTGATGGTGAGCATGGTTTTATCAGAAATGATAACCACTAGCACAGAAGAGAAAACCAATCGTGGTGAAGATCGCATCAAGATAAAAGAACTGAAGGCAGCCCTGGAGAAAATCAAGATGGGCAAAGCATAGAGGCATATCCCTTCTCAGTGTCCCTGGTAAAATCTACTCTAGAATCCTGGAGCAGAGACTCAGACACCTAGCTGAGCCACAAATGGATGAGGTTCAATGTGGCTTCCAAGCAAACAAAGTACTCAAGACCTGATCTGCACACTCAGACAACTGGATGAAAGCGCCCTTAAGTATAAAGGTGAGATGCACCTTTGTTTCTTGGATCCGGAAAAGGCATTTGACAAGGTCCACTGGAGCAAACTTTGGGACTGCTTGGCTAGGAAGAACATTCCAGCACCTCTGATACGTGCTATACAGAGCTTCTACAAGTCTTGTAGAAATTATGTGAGGACAGCAAACCATAAGTCAGAAGAGTTCAAGACCACCACTGGTGTAAGACAAGGCAATATCCTGTCACCATATCTGCTCATACTCCTCATGGATGATGTCATCAAAGCATGTAAGGAGAGGACAAGAAAATATTCAGTGGGGTACTGGAAGATGAGACAAGTTTGTATTTCAGAGCTGGCATTTGCAGGTGATGTTGCCCTGAATGCTAAATCACAGGCACATCTTCAATCCAACCTGCAAGTCTGGAAGGAAGAGCTGGAGAGGATAGGGATGGTCATCAGCAGCTTCAAAACAAAAACCATGGTGATATCACGAGAGGAAAGAAGGCATCAGATTAAGCTGGGAGAACAGGTCCTAGAGCAGGTCAACTACTTTAAATACATAGAAGCTGTCATAGACTGGAAGGGAGGCATCAAAGAAGATTTGGCTACCCGAAGAGCAGCAGCTGGGAGACTTTTTCAGGCCATAAATCGAGGATTCCTCAGCAAAAGAGAAGTTGGCAAGAAAACAAAGATGGCTGTATATCGCTCCACTTATGTCTCAGTCTTAAGGTATGGATGTGAGTCATGGGCAATGACTACAACCCACAAAAGTCAGATCCAAACCTCAGAAATGAGGTATCTGAGAAAGGTGGTTGAAGTAACAAGGAGACATGGTCAGCATCCAGGCGATATGTCAAAGCCTAAAAACCCAACCCCTGCAGACCCAAGTAGAACAGTCCCAACTAAGATGGTTTGGCCATGTCTGCAGAATGGGAGAAGATTGGCTGCCACCACAGGTATGGGAGGCTAAGAGCCAGGGATCCAGACCTCCAGGACAACCCAGAGTCCACTGGGAGGACAACATTAGACAATCTCTGAAGGATCAAAGACTAGAATGGAACCAGGCCAGGAAGAAGACAGCCGATAGGATAGTATGGCGCTCTCTCTTCCAAACCTCTACACCTCACGGTAGAAGAGAAACGACAAAGTAAGTATAAATTAAATAAAAATTATCAGTGTTCTTTTATGTCTCTCTCTCTCTCACACATAAACATATGCAGAGAGTACCAAATTGTATTCTCCTGCAAAACACAGCTATTATGGCAAACAAAGCTATAACGTAACCCCATTCAGTAAATGTAAGGTATGGCCCTCTGTCCGTCATGTTGTCCCTTTGTAGCCCAACATGAGAAATGAGTCTGACACCCCTGATCTAGAACTTCATACATTTTTTGTACATGACTCTCTGTTATTATTATAACACTGCAGAAAAAAATTGACTATCTATAACTGAGACATGGTATATTTGCATCTCAATTGGCACGTAAATATGGCACAAATCCAGCATCAATGCCATATAGATTCAAGCAAACAAAATCCATTGCTGTAAGTGTTCAAATAAAATCTACACTGACAAGCTAGTCTGGACTACATATAATCATTAGACTTTCTAAATTACATCTTTCTCAAGTAATAGAAAATTAATTAAATGATATTTTATAATTGCAGTATAGAACATCTGCTTTCACTGGTGCCTGTACCGTAAAGCGGCAAAGCGGCTTGAGTACCCTGACAAACCCCAGTGCTATGCCAGCGGGAGTTTTACTCCTGGTAGGTTCTACAAAGCTGGACATGGCTAACACCCTTGTCTATGTAAAAAAAAATTAGTTATGGAAACAGCAACAAATGAAAATGCTTTGATGCGGACAGACATCCGGAGTCTGAGGCTTGTGAAAGTGGTGAAGGCCGAAAGGAAGCCATTGCCATGAAAATGGATGCCATGATCGCAAATCACAAAACCAGAATTGAATTCTGGAACGTCAGGACTATGAATGAAGCAGGAAAAAGGCAGATCACAACAGAAATGAGAAACTTCAGCAGATTACATATCCTGAATATGAGTAAGAGTAGATGGATCGGGACAGGGAGAATAAAAACAGCAACAGGAGAAAACAGGAAAAGATGATGGACTGCACAATGAAGGCGTATCCATTATTCTAAAGAAAGGAATAAAAAGGTCATTACTGGAATGGAAACCCATCAACAACAGACTGATAAGAACAAGACTGAGAGGGAGATTCAGCAACACCACAATAATACAATGCTATGCACCAACAGTGACAGCGAAGTATGTATATAGAAGTCAAGGACAAATTCTATCAACAGCTACAAAAGGAAACGGAAACCGCACCTAGATACAAATTATAATAGTAATGGGAGACTGTTACAACATGTTTTATGATATTTGCCACTATGATAGTGAGCACATTTAAAGTTACGCATTGCATGCTTGAGATGCTATTACTATAATGGTTTTCACACTTCACAGTATTTAATTGAACGCAAACTTTGCCTAGTTGCATAGGATTGTAAATGATGTATTGCGTTGTTATGCTCACGCATACCCTAGTTATAAGTTTACCCTTTTTATTCCGACCGTCAAGCCAGTAAGACGTGTCTTGATTTCCTTCCAGTTTTAGTCTTCATATTGCAGAATTTATTATTGAGATTAGGCCAGAGGGTCAGCCTTTATATTATGAATGGATTAATGGAATTCTATGGTTATGGATAACCATGATTTATGGAAGTGGAGAATTTATAGAAGGAATTTGATCATTCTTATGATCCGTCAAACTAGTAGGTATCATTACTGGTTGACTGCATAGCGGCAACGCGTGTACACAACCTACGATGTTTTTGACTGAAATAATTATTTGACATAACTGGAACGGACTGCACTGTGGTGGATTTGATGGTATGAATTTGTTGTTAGGTATTAATATGTTAATAAATGAGATTAGCTATGAAGGTCCCTGAATTTACCCAATAGTATTGTGAACTTTTCAGGGTACCTTTCCGCTACCACCTCTTTTATCTCATTCAAAATGTATTTATTGTATTAAATGACTTCGTTTAGTGTCTAGGGTTATGAATGTAGAGTGTAATATACAAAAATCAACAAACATACAAACAAATAGTTTATTATTCACAACAGCACACAGTACTACCACAATAACATACAAACGACACTTTAAAAGGCTATCCTATTTAAGACTGAGGTAGAAATTTGTGTAAATATGATTTTTACAATTTTATTATCCTGATTCGAATTTTAGGTTGAATCAGGACTGACAATTTAAAAGTGAAATCAAAATAATCATTTACATCAGTCAAATAGCACAATAGATCCTCTGTCCATACATAAAATATTTTTCTAATATACGTCTGTAGTGTTCTCCTACTTTAAGGTAATACTGGTAGTACCACTAGGTTGTTGTTTGAAATCATACCCTTTTAGTAATGTTTGTTTCTATTTGTCACTTGTGGAACTATTAAATATTTGTCCCAGTTTTATTCACTGTCACTTTTTATATTTCTTCTTTTAAAGTTCTGTAGTTGAGCTCTCAGGTGCCGAATGAGAACTTATCTTGGCAGTAGAATATAGGTTGAACCTTTCCTCTGCTCGCTTGACAATCTGTTCCCTGTTTGATAGGCAATGGCCACTAGCATGGGCTCGCAGTAAACAGGCAGAGTCCTGAATCAATCAGTTTTCAAGCGTTTGGTACCACATTAACGTCAGTACCCAGGACCTCTGAAATGTGAAGGTATGCATCCTTCTTAATATCTAGCATACACTAATAGTCCACAGTTAAGGACATGTACATTACAAACAAACAAAAAGGGTCATATCCTTATACAAACCTATGCCACCATTTTCTTTTGATGTGACAATGTACCCCAGTATTCCTTTCCCTAATAGTTACAACGCCACTGCAATTCCAGCTGTAATCTCTTCCATATAATAGGATAGGTGTTATGCTCCTTTATGACAATCATACATATTCTTGTAGTTTTACACCTCTCTGACAGTCTATCACATGGTGGATCAATCTTTAGGCTTTGCCTCATGTTCGCTATAGACCCACTCATGTCCAGACATATATTATTATTTCACATTCAATTTGATATAAAATACAGATTAAAAAATGTCAATCTTACCACAATTTGTTCAATGAAATACACAGAGACGATGACTGACACAGTTTCGATCTGTTTTGTTGTCCAGGCTGCCCAGAAATTATATTTGAAAGCACAGCCTGATCTCATCTATCACTGGTGAAAATTTTCTAGTAATGGCGTCCCCCCTAACGCTTATTCTGACAATATCGATTCAGTTGTCCAATCGCTCTTAATTTTACAAGGGTAAACAGTCTTTCAAAAAATATCATTCAAACCTTTCTACGTTACTAGGCTATTTATGTTTATTCAAAGGTCAGCCAATAATATTTCATCTCACTTCAAATGCCACCCAATCGGATTCACTGTACTATCTGAGCCTATCCGTCACCTACTTTTTTCCCAAAAAATATGCGATCCAATCTAAGCAGATATGACTTGACCTGACAGTATCTCTGATCTCTATGTATGGTTTTATCAATAGTTGATTAGTTAAGGGACTATTTATATAACTAATAACATATTCTTGGTCAGCAAGTCTTCAGGTACACGAATCTACGATTTTTAAGGGGCTATGTGGTTTGGTTCAAAATTCTATCTTTTTTTTCTATGTTAGTTGTTTATTTTTAAACTACCTCTCGTTCACTCTTTTTCCATGTAATATCAAGTGAAATACGAGAGCTTAGGTCATTCATAATAAGAGCTTAACATGTTTCCATGACCGTAGTGTATACATTTTCTAACTTTTTCATTGTATTTGAGGAAACCCCTAAGGCAAGGCTTGCCACTGTGCTACAGTTGGCTTTTAGTTTAAAATCAATGCGAAACGAATTAGCATTTCATCTATCCTTGCCCCTTCTCGTTCCACAATGCATTTTAGGCAAATATTTTCTTAGAACTAGGAAAAGTGGGTGTTTATGTCAAGGACGAATTTGAAAAATTGGGTACCGTTTTGTTCAGCTATTCGTTAGCAAATAATAATCTGAAGGCGTAGGCGACACCAACCGTTCTAGCAGAAAATTCTTTTGTACTTTCTTATCTTTGCCTTTATGCCCTATACTGTTATATATTAATTTAGATATTGTATTTAGAAATCACTACATATCTCCCCCCTTTAGAACAGATGATCATATGTCAGTTCCTACTTCTAAATACACATAGATGAATTTACTATCTATGCATGGTGACTACTCTGATGTTCGTCATACGGATGTCTGCTTAAAAAATCAGCGCCGACATTGGTTTTTCCGGGAATGTACTCTATGGTAAACTGGAATGGCTGTAGGAGCAAAGACCAGCATAATAATCTAGCATTTTCATGCCTTGCTTGTGACAGACACACGAGTGGTTTATGATCTGTTTGAATCTTAAATGATTTCCCATAAAGATAAATCTGGAACTTTTTTATAGCCCAGATGACTGCCAGACATTCTTTTTCACTTGTTGAATATTTTTGTTCTGCTGTGTTCAACTTACGGCTAGCATAAGCTACTGGGGTTAATTCCCCATCAAGTGAATTTGACCTTTGTAATAGAGCTGCACCCAAACCGATATTACTAGCATCCGTTCTCACTATGAATTCTTGACTCAAGTCAGGTAATTTCAAAATAGGCCTGCTTGTGAGCTTTTCTTTCAATTCTTGGTATGCTAATTCACACTGCGCTGTCCAAATAATTCTATCAGGATTTCCTTTGCGCGTTAAATCAGTCAATGGAGCACATATGGAGTTAAAGTTTTTAATATACTTTTGGTAAAAACCACATAATGAGACAAAAGATCTCACATCTTTTTTGGTTTGTGGTCTTGGTGCTTTTTTTAACTTCTCCAGGTTCTTGGGGTCAGGGGTCATGTTTCCCTGATGTACTGTGTGTCCCAAGAATTCTAGCTCTTTACATCCAACACAGCATTTCGTCGGTCTAGCTGTCAAATTGGTCTCTCTCAGTCGATCAAACAACATATTCAGAGAGTTAATGTGTTCCTCAAATGTTTCTGTTGCTATGAGAATATCATCCATGAAGTTGGTGATGCATGGATTCTTCAGAGGATCCAGTAACTTTCTCATCATCCTCGAAAACACACTCGGTGCATTTTTCAGCCCGAATGGCAACATATTAAATTCATAATGTCCTTCCGAGGTGCTAAAGGCTAAATAACGTTTGACTTCCGGCTTTACTGGAATCTGATAGTAGCCTTTGCTCAGATCCACTTTAGAGAAATATTTAGCTCTATTCATCCTGGCAAACAGCTGATTTGTATCAGGTAATGGATCCACCTGACCTTCTGTGACAGCATTCAGTTTCCTGTAATCTTTACACAGCCGGTGTTCTCCAGAGGGTTTTCTTAACAGGACCACACTGGAGCTGTAGAGAGATTCACTGTGTGAGATAATCCGTTCTCTCAACAGATAATCTATCTCCTCCCTTAAAGCTTTTTCCTTAGCGAACGGAATCGAATAGGCTTTCATACAGATTGGTGTTGGGTCTATGAGTTTCATATCATACTCCAATAAATGTGTATGCCCCGGGCGGTCCGTTAACATATCTGTATGATTATTCAGAACCTGTTGAACCCTCTCCTTCTGATTTTCCGTTAAGTGTGTGCTGATTTTTACCTGTGCAGCGGTTTCACAGGGATGTAAAGGATATTCATGAGAAGTGAGTGGTTCCTTTTTCATCTCCATTGCAACAGACAAGGTAGTAGGTGTGTCTCTTCCTGGTTTTCTCTGTCCAGATATTTCTTCAGGAGATTCACATGATAGATTTTCTCTTTCCCTTTCTTATCTATCTTATAATTTGTTCTAGACACTTTCTCTAGAACTGTATAAGGACCTTGCCATCCAATTTGCAATTCATTCTGGCTGCCGGGCAGTAGAAGGAGCACCTTCTCTCCCACAGCCAATTGTCGATCCTTCGCTTTCTTATTGTAATAGGCAGCATGCTTTTTCCTGGCTTGTCTCAAATTTTCATTGGCAAGTTTCCAGCCAGTTTTAAGACGAGTGGTCAGCTTGTTCACATACTGATATGATGAGGTAATATTTTCTTCTGCCTTTTCATCGGTCCAGGTCCTTAACAATGCTACATATGGACTTTTAAATTTGTTGACCTATTTTTCCATGCACCGGTATGGTCTCTTCCATTGGAAGCATTATAGTGAGGATTTTTCTGCCTAGAATCATCATTCACAAATCGACCACTACCAATTTTTTTCTTGGGGTTTTCTTCCCACTTTAATTTCCTTGTGAGAGATCTCTCTCTTTTATTTTCACCCAGTTCACATAATTTCGACCGAGGGATTGTCGACTTATTCTGGGGTAAAACATTTCTTTGTACTCGTTGCATCGTGGCCATTGTAAAACATCCAAGTGAAGACTGTCTGTGAAAAGGGGGCTCCCATTCCACTTTGTCTACATTATTAATTTTATTTTTCTTCCCATTTTCAGGCCTAACTTTGCCCCGTGGCATGTCTTGGTCCTGATCAATTTTCCCACTTGTGGGTGTTCCCTCATGTAATATGCCACATGCTTCTACAAAATTCTCAATGTCAATCATTTCCTCGGGCCAATAATAATTTTGAGCAATCTTTTGGATGATAGTACCTATTTTCTCATGGTCCCCATCTTTCCCAACATGTAAGCTCCTTATTACCTCTGCCCTATACTTTTTAGGAAGTACCAGCTGTCCCTGACAATTGGATCCAGTTCCAGCCTTCCTATATATCAGTTTGTTCTTCATATAGAAGTCTCCTTTGCCTGGAGGTGTATGACATTTGGACAATTTCTTAAAACAAGGCTTGAGGGTCTTATCCCCAGCCTGCGCCTTCCTCATCTCATCTGGAGGGGTATTTATCAGATTATCCTCCTCCTTTTTAGACTGTGATCTGGTCTGAAGCGTGGCAATGTACACAGGTCTCTTTTTACACACTTCGGTGTTATGGTTGTCCATCCTACACTAACTACAATACCTCTTTCCCTGGTTAATAGGTTTTCTTTCATCATATTTCCTTTCATTGAATTCTGAGGTTTTATTTTTATAGTCATTGCGTGGCCTATCAAAATATTGCTTACCTTTGTTCTGGTCTTTATGGTCAAACTTATTAAAGTTTTGAGGTGCCTTAAAATTGTCTACCTGTTTCTTTTTATTTCCAACTACCTCTGCCTGGGCTGCCTGATACCTCTCAGCGACATTGAGTAACTCACCCAGCCTATCTGCACCTTGTTCCATGAGAAACTTTCTCAGGTCTGGAGCCATGGACTCTCTTAGCTGCTCAATAAGGATCATCTCCTTAAGATCTTGGGTTTTCCCCAGAGCAGTCCATTTCTCCAAGTAGGTCTCTAACCGTGCAGAGAACTGGTGATAAGTCTCACCCGACAGTAGTTTGGCATTCCTAAATTTTTTTCTATAAAATTCTCCGTTCTTTTCGTATCTTAATAAAAGAGCCTGCTTTAGCATGTCATAATTGTCTTGGTCATCTCTGCTCATCTTGGCAAAAACTTCATAAGCCGTTCCTCTAAGCCCTTGTGATAACTTGAGGCTCCACCTCTCTCTCTCTAACCCATATGTAGTAGCTAAAAGTTCAAATCTACTTAAGTACCCTTCGATGTCATCATCTTTCTCAACAAAATGATCTACATGAAAACCCATAGCTGAGGTTGAGGCTCCCTGACTAGCAGTGGCATCTGAGGTCAAGATGCACAGGAATTCAAGTTAATCAACGCCAACAATGTCTATCATGAATAGTCCATACATCTATGCCTTGATGTTGGTGTATGCCAGCATTGTGCGGACGACTGAATTCGCCTTTTAAAGATAAGTACACATTTTGGCCCTAAGGCAAGTTTTGTCCACTGCGTTGGCAGGCATGTTTTTTCTCATATTTTGCATGTTTTGTTTTATAATGTTCTTTGTATGTTCAGTTAGCGGGCAGGTTGGTGGGAATTTGATCTATTCTCAGATACCTCTACGGACGGTGAGAATATTTCAAATCATTCTATAGGACATTTGTTGAATATTTGTGGCCTATTTTCACAAGTATACTATTGTCATTTTGTTTGACATCCACTATCGCGGTTAGAGACTTCTCAATTTCTACTTACACACACTTTCTTAAGAAAATGTTAGTGATTATCTTTTTCCTATTTCTTTTCAATACAATGTCCGGTGCTCATTGCACTACGCATGAGACGATGTTGTTTCTTTCTACCACTGACATGCGCATACACAGAATACACATTCTGAGATGACTCAGCACATTTAGATAGCATTCTTTAATATTACTAGTGACAGGTCTCAGGAATTTCATAATCTTCCTATACATTTACAACTTTCGTTTCCAGACCTCAATGACAACTCACTTGTCTATTTTCAATACGATGGTCTTTCCCTATTTCAAGAAGAAGAATGTTTTCTTCCTGACAAACTTAATTCTTTACATTTACTTACATTTACATTTACATTATCTTGGCAATATGATCAGAGAGAGTCTGTTCTTCATAAGAATAATAGTATTAACATTATCAAAATTGATAAGAGTTTCATTCATACAATTAATGGCGTTAGGATTGTTTTTACCTCTAATGGTAAACGTAATACCGATCAGTCGGTCAACAAAGTTTTCACTTTTCAAAGTGGTCAACGACATGCTTGTGACAGTACGGACTGTTACGTCGGATTAACACTAAGGTGCTGCCACTTAATTATAGTTAGGGTAAGAATACTTAGCAAGATTAAACACTAAGTATTACAGCGTGTCTAGTTAGTAAATAACACTAGTCACAAATCCTATGAGTGATTTAATTAAAGTGTTCAGGAATGACGTCATTGAACTTGGGGTAGAATTGCTCAGTAGCTAGGACGGAAGTGATGGTTTGAGAGAAGGGGGTTAATTGCGTTGTTTTTAGGCACGAGACGAGTGTGGCAGTGATTTTGGGGTTTTGGACCATCTTGTAAGTTCGATGGCTGTGTGTTATTTCTTGGGATGACTGGTTTGTATACCACAGAAGCACATGTATTTATGAACTATTATGAAGTTGTCAGAGTGTGCAGACACTTAATAAAGGTGTTCATTCATATTTAATCCAGCTTGAACTTATTTCCTGAATGTCAGTAGGAAGTGTCGTTTGTTTACATCAGGTAATTGAGAAAAGAATGTTACCATATTTTCGACGATCATGCAGCCTAAAACATAAACACAGTTACGAGTCTCCAAAAGAACTACCTGGGTTATGTTCCAATTCCTATTCTGTAATCACCATCTCTGGCAGTCGCCAGTAAAACAACAGATGAACATTGATAAAAGATTCCACCCCATTCTCACCCTGTCACACTAGACTTGATTTGTAACCGTGACCAAGCCCGGTCACATCTAACTTGATTTGGTGCAGTTCCCGTCCACTCTCCCGGCCATATAACTTGATTTGGTGCCGTTGACCAGCTCGTAACTGCCTTTTTACGATGGATTCAGCTATTTGATTTGGTGCCCGTGACCAGCTCGTAACTGTTTTTTACGATGGATTCAGCTACTTGATTTGGTGCCCGTGACCAGCTCGTAACTGTTTTTTTAAATGATGGATTCACCAATTCAACATCTAGAGCATCAAGTATTTTTGTTGCAAAAGCAAAACCATCTGCTTCAACAACAATTGTCACAGCAACAAACAGCTGCTGGAAGGGCACACTGGAACAGTCTCAATAAAAGACACTGTCGCATTTCAGTGAGAAACGTTATCAATATAATAAAGCAAGGAAAGATAATTGAAATAAATAATGTTACGAGTGACAAACAAAGATGTATGATAACGACAGAAAATGGACTAAGAGCATATATAAAGCCAGTAACACAGTGGAGAAAAACCTTTAACAGACGTTATCATTCCTGTTCCACCGCTGAGGTTCATATCCCTCCACCTGAGCTGTACTCACGTATCCACTCCCGTGACGCTCGTTTGGCTGAGTTACCCTCCGTTACTCCAGGCCTCTTTCATGCTTCGCTTCAGCATGATATTATTGTACCTCCTATTACTGCCACAACTCCTGTCCATACCTCCCTTCCTCCCCCTGTTCACCTCTCTTCTGATCCCGCTTTTCCTCCCCCTGTTCACCTCTCTTCTGATCCCACTTTTCCTCCCCCTGTTCACCTCTCTTCTGACCCCGCTTTTCCTCCCTCTGTTCATCTCTCTTCTGACCCCGCTTTTCCTCCCCCTGGTTATTTTCCTCCGCCTCCCTCCGACCTTGATACAGAACCTGAGTCTGACTTCAGATTTTGAACCTTCTCTTCCTCCTTATGGTTATTTTCCTCCGCCTACCTCCGACCTTGATACAGAACATGAGTCTGACTCTTCAGATGTTGAATCTTCTCTTTCTCCTTATGGTTATTTTCCTCCGCCTCCCTCCGACCTTGATACAGAACATGAGACTGACTTTTCAGATTTTGAACCTTCTCTTTCTCCTTATGGTTATTTTCCTCCGCCTCCCTCCAACCTTGATACAGTACAAGAAAAGTACCAGCTTGACATAGAATCAGAATTCGATTCGTCAAGTGGGGAGGATAGAGTTATGGGCCCCGACGAAATTGGATACAGGTCGGATGAGCTCGAGCATATAACGGACGACGAAGGCCGTAGAATTTATTGGCCGAAAAATGAGATTAGTGATCTTGACTCTTCCCCCGATTATTCTTCTTTTGATATTGGACCTGATGTTCCTCTTCCCTCAGCTCATTTTCTCTTTAGACGTCGTCATCCAAAATTCATTTACGATTCTGTTCCCTTTCCTAAGCCCCTTCACCAGCGGGCCGCCCATGTACGAACCCGTTTTCGTCGCTCCCGTGGTTCTGTTCATTCTCCTTACCGTAGTCCCTCTCCTCCGCCTCTCCCTCCCCCTGTCACACCTCCGTCCCGTAGATTGCGTGTTCCCCTCCGTTATCCTCATACCAGTCCGCAGCCTCCACCCCGACCCTCCCGTTGTTTTCGTCCACTCCCTTAGTCCATGCCATTGTTCCTACATCCCAACCTACACAGTACGATCCTCGCCTGTTATTGTAAGCCATTGAAAGATTGGAAGCAATGAACATTTTTGCAAAGATGTTTACAAATTGAACTGCACTTACCTCCAGATGCCGTCTCTGGTCAGGTTGACATTTCCTGCCCTGCTATTATTCTTAGCATGAAGTCGACCCTGCTTCTTGTGTCTTCCGATGCAGGTCTCCTACACAATACCCGCCTGCTGAATTGCTTGATCCTGATGCTACCGTGAAGACCAATCGTTACGCATCCTTGAACATCTGGGTTACACACTTTACGCACATTTCCAGTTCAGATAGGAAAGTCCAACAGCCGTTATTTATGGAGAGCTTTTATATTTTCGTCCGCAAGAAAGACATTGCTGAATCTACCGGTACATGAACATTTCCCTTACAACATTCTTTCGACCACTGCTGATGGACATCCACCAACTCAGACGATCTCTGCAGTCCTGATATATTGTAAATGATGTAGTTCCCTTTTACACGCGTTAGCGTCATTATGTCACATTATTTTGACTGATGTAATATTTGACCATCTTGTATGCCCCTATGATTTTTTTTTGTTTTTTTTTTCTGTTTTTCTTGTTGCCATGTTTCTGACGTAAGATTTTACCCAGATTTTTTTTAAGGTTTACATCGTTCTGTTGTACCAAATAAAAGTGATTAACTAATGTACATCTTCACCCGCCACTAATGCTGGCATCATTCACGATTTATTATGATGATGACACCATATTGCATTATGATTGTTTGCATTTTCAGTTATTGTTACACCGACACTCATACATGTGATTTAACTATTTGCCCATTTATATATTCTATACCATTGTCCGTTGATTACCATGTTTCCATTCCATTCATTGTTTCCGGTTATTGTTACACCGGCAAAGTCATTTTTTTTAATGAGACTTACCCATTTTGCCCATACTTTGCCACCAAGTTTTGTGGTTCTATTTCCATTTGTTCCATTCATATTTTTTTCATCACCCACTTCAGTGAAGTGTAGGGTGACAGCCTTTTTGTGTACCCGCCATATATATATATTTTTTTTTGGTTTTTTTTTTGCCAGTTTTGTTTTTCCTTGCGACGTTAACTCGCTTGTCATGTTATTTTATGTTTTATGATTCGCACAAGTGTGAGAGATATAGACGACTATAAGCCCATAAAGCGTTTTGTTAGTTCGTTGATGATTGTTAGTTACTGTTCTATTTTGCCCATATATTTTTTTTTTTGCCAATTATTAGTACTATTTGTAGCTACCATAACCTCCATAGTTTTTTTTGTATTTTTTTTCCATGTGTCCCTCGTTTATGTTATGTCCATCAGTCCCTACCCCTTCATGATCGATTTTTTTGAGTGAAACGTTAATGGTGTTATTTCATCCATTATTCCCATCTATTGTTTATTGTAGTCCTTCTGACATGATTTATGGTGGGATACATGAATCCCAATAATTTTTTTCTAGGGAATAAAGTGTCTCCCTACGGGATACACTTTAGTGGCCCCGGGCGTATGTGACAGTACGGACTGTTACGTCGGATTAACACTAAGGCGCTGCCACTTAATTATAGTTAGGGTAAGAATACTTAGCAAGATTAAACACTAAGTATTACAGCGTGTCTAGTTAGTAAATAACACTTCACAAATCCTATGAGTGATTTAATTAAAGTGTTCAGGAATGACGTCATCGAACTTGGGGTAGAATTGCTCAGTAGCTAGGACGGAAGTGATGGTTTGAGAGAAGGGGGTTAATTGAGTTGTTTTTAGGCACGAGACGAGTGTGGCAGTGATTTTGGGGTTTTGGACCATCTTGTAAGTTCGATGGCTGTGTGTTATTTCTTGGGATGACTGGTTTGTATACCACAGAAGCACATGTATTTATGAACTATTATGAAGTTGTCAGAGTGTGCAGACACTTAATAAAGGTGTTCATTCATATTTAATCCAGCTTGAACTTATTTCCTGAACGTCAGTAGGAAGTGTCGTTTGTTTACATCAGGTAATTGAGAAAAGAATGTTACCATATTTTCGACGATCATGCAGCCTAAAACATAAACACAGTTACGAGTCTCCAAAAGAACTACCTGGGTTATGTTCCAATTCCTATTCTGTAATCACCATCTCTGGCAGTCGCCAGTAAAACAACAGATGAACATTGATAAAAGATTCCACCCCATTCTCACCCTGTCACACTAGACTTGATTTGTCACCGTGACCAAGCCCGGTCACATCTAACTTGATTTGGTGCAGTTCCCGTCCACTCTCCCGGCCACATAACTTAAACTTAATGCTTTACATACTGATGGGTATCATACTAAGTTCCAACAGTATGATACCTCACTGAATAAAGATCATACCTGTAGGAGAAGGGAAAAAGTAAATATTCCTAATAAAACGAAAGATACACATTACATTTGTTCACATTTGCGTGACAGCGATAGTACTTATATTGGTAAAAGTGCATATTCTCGCACTGTGTTAGTGCGCAATCTGCCACAAGGCCTACATGGCAGGCACTTGGTAATTTCTTTAATTACAAGGCAGACGGTAGGTTTGTGCGTCTGTTGCCACCTACCAATAACAGGTATGGTGACGCTGTCGTTACATTTCATAACAATAGAGATGCTCGAATGGTTATCGAGCGTGACAATGGTGTGTATTTTCACTACCATTCTCTGAGGTTACAACTAGTCCTGATTCTAGTTCGCGTAGGTAATACTTTACACGTACAATTTTTGTCACATTCTCGATGACTCAGCATGGTCAGTCATCAGTTCTTGTCTTTCACATTCATCTATTCTTAGATAGATTGGTTTAGTGACTTTTGCTTCTAGTCAACATTTTTTTTTTCATGACATCTCTATTTTGTACACGTTTTCTTTCTTATGTAGTTTTACCATGCCTACGATAGACAGTAACGTGGTTGATTGTTCTAACTATGCTCAGCCAATGCAGCATAAGTTCGTATATCGTCTATTTGTCTTGAGAAAAGACATGTCTATGAAAGCGACATGGACTACATTTTTAGGTATATGTTTATTTAACCTCCTAAATTTGAGGTCAACATGTGCTACTAAATTTTACACAAATGTATCTCTCCGTCAGATGCGGGCAATTTCAATGTCAGTGATGTTCGCATTCAAGGACAAGTAATCGTTTGATGGCATTCCAGTTCTAATAACGTGAAAGTTCCACTGCAAACGAAGAACTATGTTCGAGTTTCCTTGACTTCACTATCGAATATACTTCACGAGCGTACTGAATTTCGAGTAAAGCACGTCAATATTGTATTACTACATCAATATCTACAATAGAGGCAATACCAGGAACGGAAAACGTGGTAGCCGATTCACTCTCTCGTAACCCTGCTTATTCAAATGCAAATTAATGACATTTCAAGCGTTATTAGACGTATACTCTCAAAATATTTAACCATGTTCGTGTTCATGAATACCTACAATCAAGTCTTGAGATTAGACTATACTTACATCTGGAACGATTTTGTGGTACAACTTCATGTTACATGACTTACGTGTTTATGAACCTGGTGCATACAAATAACACTTCGAAAGACATGCAACGAACTATGATAATGTTACTATATATATGCACGAAGTTGCTGAGATAATTCAAGGTTTCAATTATAAACTTTTGGACTTTGGTTTGTGTCCATACGTCTCTCACTCGTTATGATACAGACGAAAATGAATATTCGCGTGAACTTGGAACTTATCGTTTTCAAATATGAATCAATATTGACTGAAGTAACTTTGTAAAATGATACATTCATCTGTACAGTTCATACAGACTTGAAAGTTCAACTAATTCTTCATTGGGATGGACAATGCGAATTTGGATATTTCCACGTGACAATCTTCTTCTTCTTCTTTGATCCTTAGCCGCTGACCGTCAAAGCAGTCAGTGGCCATCACGCCTAGTGGCGTCTTGTAGGGCAACAACAAATTGATTCCACTTTGCTCGGTCGGTGGCCATCCTTCATACAATGCTCCAACTCTGGTTAATTCTTTGCATCTCAGCCTCCACAGTCCTCCGCCAGGTTGTTTTTGGTCTGCCTCTCTTTCGTTTTCCTTCAGGGGTCCAAAGCATAGCTGTTCTTGTGATGGCATCAGGGTCTCTTCTGAGGACATGACCAACCCAGCTCCAGCGTCTGCCAGCTATGATGGTGTGCATGTCCTCTTGCTTGCTACGAGTAAGCAGATCTTGGTTAGTGATGGTATTTGGCCAAAAGATTCGGTGAATTTTTCTTAGGCATGTTGTGTGAAAAGAGGACAATTTCGACATTTCCTTCTCTGTAACTCTCCAGCATTCCACACCATAGAGAAGCACAGAAAGCACACAGCTCTGATATAATCTTAATTTTGTGCTTGTGCTGTATTGGGAGGACTTCCAGATGTTGTTTAGGCTAAAGAAGGCTGTTCTTGCCTTATTCATTCTGATGTTGATGTCTTTGCCTGCCCCGCCGTCTGGTGTTACTATGCTTCCTAGGTATGTGAAGGTATCTGTCTGTACCAATTGCTGATTCCTTACTGATATGGGCTCAGGGTTGCTCACATTGAGCGTCATGACCTCAGACTTCTTTAAATTGATATTCAAGCCCACCTGCTGGCTAAACTTATTAAGTCTATCCGTTTTTTCCTGGATGTGTTGATGTGAATGTGCTAGTAGTGCAATGTCATCTGCATATTCCAGATCTTCCAATGTAGAAAATGTTGTCCATCTTATTCCTCCACGACTGCCCTCTGTTGTCTGGCGCATCACCCAATCTATGACTGTTAAAAATAGAGTGGTTGATAAGGGGCATCCCTGTCATACTCCTGTCTTCACCTCAAAGGTTAGGTTGCTCTGCCCAACACTACACGTAAAGTTGACATAGAGGCTTTTTATGATTGACACTATGCAGCTTGGAATTCTATAAGCCCTCAGTATTTTCCATAAACTGTCCCTATGTATGCTGTCGAAAGCCTTTTCAAAATCAACAAAATTAATGTAAAGCTGTCTTTGCCATTCTGAGCACTGTTCTATAATGTTCCTGAGAGTGAATATATGATCTACACATCTCCTGTTCTTTCTAAATCCTGCTTGTTCTTTTCTCAGTTTGTGGTCTACTGCCTTTGAAATTCTCTGTATAATTATCCTGCGTAGTATTTTGCTTAGAACTGAGAGAAGAGTGATTCCTCTCCAATTATTGCAGTCTGCAAGATCTCCCTTCTTGGGCAATTTGACAATTATTCCTTTGTTCCACTCTGATGGTGTTGTCCCCGTTTTCCAGACTTGTGAAAATAGTGGTTCTAATAGTTCTGCTGCTAGCTCAGGGTCTGTCTTAAATAGCTCTGCATTTAAGTTATCATGGCCCAGAGCTTTGCCATTCTTTAACCCTTTGATTGCTGTGATGATTTCTTCTTTGCGTGGAATGTCTGTATTCACATCTAGATCGTTTTCAGCTTCAGGAACTTTCAATTGTGTCTCTGGTGGTTCCTTGTTCAGAGTTTCTCTGAAGTGCTCTGCCCATCTTGTTTCCTGTCCCTCTGCTGTCGTGATGAGATTACCTTGCTTATCTCTTACTAATGTAATATTATTTGCACCTCGTTTTCCGCTGATGAATTTAGTTATTTTGTATACTGTGCTTTGTTCATTTCTCAGTGCTGCCTCCTCTGCCTGTCTTGCAAGATCGTCTAGGAAATTCCTTTTGTTGGCTCGGGTTTGGCGTTTAACTTCCTTGTCCAGCTGACTGTACTGTTCGCTATATAGTTGCTTTAACCTGGGGGACTTCACTTGTGTTTTCTTTCTTTTCATTTCCTTTCTCATCGTTATGGTCCACGTGACAATATAAAGAACAATTGAACTTTCTGAATAAACTTTATCCAAACAAATATTTAAAATAATTAATATAATTGTGAAACTAATAATATTTTAGGTATGTTAAATACCCACTTTAACTTAATTGTTCATATAAGATTATGTAATATTTGGTATTAATATTTATTAGATTAATTTAATTTAATTTAGTTAGACGATTAATTTACATAGAAGTCTTGCACATCTATTACTTAATTTAATCTATTAGTTTTGTTTCTTACTATTTCTTTCTATTTCTGTTCTCACATGTATATTTTCTCATGTTTCTTACATTTTTTCTTTTCTTTACTTTCTTTAACTCTAATATAATACTTTAATTTAGTTAATTAGATTTAGTTAATTCTCTCACATACTACACACATCACATTAATCATTTGATTACATTTAATAACCCTTAGGATTTTTAGTAATACACTACCTTACATTTTAGTTAACACATACTTTCAGTTAAGTAGATAGTCATTAACTATCCTTTCTGACTGTTGACTTTTCTTTAGTTACTTTAGAATATTATGACATTAAGTATGTTGACAATGACTTGCGACAATGTTCTATTCAGAACATCGTAGGCCTTGCATCATAATTTTTTCTTTAAAAATATTTTTGAAGTAAGTAAACGAGTGAATAGTTTACTATCAAAAAATAAAAATCTATAGAATAGATTTTTTTTTTACCCCCATCGGCCTGGTGAATGTTACATGTTTTATGATATTTGCCACTATGATAGTGAGCACATTTAAAGTTACGCATTGCATGCTTGAGATGCTATTAATATAATGATTTTCACGCTTCACAGTATTTAACTGAACGCAAACTTTGCCTAGTTGCATAGGATTGTAAATGACGTATTGCGTTGTTATGCTCACGCATACCCTAGTTATAAGTTTACCCTTTTTATTCCGACCGTCAAGCCAGTAAGACGTGTCTTGATTTCCTTCCAGTGATAGTCTTCATATTGCAGGGCTCAGCAACAGGCCGAAAAATTCAAAAAGACTAACAGACCACCCAATGTGCCATAGAATAAATGCTCTTAGAAGGCAAAGACTCAAACGAAGTAATTTTGTCATCACCATCATCAGTTGCCATCTCCACAACGGAGGTTGGCTGTAATGGATCTCCAACGTCTTCTGTCTCTTGTCTTGGTGGTACACTCTGATAGACTCTTTCCCGTCCATCTCTTGATGTTATCTTCCCACTTATAGCGCTGTCTTCCCCTTGCACGTTTACCTTCAACTCTCCCTTCTGTTATGGTCTTCTGCAAGGTGTTATGCCTTTTTATGTGGCCAAAGTATTTTAGCTGCCGAACTTTGACCTCTCTCATTAGTTCTCTTTTCATACCTAGATTTTCTAGGACCTCCTTATTTGTTTTCATCTCTTTCCATGAGATACGCCCCATTCTTCTATATATCCACATTTCAAGAGCCTCAATTCTTTCTTCCAAATGCTTATTCATC
This sequence comes from Oreohelix idahoensis, assembly GCA_024509875.1. Lineage (NCBI taxonomy): Eukaryota > Metazoa > Mollusca > Gastropoda > Stylommatophora > Oreohelicidae > Oreohelix > Oreohelix idahoensis. The sequence goes on along the minus strand of JAMPIV010017802.1, from coordinate 8,754 downwards.
GTCCATGTTTCTGCACCATACAGAAATGCAGAATATATATAACACTTTATGATTCTCAGTTTTAATTTATGAGATAACTGTTTGGATGTCAGTATATGTTTCATGTTGTTGAATGTAGCTTTGGCCATTCCTATTCTCTTCTTGATTTCTGTTTCACATCTGCCATCTTCTGTTATTATATGACCAAGATATACGTAGCTCTTGACTTGTTCCAGCATTTTCCCATTTACGCTTATCTTTAATGTGGGTTTATCATCTGTTTTGCTAATTATCATAGTTTTAGTTTTCTCAATATTAATGTCGAGTCCATATTCATGACTTATACTGTTCACTTGCTTCACTAGTTCTTGTAACTCCTGTTCGCTTTCAGCTAACAACACGGTATCATCTGCATATCTAAGGTTGTTTATTGATCTTCCACTGATGTTCAGTCCTGGTATTTCCTGTATCTGTTTGAAAATTTTTTCGGTGTATAAATTAAATAGGCAGGGGGACAGCACACAACCTTGTCTGACACCTCTTTTTATGTCTATGTATGGTGAATAATTCCTTCCCGATCTTACTGTGGCAGTTTGCTCCCAATAAAGGTTACTGAGTATTCTTATATCTTTTCCATCAATACCTATGTCTTTGAGGCATTCAATTATTTTCTCATGATGGATTCTGTCAAAAGCCTTCTTATAGTCAATGAAGCACATATACATACTTTTTTGGACCTCTGTATATTTTTCTGCTAATCTTCTTAGGCAAAATATTGCCTCTCTTGTTCCACTGTTCCGTCTAAAACCAAACTGTTCTTCTTGGATTTCGCTGTCTACTTTACTTTTTATTCTTTCCTGTATGATTTTGAGCAGTATTTTAATTGCATGACTCATCAGACTGATTGTTCTGAAGTCTGAACATTCTGTTGCATTTGGTTTTTTGGGCAATGTTATAAAAACTGATGTCTTCATGTCGTGTGGTAAATATCCTGTATTGTATATATCATTGCATATTTCTGTGATTGTATCTATACCAAAGCTCTCCAGAGCTTCTATCATTTCAATGTTTATGTTATCCATGCCTGCTGATCTTCCTTTTTGTATCATATGAATGGCATTCTCTACTGTAATTTTGTAGAATCAACCAAATCACACATGAGAGCAGTATCCATAGATGAAATATCCACTGTTAAACCCATCTACACTGCACACAAGCTTCCAGTTTGGAAACAAAATCGTTTCCCTAAAATGATAGAAAACATTCCTGGAATTGAAAGTAAAAAGAGCCAAACTGCAACAGATAGAAAATCCATAGCGACAAAATACATAGAGACACATTATCCACGCAACACCTGGACCCATGCATACACAGATGGATCAGCAACAAATGCAACAGAAAATGGAGGTAGGGGTGTCTTTCTGACCTTAAGCACTGGTGCAGAAAAAAGGCTGTCAGTGGCGACAGGACGATTCTCCAGCAACTTCAGAGCAGGGACAGAGGCCTTGAAAACTGCAGCAGAGGTTATATTGACAGAAGAAAGGTCAGAGAGACAAGTTGCTTTCTTTACTGATGCACAGTCAGTAATTGCATCGTTGAAAAGCCAAAATAATACAGACCTGGATGATCTCAGAGTAGTGCTCCACAAACTTTGTCAACGATTCAAAAGTATTGTGATCCAATGGATCCCATCTCATTGTAACATCGCCGGCAATGAAGAGGCTGACAGAATGGCAAAAGAAGGTTCACATCTACCTCAGCCTGATGCAAGCATAACTTTTGAGGAGGCAAAGAGTTTTATCAGAATCAGTTACAGAAACAAATGGAATTAGAACATCCAGGGCACACACAGAATGATGCTTACTACCAGCTCCACAGAAGAGAACAAGTGTTAATCTTCAGACTCCGCACTGGCCACAACAGATTGAGATACCATCTATTCAACAAGCTAAAGATAGGAACTACCGATCAGTGTAACTGTGGCACTGATAAAATGACTGCTGAACATCTGCTTCAAAGTTGCCCCTTATATGTGGTACAGAGAAAGTGCATAAGGCCGACGCCAGCTCCTTTCGTGGAAAAGCTTTACGGGGATTCAAATAGCCTCAAACTGACTACTGCTTTCTTTGAGAACATTCAAGTGGACGTCTGAGAGTGTACGAAGACGAAGATATGCAGAATTTATTATTGAGATTAGGCCAGAGGGTCAGCCTTTATATTGTGAATGGATTAATGGAATTCTATGGTTATGGATAACCATGATTTATGGAAGTGGAGAATTTATAGAAGGAATCTGATCATTCTTATGATCCGTCAAACTAGTAGGTATCATTACCGGTTGACTGCATAGCGGCAACGAGTGAACCTACGATGTTTTTCACTGAAATAATTATTTTACATAACTGGAACGGACTGCACGGTAGTATGTTATATGAACTATGATAAAATGTCTTCAATGCCATGAATTAAGATGTCTTCTTGCAACGTAATAAATGTATGTTTATATGGACTCAGAAGGATGGAGTTATCCGCTGAATAATGTTGAAGTTGGCTCGTCTATTAAGCCATTCATTCATAATTGAATTGTTGCACGATTCGTTCTTTATAAAGGACAGTGTTGCTTGATTTTTCTTGCTCCTTAGCTGGTTTGTTTCTGCGTGTTGCAGATGAGGATGAAGAGACATGGGTGTGCAGAGACGCGAATGTGTTCAGGCTCATATGTAGTTGTACAAACACCCAGTCACACTCGTACTACAGTCAATGATGGTTGGAACTACTTGTGATGGTTCATACATTTATTGACAGGACTAACATGTAGAATCACACAGGAACAGTCAATGTAAACAAGTTCATGTACATCATGTCAATGGAAATCGCTTAGTACATATCAGTCATTCTGGCTGGTGAACATTCATATATGGATGCATGTCAATAGTGTTATGTTCTTTTCATGTACTGTTCATAATGCCGCTTTTGGTATCTCTGACTGAACGCGTCAGATACCTTATTAACTCCGTCATACAAAAGACGAGCCCTTCACTCAAGTAATCCTATTACTAGGGCCATCATACACCTTGGCATAACACGCCAATCATGTCGGTACATGCCGTAGAATAGTTGCCATTACACAGACCTGACGATGACGTCAGCTGTGCATTCTTCATTAAGCAGGTTGCATGAATCATGCTTTAATGTTTGTGTAGATATACCGCCAACCTGCAGTTTCCACCATATATAACTTCATCACTGGACTTCGGATCATATAAGACAAATAGTCTTGAATAGCTACCTTGAGCGCAAATATAAGTTCTGCTTTACAGGAATCGTGAACTGTTCTCACAGCTAGGTAAGCCTTTACCAAATTCTGTCACTGAATACATAATAATGGCAAAGTCGGTGTTACCTTGAAACGAATCCTCAGAACACAATAATAACACTGTCGTCCTTCCTGATGCACAGAAAATCACTGGGAGGAAAACTGCCAACGCAGTCACTTCGAAGATTTTCCTTCCCCAGAGTACAATGGACATACATCGTCCCACAGAAGCCAGATAGCAACTCAACAAGACGGAGGTCTAATTTCGCGCTCTCCACTGCGCATCGCGTATAGCCCAGAACTGTATTACCTTTGACCCAAAAGGTCAAACACAATGAATGAACAAACAACGGAGATAACCCCTAATCAACCTGACACAGCAAAGTCAAGACATAGTTACTAAACTTTGACCAGGGTGAAAAACCTACAACCAATAGATCGATGTTTGAAACTCCATCAAAAATGACCGCAACATATTACTGCACCACCCCTGTAAAAAAAAAATGACACATTTTTTTTTTTTTTAAATATATCCATGAGCAAGATAGCACAAGCAGCAATTATGTGCTCATGAAAGAATGAACCTAATATCAGGTACAATAGACGCATAAAGAAAGCGTCTGGAGAGAGAAAAATCATCCCCCATCATAAGAGAAAATATTTCCTCTAAGCCAAACAAACTCAGGAGGTACCATTAAAGAAACCTAAGTTGCTGGCAATACCAATCATAGATATCATAAATTGTCAAATACTATAATTACAACAATATACAAATATCATGCAATACAATACTATACCATCAACATATCTAATGGATATATATCATGGATGGACATAACCAAATTTGTTAAAGTCATATACATCATCCAACTAGTGACACAATTGTGTTAATATATATTTTAATATTAAGAACAGACATAAGTCTGGAAGTGTATCAGGAGATCTAGGACATAAGATTTAAATGGAATCATGTGGGCATCTAGACAATACGTCTGCCATCACATTATACGAACCACGGATAGCTCGCACCGTAAAATGGAAAGGTTGAAGAGCAATAGCATAACAAGTAGATCTGGAGCTCTTCAAATCCTTACTTTGCATAGCTGTAAGAGCTTTTTGGTCAGTTTCCATAATGAAATGCGCGCCCAGAAGGAATCTTTGTAGCTTAAGAATGGACCAAACCATGGCCAACAATTCACGGTCTAAAACCGAGTAATTCCTTTCTGCCGCATTCAGCTTCCTAGAAATATACATTACAGGATGCAGAGTCCCTGAATACTCCTGCATTAGTGCTGCTCCAATCCCAGTGGAAGAGGCATCACTACGAAGGACAAAAGTCTTATCAATCGTTGGAAGTCTTAAGATAGGATGAGATGAGAATAAATTCTTAACCTGATCCAATGACGATTGGCATTCTTGGGACCAACGAACCATATTAGGAGAACCTTTTTTCAACAGCTTTGAAAGTGGTGCCATAATGGAGGATAGATTATCAATGAATCTTCCATAGAATTGTATTAATCCCAAGAGACTACGTACTTGCTTTTTTGTCTTCGGACCCGAGATATTTAATATCTTCGAAATGTTTTGGTTCTCTGCCTTCAACAGACCATGACCAACCCGATGACCTAGGAAAGAGATTTCAGTAAACCCAACAAAGGCTTTAGAGGGTTTTGCTGTTAACTTATGCTCGCGTAGAGTAGATAGTAACTCGTTTAAACCCGAAGTGTTCTTCCCAAGTATCACTGAACAGACAGATGTCGTCCAAATAGGCGATGACATCTGTACGATACGATAGAATTCGTCGCATCATGCGCACGAAAGTTGCTGGGGCGTTCATAAGCCCGAAAGGCATAAAATTCCACTGAAATAAACCCCTAGGTGTTGAAAAAGCAGTGAGAGGTTTGGCGTGTTCCGTCAGTGGGACTTGCCAATAACCTTTTGACAAGTCTAGTTTAGTAAAGAATTTAGCTTTAGAAAGTCTAATAAGTAGATCATCTAATAAAGGCATAGGTTCAGCATCGAACTTCGTAACTTGATTTAATTTGCGATAATCAACGCAAAGACGTATGTTATTGTCTTTCTTTCGAACAATAACCATTGACAAAGAATAAGCTGAAGTAGATGGTTCAATTATTTTCAATTGAATCATTTCATCCAATTCTTTCTCGACTTGTGCTTAAAAATGAATAGGTATTGGGTATGGTCTTACTCTGATCGGATTACGATCAGTAAGTATGATGTCATGTTCTATGACATCTGTATGTCCAGGAATGTCGGTAAGGACATCCTGATATGATTGTAGCGTAGAGGATACTTGACGTTGCTCCTCAAAAGACAAGTTCGAAGAGACGGTAACATTTTTCCATGATTCCGTAGAATTAAGTGGAACAACGGGAAGAGGTAAGTTAACGTCAGAAAAAGTAGTTTCCTCATCCTGTATAACAGACAGAGATGAGATATGACCATGTTGGACTCGAGAATCGTCCGTCGCCTGGAAAATAGGCTGTAAATAGTCTGGTCGTTCAATAAATTCAGTAAGCATATTTATATGGAAGGTTTTATGCCTTCCATCCACATCGACAATATAGTCGACATCCGAAATTTTAGAGACTATAGTGTATGGACCTTTCCAAGAAATGAAAAGTCTGTTTTCCCTCGTGGGAAGTAAGACAAACGCTTTGTCTCCAGGACAAAGTTGACGTAGGCGTCTTTTCTTATTAGCGAATCGCCTAGCCTTTTTTTTAGCGAATTCTGATGATGAAGTAGCTAACCTGCATGATTCAATAATTTTCTCCCTAAGAGCAATAACATACTCATATGACGATTGTGTATCATCGTCAATATTATCGGCAGTGATCAGATCGTGTAGCAAGGACATAGGACCACGCGGTTGCGCGCCAAAGACAAGTTCAAAAGGAGAAAATCCTCTTTGCTCGTTGGGAACCTCTCTATAAGCAAAGAGAGCTGCAGGTAGGACCCTGTCCCAATCATCAGGATGATCCTCCGTTATCTTGCCTAGTAAGTGCTTTAGTGTCCTATTAAGACGTTCAACCAATCCATTGGACATTGGATGATAAATACTACTGAGAGACCTTTTAATGTCCAGAGTAGCCATCACCTGAGACATAGTGTCCGATATCAATTGAGTGCCGTGGTCTGATAGTATTTCTCCGGGAAATCCCAGCCGAGAAAATATGAGCCAAAGAGCATCTGCGATATCGACAGTTGATATGCTTTTAAGAGGAATAGCCTCTGGCCAACAAGTGCACATGTCAACGCAAGTAAGGATAAATTGATGTCCTCTGGCTGACTTAATCTTAAACGGGCCAATAATGTCTATTGCCATTTTCTGAAACGGCCGAATAGGAATATCTGCGGCCTGAATAGGTGCAGCATGTCTTGGACCTCTAGACTTGACCTCTTGGCAAATTTTGCAAGACCGGCAATAAATTTGTATGTCTTTGTTCACGAATGGCCAAAAGAAAGACGCAAGGACTCTAGTCTTAGTTCTGGAAAAACCCATATGTCCCGCAAACTGAGAATCGTGTGCATGTTGAAGAATTAAGGCTCTCATACACTTAGGCACAAGAATTTGCGAATGCATAGACTTGTCCGAGTGTTGTACCATTCGTACCAATATACCATTCTTCATAGTGATATACGATCTGTGATTCGTATTCTGATTAGGATCACCTTTCTTTGCGAGAAGAAAGAATTTCGTCAAAGAAGGATCCTCTTCTTGTCGTTTAACAAACGTGTCATGCGAAATCACCAAGTGATCATCTTGGCTATCAACTCCATTACTATCATCAGATGAAGTTGGAGGGATAAGAGCTTGGGCTCTTGTTACCACTGCATTGACCGCTTGGATATTTTGTTTCTCCCACATAGAAATTTGTTGCGGGGTGCATTCCTTAACCCCATGAATACGACCGATTATAAGATCCGAAATAGGATTAGGAAGAAGACACGCGTGGACATCTCCTGTAAAGAAAGGAGTGTCAATGCTAATGATAGCAGTAGGATATTTTTCCATGGTACCACCAAATGTAACACATTTGACCACCTTTCCCGTATAACAGCGAGGATCTATCAGAGACTGCCTAACCCCGACAGTAGTGCAACCAGAATCAAAAAGCACTGAGACTAGCCTATCATTCACTAGACCTTTATGCAAGATGAGAGATCCTCTCCCATCATGCGCAACTGTAGCAGGAAGAGCGGGAAGAGGGTAACCCCAAATTAAGGTAGATACAGACGATGGCTCGAAAAATGTTGAGCATTGGGGGCATTCAGTTGCTCTCCCAAAATCGAAAGCACAACCAGTGATAGCATTATAGTTCCCACTATCATTTACTTGATTACAGGCTCCATTAAACTCTTGTTGTGCAGAGTTTGCCTGTTGGAAAGCTTTTCTTTTGTTATATCTAGGTCTACTGCGATTATCATTTCCCCTGTAATTGTTATCATATTGTCTATTGTAATTATCATTCCGGTTTGAATCCCGGTTTGTATATTCACCATTGTCATATTCATGACGTCGAGAATGGGTTATCCCGAGCAGAAAAGCTTGGGTAGTTTTTATTGTGATAACCTTTGCGAAAGTATCTAAAATTATTACCACCAAAATTACGACAACTCCCATCTCGTCTCCAGTTCTTAGAAGAAGAACCATCATATGTTGGATTACTCTGCTTATGAGTGTAATTCTGATTACTTTTCCTATTCCAGTTTTGTTGGGCACCCTGAAATTTCTTATTGAAATTAAGGCTATATGGTGCTGCCGAAGCAACTGGCAACCCTTCTTTCACTTTAGAATTGCTAACTGTAGCATGAGGATGCGCGGTGGCATACTGACAACAGTATTCCTCCATGTCTTTTAAGTTTTTAGGCTTACGCTCATGAAGAAATGCAAGGAAAGAATCATTAACAGATGACAAAACTTTGTCTCTAAGTAATAAGTCCATTAGACCTTCATATGTTTTCTCAGTTTGAGACAACTCAACCCATCGTGTAAATGTACGACGTATTTTTGTAATAAAATCAGAGAAATCTACTCCATTTTCTGGCAACATTGTCCTAAAACGAAGACGATAATCTTCTTCTTTTAGTTGATATTTTTTTAATAATGCTGCTCTGACAACATCATAATTAGTTCTATTATGCTCTTCTATTGTCATAAGAGTAGTCACAGTTTCACCTGTAAAAAATTCCATCAGTTGTTCAACATAGTTTTCCTTTTTATCTTATGCGTACCACATAAAAATTCGAATCTATCAAGATAATCAGTTATATCGTCCTTTAAAGGATTGAAATGAGGCATTTGATCTTACTAGATCCCTCCTTTGTTGTATCCGAAGTTTATCTTGATAAGCACCCATATTTTTGTTACTTTCAATTTCTCTAATTCCAAGTTGCAAATCTTTCCTCATGTTCCATTTTCTGTTTCTCGACTT
>JAMPIV010017801.1:0-55943 GCA_024509875.1 Oreohelix idahoensis | reverse complement strand
GAATAATGTGGTTTTGGTACTACTATAAAAGGAGTCCAGATCATGCAGCAGCCCAGCCTCAAATAATAATTACAACCTCAAAATGGAAACAGTTAGGAATAGAGGAGGGCACATGAGAAGACGAATGATCAATGTGGTGGCAGACATCTTAAAATAATAATATGACAGTACACTAGGCAGTTACTGGTGCAATAATCAATAAATAAATAATACACAAAGGTATGTTTCAGGCACTCGCGAAAAATAAAGAAGTAGAAGACTAGACAACAGAAAAACAACAGACGTGATACTGGGAATCGAACCCAGGACGTTCCGAACGACACCACCGCGTAGCTACGGGAGCGAATCGCTATTAAACTCTCTGCCAACTGGGCAACACAAAAATAGTTATTCCTAGACAGAGGTGTGGCACGATCTCTTCACGTAACCCGGGTTTGTTTATACGTGCATTAATCAACCTGATCAGCAACGGTTCAAAGAATAAAGAAGGAAATAAAAGAAGAAATGAAGGAAACAACAAGCTAATGGGTTTTTCAGGCTTTTATGGATGAACAAATATAACAGCATAAAAAAAACAAATGATAAAAAAATCGAATGCAGCAAGGATGGAAACTGGTCACCAGGATGTCATAGACATCGAGGATGGAAACTAGTCACCAGGATGTCGTAGGCAGTAAGGATGGAAGCTAGTCACCAGTATGTCGTAGGCAGTAAGGATGGAAGCTAGTCACCAGGATGTCGTAGGCAGTAAGAATGGAAACTAGTCACCAGGATGTCGTAGGCAGTAAGGATGGAAACTAGTCACCAGGATGTCGTAGGCAGTAAGGATGGAAGCTAGTCACCAGTATGTCGTAGGCAGTAAGGATGGAAGCTAGTCACCAGGATGTCGTAGGCAGTAAGAATGGAAACTAGTCACCAGGATGTCGTAGGCAGTAAGGATGGAAGCTAGTCACCAGGATGTCGTAGGCAGTAAGAATGGAAACTATTCACCAGGATGTCGTAGTGCAGTAAGGGTGGAAGCTAGTCACCAGGATGTCGTAGGCAGTAAGGATGGAAGCTAGTCATCAGGATGTCGTAGGCAGTATGGATGGAAGCTAGTCACCAGGATGTCGTAGGCAGTAAGGATGGAAACTAGTCACCAGGATGTCGTAGGCAGCAAGGATGAATGCTGGTCACCAGGATATCATAGGCAGTAAGAATGGAAATTAGTCACCAGGATGTCGTAGGCAGTAAGAATGGAAGCTAGTCACCAGGATGTCGTAGGCAGTAAGGATGGAAGCTAGTCACCAGGATGTCGTAGGCAGTAAGGATGGAAACTAGTCACCAGGATGTCGTAGGCAGCAAGGATGGATGCTGGTCACCAGGATGTCATAGGCAGTAAGAATGGAAATTAGTCACCAGGATGTCGTAGGCAGTAAGAATGGAAGCTAGTCACCAGGATGTCGAAGGCAGTAAGAATGGAAATTAGTCACCAGGATGTCGTAGGCAGTGTCACGTAGAGGAGATAATTTATTTTGCCATTTCGTTCCATATGTTATTAACTCTTTTAATGTTCTGTTTTCCTAGACATTTGTATTCTTCTTTTCTATCTTTCATTTTTCACCTGTTCAAACCCCACCCGCGTTTGGTTACGTTCTGGCTTTCAGTAGAAATCCCCCACTGGTCAGAAACGGTCAGCGTAGCGGCAATATTACATACACGCACCTGGTCCGTCCAGGGGAATTTCTCTGGTCGCTTTAAAACGTTTGATCACGAGCGGCTAGTACCCTTTGAGGCCTGGGTAACGAGTTTGATCTGTTTCAGGGGAAGATAACAATCGCGGTAAGTCTCTGGGTTTTTGCCCCTTAGAACGCATTAGTGATCATAATATTATGCATTTCTCTACCTGAAGGAACTTTCTTGCGGTTGTTGACTTCTGATGTCTCTAAAATAACCTTTGTCTTACTCTCTTGATTACGCATTACGCCGATACATCTGTAGAAATATGCAGGCCAGGTGTCCGGGGGGAGCGTCCTTTGTAATCTATAAGAGCATTGTTAATCTGAATCGACATCACTGCACTCCAGGCAAACCCATAGGTGATCAGTCTCCCCCAGCAAATTGTCGTGGAATATTCTAATCCACATATATAAATTATCAAGTAAATATAAAGCCTAATAAATACATATAATAAATAAAGGAAGAAGAATGGTAAAGAACAGTGCTGTCACAATGACTGTACTCGAAATCCCCTTGTTTTCTACTGCGTATGCAAATTGTAACGTTTCACGTTGATATTAAAGGCCTTCTGCAACATACACGCGTTTCCCAAACACACAATAAAATGTGCTGCCTTTCTAAGAAAAACCTTGAAATATGCAAGTTGACCTAAATTTTAAATTCCATTCATGTCTTTTTCTACACTATGTTACCAAGATCAAAAGACAGATGGACAAAAGGATAGCGAGAAGGGAGAGGCAGAAAGCCGAACACTAAACACGCTTCGCGCGATACACAAATGCTGCCATCACGCGTGTAAGACTACATGCACTAACTTTTTTTCAGACGGACAGTGATAAAATACATTACCCATCCCAGAGTTAGGTTTTATAAATCCTGAAAAACTCTTATTAGAAAAGATAACATTAGATGGGTTTTACGGTTGAAAACATAACAGTACCCAGACAGCACATCTTCGAAACAGGAGGTAGAAAATACATATTTTGAACGCAGCCACGTAGCTCTTTTAAATTTGGATATTTGGGTTCCTTAGGGCTTGCTGACAAAGAATATGTAAAACGTTACGCAAATAGTCCAGGAATTAATAAATTATACCCAAAATAAAATAGTGGGGATGCCTGACAGCATGGAATCATTTCTGCTCATAAAATTTTTTTTATAACGTGTTTGAAAAAAATCTTACGTTACAGAATTAGCCTACCATGTAAACTCCAAATTGATTGGAGCGCAACAAATGAAAGACTAACCACGATTGGTCGGGCTATAAATACTATCTTTCGTTGTTAGGGGAGACGTGAAAAGGTAACATTTTTTCAAACACTTGTCGAAACGTGGCCTCATTGGCTAGACTCGCTGATATACTCACTTAGGAGCGTTAGTTCGAGACCACTAGTGCAAATAATCTTGATAAAGCAACAGTGCGTTGAAGCCAGCTCATATTTGTGTTAAATAAAAGCCTGGAACATAAGCAGATGGGAATTTGTGCCAGTAATTGTGCCAGAATTCATTGCTAATCAACGTATCTGTGTTTATTTCCATGAAATTGTGGTAAGCTTGAACCATTCAGTATCTTTTAATGAAAATTGAATGTAAATTGTTAATTTATGCCTGTATATATATGTGTAGTTCAGTGGCAAACAGGAGATAAAGCCTATAATGCTCCAGCCTGAACAGAGGGTGTCGGAGGGAAGTAAAACGGCATGGAATGGCCAAATAGTACACTGACACCTGGATGATTGATTAGACAGAAATAATGCTGGAAGTGCAGAGGCGTAGTGACCATTAAGGAGGTAAATACTGGTATAAAGTATTTCAGATGAAGCTGACAGTTGGCCTAACGCTCTGAACTCAATGTTTGTGTTGTATTGTGCTCAGTGTAGAACTAGAGTATCAATTAGTTATGAAGTAGAAGGTACATCCTTCTTGTTTTCAGGGACCGTGGTCTTGATGGTACTGAGCAGCACCTGGTCAGAGCTTTGCTGAATCCAGAGTCGGACAGCATACTCCTTGGTCCATTTAGCTATCAGTGAGGTGTCTCCAGAGCCCAGAGGAGAATTCGAGCAGAGGAGTCCTTCCCTGCCGCCATCACGCAAGATAAGCTGATTTGGCCAGCTGAGCTCAACATTATGTCCCCTCATCTTGAAATAACTTTGTAAAAATAACATTCAGAGGGGAATTTAATTGTCTTAATATCAGGAACTGAGAACATCTCCAATACTAGTCCCAAAAGACAAACTATTGAAGTCATGATGACAAATACCAACAGAGCTTGAACAAAACAAAACCAGTATTACCTCATATTACCACTACACAACTGACACACATAGGATATTTTTAATAATATATGTCACTACAATATTCATATTGATAAAGTCTGTACATATACTTGTAATTAAAATTGATTGTGATTCCTGGTTCCTTTGTATTTGAATCAGGACACATATACCTTTATGATAACCATGAATACATATTGTTATTTGAAAAGTTATCAGTGACTCCTTAAGATATTCTCATAGAGTGTTATATGTATGTGAGTGTCACAGTGTTGTCAAGAGTAGTGGATTAAATTAAATTGTTTATCTGTCTGTTGTTGTGACTTACACTTCATCATACACATACCCTAGACACATAACGTAGTCATCACACTATTCCAGAATAATTCTGACTGAGATATATAGATATGTGGTAGCAAGTAAGGTTATCTATAATACACTACTCTTAATAGATATAGATACCTTCACAGCTGATCTCAGTCAGTACACTAAGTCCCCTATAAATATTTATAACATCCCACTTCACCACATATATTGGGGTCTCGCTCTTGGGATTTTGAATCTTTCCCTATTAAAAAGATTGGGGGTAATTCACTTCAGGGAATATAAGAATTAAAAGGTATCCTTGGGTGGAATTAAATAAGGTTGAGCTCACGGTGCCTGTGTTGTCCATTAGATATATTTAGAGATTAAATTGTTGGTTAGACATTGTAGAAATTTACCTGATAGACAATGGCGGACCTGGCCAAGTTTCGATCTGCTGCTGTACAGACTGCAAAAGAGTTAGGATTAGATGGGCAAGTTATGGTTGCCTATGTCACTACGGAATGTGATAAATTTATTGAACGCGAAGAAAGAAGATTAGAAAAAGAGGCCGAAAGAAAGTTAGAGGCTGAGACTAAGAGGTTGCAAGCTGAGGCTGAGACTAAGAGGTTGCAGATTGAGGCTGAGGCTAAGAAATTGGAGGCAGAAAGAGAAGACAAAAGATTAGCTGCAGAAAGGGAAGAGAGGAAATTAGCTGCAGAAAGAGAAGCAGAAGATAAAAGATTACAAAGGGAACATGAGTTACGACTAAGGGAGTTTGAGTTTCAAGGCCATGCTCCTGAAAATGGTGCCAGTCCCTTTGCCTCTGATGCTACGGTTACTCAAGGAGCCTCAACCTCAGCTATGAATTTTCATTTAGATCATTTTGTTGAGAAAGACGATGATATAGAGAGCTACCTAAATAGGTATGAGCTATTAGCTACCACGTATGGGTTAGAGAGAGAAAGGTGGAGCTTAAAGTTATCTCAGGGACTTCGTGGGGCAGCTTATGAAGTTTTTGCAAAAATGAGCAGAGGTGATCAGGAAAATTATGACATGCTAAAGCAGGCTCTTTTGTTAAGGTATGAAAAGAATGCAGAATTCTATAGGAAAAAATTTAGGAATGCTAAACTACTGTCAGGTGAAACCTATCACCAGTTCTCTGCACGAATAGAGACATACTTGGAGAAATGGACTTCTCTGGGGAAAACCCAAGATCTTAAGGAAATGGTCCTTATAGAGCAATTAAGAGAGTCCATGGCTCCAGACCTGAGAAAGTTTCTCATGGAACAAGGTGCAGAGAGGCTGGGTGAGTTGCTAAATGTTGCTGAAAGGTATCAAGCAGCTCAAGCAGAGGTAACAGGTAATAAAAAGAAACAAGTGGATAACTTTAGGGCACCACAGAACTTCAATAAATTTGATCCTAAGGATCAAAATAAAGGTAAGCACCAATTTGATAGGCCACGGTATGACAATAAAAATAAATTCCCACAATTTGATGAAAGGAAATATGATGAAAGAAAATCTTTCAACCAAGGAAAAAGGTGGTGTAAAAATTGTCAGATGGACAATCATGACACTGACCGTTGCAGAAGGAAACCTGTGTATATGGCAACCCTTCAGGTCAGGTCGACCTCAAGACAGGAGGAGGATATTATGTTAGATACCACTCCAGAAGAGATGAGGAAGGCACAGGCTGGGGATAAAACACTCAAGCCTTGTTTCAGAAAATTGTCAACTTGTCATACAACTCCAGGCAAGGGAGATTTTTACATGAAAAACAAGTTGATGTATAGGAAGACTGGAGCTAGATCCAAAGGTCAAGGACAGCTGGTACTTCCTAAAAGATATAGGGCAGACTTAATAAGGAGCCTACATGTGAAACCAGATGGGGACCATGAGAAGATAGGTACCATCATTCAAAAGGTGGCTCACAATTATTATTGGCCCAAAGCAAGATGGGACATTGAAAATTTTGTAGAAAGGTGTAGCATAGCACATGAGGGAACACCCACAAGTGGGAACATGGATCAGGACCTGGACACGCCCCGGGGCAAAATTAGGCCTGATAATAAAAAGAGATATAAATTTGAAAAAGTGGACCAAATGGAATGGGAAGCCCCTTTTCACGGACAAGCTTCACTTAACTGTTTTACTATGGCCACTATGCGGAGAGTGCAAAAAGATGTCTTACCCCAGGATAAGCCGACAATCCCTCAATCGGACTTAAACAAACTGGAGGAAGAAGATGTAGAGAGGAAATCTCTCATCAAGAATTTTAAGTGGGGAGACAGCCCCAAGAGAAAAATTGGTAGCGGTCGTTTTGTGCATGAAAATTCTGGGAGGAAAAATCATCACTATAAAGCTTCGAGTGGAAGAGACCATACCGGTGCATGGACAAATAAGTCCACACAATTAAAGGTCCATATGTAGCTATGTTAAGAACGTGGACTGATGAAAAGGCAGAGGAAAACATTACATCTTCATACCAATATGTGAATGAGCTGACCACTCGGTTAAAAAACTGGCTGGAAACTTGCCAATGAAAATTTGAAACAAGCCAGGAAGAAACATGCTGCCTATTATAACAGGAAGGCGAAGGACAGAAATTTGGCTGTGGGAGAGAAAGTACTGCTTCTTTTGCCTGGGAGTCAGAATAAGTTACAAATTGGATGGCAGGGTCCATATACAGTTCTAGAGAAGGTGTCTAGAACAAATTATAAGATAGATAAGAAGGGGAAAGAAAAAATCTATCATGTGAATCTCCTGAAGAAATATTTGGAAAGAGAACATCAGGAAGAGACACACTTGTTGACCTTGTCCATCGCCATGGAGATGAAAAAGGAACCACTTTCATCATTTGAATATCCATTACACCCCTGTGAGACAGCAGCACAGGTGAAAATCAGTACACATTTAACGAAAACTCAGAAAGAGAGAGTGCAACAGGTTCTAAATAATCATGCAGAGGTGTTAACAGACCGACCAGGGCATACAAACCTATTGGAATATGATATGAAACTAATAGACTCCACACCTGTCTGTATGAAACCATATTCGATTCCGTTTGCTAAGGAGAAAGCTTTGAAGGAAGAGATAGACTATCTATTGAAGGAAGGAATTATTTCGCACAGTGAGTCTTCGTATAGTTCCGGTGTGGTACTCTTAAGGAAGCCCTCTGGAGAACATAGACTCTGTATAGATTACAGGAGACTGAATGCTATTACAGAAGGACAGGTGGATCCATTGCCGGATACAAATCAGCTGTTTGCCAGACTAAATAAAGCTAAATATTTCTCAAAAGTGGATCTGAGTAAAGGATACTATCAGATTCCAGTAAAGCCTGAGGTTAGACCATACCTAGCTTTTAGTACCTCAGAAGGACACTATGAGTTTAATAGATTGCCATTTGGATTGAAGAATGCGCCTAGTGTCTTCTCTAGAATGATGAGAAAATTATTGGATCCTCTGAATAATCCCTGTATAACAAATTTTATGGATGATATCCTTATAGCAACAGAAACATTTGAGGAACACATTGACTCTCTGAACATGCTGTTTGATCGACTTAGGGAGGCAAATTTAACAGCCCGACCAACCAAATGTTGCGTTGGATGTAAAGAATTGGAATTTTTGGGACACACAGTTTATCAGGGAAACATGACCCCTGACCCAAAGAATTTAGAGAAACTACAGAAAGCCCCGAGACCACAAACCAAGAAGGACGTGAGATCCTTTGTCTCATTATGTGGTTTCTACCAGAAGTATATCAAAAACTTTAATTCCATATGTGCACCGTTAACTGAATTGACACGTAAAGGACATCCAGATCGCATTACATGGACACCACAATGTGAAATGACTTACCAAGAATTGAAGGAAAAGCTCACAAGTAAACCCATTTTGAAATTACCTGACTTAAGTCAAGAATTCATAGTAAGGACGGATGCAAGTAATATTGGGTTAGGTGCAACTCTACTACAGAAATCAGATGCATTGGATGGGGAATTAAGCCCAGTGGCATATGCTAGCAGAAAGGTGAATAAAGCTGAAATCAACTACTCAACTAGCGAAAAAGAATGTCTTGCAGTAATATGGGCGATAAAGAAATTCAATATTTATCTATATGGGAAGGCATTTAAGTTGCAAACAGACCACAAACCGTTATCGTTTCTAGCACAGGCTAAGCATGAGAACTCCAGGTTACTCCGATGGTCTTTACTTTTGGCTCCATATAATTTTAGCATTGAGTATATATCTGGAAAAACCAATTTGGGAGCGGATTTTTTAAGCCGCCATCCGTGTGATGAGAATCACCGTAAACCCCAGAAATAATAATAAATTTCTCTATGTGAATATAGAATAAAGGACTGACATATAATGTCTGTTTTAAGAGGGGAGGTGTCGTGGAATATTCTAATCCACATATATAAATTATCAAGTAAATATAAAGCCTAATAAATACATATAATAAATAAAGGAAGAAGAATGGTAAAGAACAGTGCTGTCACAATGACTGTACTCGAAATCCCCTTGTTTTCTACTGCGTATGCAAATTGTAACGTTTCACGTTGATATTAAAGGCCTTCTGCAACATACACGCGTTTCCCAAACACACAATAAAATGTGCTGCCTTTCTAAGAAAAACCTTGAAATATGCAAGTTGACCTAAATTTTAAATTCCATTCATGTCTTTTTCTACACTATGTTACCAAGATCAAAAGACAGATGGACAAAAGGATAGCGAGAAGGGAGAGGCAGAAAGCCGAACACTAAACACGCTTCGCGCGATACACAAATGCTGCCATCACGCGTGTAAGACTACATGCACTAACTTTTTTTTTTCAGACGGACAGTGATAAAATACATTACCCATCCCAGAGTTAGGTTTATAAATCCTGAAAAACTCTTATTAGAAAAGATAACATTAGATGGGTTTACGGTTGAAAACATAACAGTACCCAGACAGCACATCTTCGAAACAGGAGGTAGAAAATACATATTTTGAACGCAGCCACGTAGCTCTTTTAAATTTGGATATTTGGGTTCCTTAGGGCTTGCTGACAAAGAATATGTAAAACGTTACGCAAGTGTGGTGAAGTGGGATGTTATAAATATTTATAGGGGACTTAGTGTACTGACTGAGATCAGCTGTGAAGGTATCTATATCTATTAAGAGTAGTGTATTATAGATAACCTTACTTGCTACCAACATATCTATATATCTCAGTCAGAATTATTCTGGAATAGTGTGATGACTACGTTATGTGTCTAGGGTATGTGTATGATGAAGTGTAAGTCACAACAACAGACAGATAAACAATTTAATTTAATCCACTACTCTTGACAACACTGTGACACTCACATACATATAACACTCTATGAGAATATCTTAAGGAGTCACTGATAACTTTTCAAATAACAATATGTATTCATGGTTATCATAAAGGTATATGTGTCCTGATTCAAATACAAAGGAACCAGGAATCACAATCAATTTTAATTACAAGTATATGTACAGACTTTATCAATATGAATATTGTAGTGACATATATTATTAAAAATATCCTATGTGTGTCAGTTGTGTAGTGGTAATATGAGGTAATACTGGTTTTGTTTTGTTCAAGCTCTGTTGGTATTTGTCATCATGACTTCAATAGTTTGTCTTTTGGGACTAGTATTGGAGATGTTCTCAGTTCCTGATATTAAGACAATTAAATTCCCCTCTGAATGTTATTTTTACAAAGTTATTTCAAGATGAGGGGACATAATGTTGAGCTCAGCTGGCCAAATCAGCTTATCTTGCGTGATGGCGGCAGGAAAGGACTCCTCTGCTCGAATTCTCCCCTGGGCTCTGGAGACACCTCACTGATAGCTAAAAAGACCAAGGAGTATGCTGTCCGACTCTGGATTCAGCAAAGCTCTGACCAGGTGCTGCTCAGTACCATCAAGACCACGGTCCCTGACAGCAAGAAGGATGTACCTTCTACTTCATAACTAATTGATACTCTAGTTCTACACTGAGCACAATACAACACAAACATTGAGTTCAGGGCGTTAGGCCAACTGTCAGCTTCATCTGAAATACTTTATACCAGTATTTACCTCCTTAATGGTCACTACGCCTCTGCACTTCCAGCATTATTTCTGTCTAATCAATCATCCAGGTGTCAGTGTACTATTTGGCCATTCCATGCCGTTTTACTTCCCTCCGACACCCTCTGTTCAGGCTGGAGCATTATAGGCTTTATCTCCTGTTTTGCCACTGAACTACACATATATATACAGGCATAAATTAACAATTTACATTCAATTTTCATTAAAAGATACTGAATGGTTCAAGCTTACCACAATTTCATGGAAATAAACACAGATACGTTGATTAGCAATGAATTCTGGCACAATTACTGGCACAAATTCCCATCTGCTTATGTTCCAGGCTTTTATTTAAAACAAATATGAGCTGGCTTCAACGCACTGTTGCTTTATCAAGATTATTTGCACTAGTGGTCTCGAACTAACGCTCCTAAGTGAGTATATCAGCGAGTCTAGCCAATGAGGCCACGTTTCGACAAGTGTTTGAAAAAATGTTACCTTTTCACGTCTCCCCTAACAACGAAAGATAGTATTTATAGCCCGACCAATCGTGGTTAGTCTTTCATTTGTTGCGCTCCAATCAATTTGGAGTTTACATGGTAGGCTAATTCTGTAACGTAAGATTTTTTTCAAACACGTTATAAAAAAATTTTATGAGCAGAAATGATTCCATGCTGTCAGGCATCCCCACTATTTTATTTTGGGTATAATTTATTAATTCCTGGACTATTTGCGTAACGTTTTACATATTCTTTGTCAGCAAGCCCCAAGGAACCCAAATATCCAAATTTAAAAGAGCTACGTGGCTGCGTTCAAAATATGTATTTTCTACCTCCTGTTTCGAAGATGTGCTGTCTGGGTACTGTTATGTTTTCAACCGTAAACCCATCTATTGTTATCTTTCCTAATAAGCGTTTTTTTTGTGATTTTAAAACCTAACTCTGGGAAGGGTAATGTATTTTATCACTGTCCGTCTGAAAAAAAGTTAGTGCATGTAGTCTTACACGCGTGATGGCAGCATTTGTGTATCGCGCGACGCGTGTTGCATGCGTTCCTGATTTTCAGCCCTCCCTCTCTCTTTATCCTTTAGTCCATCTGTTCGTTCGTTTTGGGAACGCAGTATAATTAATGTTAGGATTAATTTAGGTCATTACGCAGTCTGCCTCTCAATGTTTTTCCAAGAAATACAGCACACGTTTCATTGAAGAAAGCGGGTATAATACAGTAAGCTTTTACTATCAACGTGAAAGCGTTACAATTTGCAGACGAAGCAGAAAACAAGGGGGATTTCGAGTACAGTCATTGTGACAGCACTGTTCTTTACCATTCTTCTTCCTTTATTATTTATATGTATTTATTAGGCTTTATATTTACTTGATAATTTATATATGTGGATTAGAATATTCCACGACACCTCCCCTCTTAAAACAGACATTATATGTCAGTCCTTTATTCTATATTCACATAGAGAAATTTATTATTATTTCTGGGGTTTACGGTGATTCTCATCACACGGATGGCGGCTTAAAAAATCCGCTCCCAAATTGGTTTTTCCAGATATATACTCAATGCTAAAATTATATGGAGCCAGAAGTAAAGACCATCGGAGTAACCTAGAGTTCTCATGCTTAGCCTGTGCTAGAAACGATAACAGTTTGTGGTCTGTTTGCAACTTAAATGCCTTCCCATATAGATAAATATTGAATTTCTTTATCGCCCATATTACTGCAAGACATTCTTTTTCGCTAGTTGAGTAGTTGATTTCAGCTTTATTCAACTTTCTGCTAGCATATGCCACTGGGCTTAATTCCCCATCCAATGCATCAGATCTCTGTAGTAGAGTTGCACCTAACCCAATATTACTTGCATCCGTCCTTACTATGAATTCTTGACTTAAGTCAGGTAATTTCAAAATGGGTTTACTTGTGAGCTTTTCCTTCAATTCTTGGTAAGTCATTTCACATTGTGGTGTCCATGTAATGCGATCTGGATGTCCTTTACGTGTCAATTCAGTTAACGGTGCACATATGAAATTAAATTTTTTGATATCCTTCTAGTAAAAACCACATAATGAGACAAAGGATCTCACGTCCTTCTTGGTTTGTGGTCTCGGGGCTTTCTGTAGTTTCTCTAAATTCTTTGGGTCAGGGGTCATGTTTCCCTGATAAACTGTGTGTCCCAAAAATTCCAATTCTTTACATCCAACGCAACATTTGGTTGGTCGGGCTGTTAAATTTGCCTCCCTAAGTCGATCAAACAGCATGTTCAGAGAGTCAATGTGTTCCTCAAATGTTTCTGTTGCTATAAGGATATCATCCATAAAATTTGTTATACAGGGATTATTCAGAGGATCCAATAATTTTCTCATCATTCTAGAGAAGACACTAGGCGCATTCTTCAATCCAAATGGCAATCTATTTAAACTCATAGTGTCCTTCTGAGGTACTAAAAGCTAGGTATGGTCTAACCTCAGGCTTTACTGGAATCTGATAGTATCCTTTACTCAGATCCACTTTTGAGAAATATTTAGCTTTATTTAGCCTGGCAAACAGCTGATTTGTATCCGGCAATGGATCCACCTGTCCTTCTGTAATAGCATTCAGTCTCCTGTAATCTATACAGAGTCTATGTTCTCCAGAGGGCTTCCTTAAGAGTACAACACCGGAACTATACGAAGATTCACTGTGCGAAATAATTCCTTCCTTCAACAGATAGTCTATCTCTTCCTTCAAAGCTTTCTCCTTAGCAAACGGAATCGAATATGGTTTCATACAGACAGGTGTGGAGTCTATTAGTTTCATATCATATTCCAATAGGTTTGTATGCCCTGGTCGGTCTGTTAACACCTCTGCATGATTATTTAGAACCTGTTGCACTCTCTCTTTCTGAGTTTTCGTTAAATGTGTACTGATTTTCACCTGTGCGGCTGTCTCACAGGGGTGTAATGGATATTCAAATGATGAAAGTGGTTCCTTTTTCATCTCCATGGCGATGGACAAGGTCAACAAGTGTGTCTCTTCCTGATGTTCTCTTTCCAAATATTTCTTCAGGAGATTCACATGATAGATTTTTTCTTTCCCCTTCTTATCTATCTTATAATTTGTTCTAGATACCTTCTCTAAAACTGTATATGGACCCTGCCATCCAATTTGTAACTTATTCTGACTCCCAGGCAAAAGAAGCAGTACCTTCTCTCCCACAGCCAAATCTCTGTCTTTCGCCTTCCTGTTATAATAGGCAGCATGTTTCTTCCTGGCTTGTTTCAAATTTTCATTGGCAAGTTTCCAGCCAGTTTTTAACCGAGTGGTCAGCTCATTCACATATTGGTATGAAGATGTAATGTTTTTTCCTCTGCCTTTTCATCAGTCCACGTTCTTAACAAAGCTACATATGGACCTTTAATTGTGTGGACCTATTTGTCCATGCACCGGTATGGTCTCTTCCACTCGAAGCTTTATAGTGATGATTTTTCCTCCCAGAATTATCATTCACAAAACGACCGCTACCAATTTTTCTTTTGGGGCTGTCTCCCCACTTAAAATTCTTGATGAGAGATTTCCTCTCTACATCCTCTTCCTCCAGTTTGTTTAAGTCCGATTGAGGGATTTTCGGCTTATCCTGGGGTAGGACATCTTTTTGCACTCTCCGCATAGTGGCCATTGTAAAACAGTTAAGTGAAGCTTGTCCGTGAAAAGGGGCTTCCCATTCCATTTGGTCCACTTTATCAAATTTATATCTCTTTTTATTATCAGGCCTAATTTTGCCCCGGGCGTGTCCAGGTCCTGATCCATGTTCCCACTTGTGGGTGTTCCCTCATGTGCTATGCTACACCTTTCTACAAAATTCTCAATGTCCCATCTTGCTTTGGGCCAATAATAATTGTGAGCCACCTTTTGAATGATGGTACCTATCTTCTCATGGTCCCCATCTGGTTTCACATGTAGGCTCCTTATTAAGTCTGCCCTATATCTTTTGGAAGAACCAGCTGTCCGTGACCTTTGGATCTAGCTCCAGTCTTCCTATACATCAACTTGTTTTTCATGTAAAAATCTCCCTTGCCTGGAGTTGTATGACAAGTTGACAATTTTCTGAAACAAGGCTTGAGTGTTTTATCCCCAGCCTGTGCCTTCCTCATCTCTTCTGGAGTGGTATCTAACATAATATCCTCCTCCTGTCTTGAGGTCGACCTGACCTGAAGGGTTGCCATATACACAGGTTTCCTTCTGCAACGGTCAGTGTCATGATTGTCCATCTGACAATTCTTACACCACCTTTTTCCTTGGTTGAAAGATTTTCTTTCATTATATTTCCTTTCATCGAATTGTGGGAATTTATTTTTATTTTCATACCGTGGCCTATCAAATTGGTGCTTACCTTTATTTTGATCCTTAGGATCAAATTTATTAAAGTTCTGTGGTGCCCTAAAGTTATCCACTTGTTTCTTTTTATAACCTGTTACCTCTGCTTGAGCTGCGTGATACCTTTCAGCAACATTTAGCAACTCATCCAGCCTCTCTGCACCTTGTTCCATGAGAAACTTTCTCAGGTCTGGAGCCATGGACTCTCTTAATTGCTCTATAAGGACCATTTCCTTAAGATCTTGGGTTTTCCCCAGAGAAGTCCATTTCTCCAAGTATGTCTCTATTCGTGCAGAGAACTGGTGATAGGTTTCACCTGACAGTAGTTTAGCATTCCTAAATTTTTTCCTATAAAATTCTGCATTCTTTTCATACCTTAACAAAAGAGCCTGCTTTAGCATGTCATAATTTTCCTGATCACCTCTGCTCATTTTTGCAAAAACTTCATAAGCTGCCCCACGAAGTCCCTGAGATAACTTTAAGCTCCACCTTTCTCTCTCTAACCCATACGTGGTAGCTAATAGCTCATACCTATTTAGGTAGCTCTCTATATCATCGTCTTTCTCAACAAAATGATCTAAATGAAAATTCATAGCTGAGGTTGAGGCTCCTTGAGTAACCGTAGCATCAGAGGCAAAGGGACTGGCACCATTTTCAGGAGCATGGCCTTGAAACTCAAACTCCCTTAGTCGTAACTCATGTTCCCTTTGTAATCTTTTATCTTCTGCTTCCCTTTCTGCAGCTAATTTCCTCTCTTCCCTTTCTGCAGCTAATTTCTTCTCTTCCCTTTCTGCAGCTAATTTCTTCTCTTCCCTTTCTGCAGCCTGTCTTCTTTCCTCGGCTTCCAATGCTTTAGCCTCTTTGTCAGCCTCAATCTGCAACCTCTTAGTCTCAGCCTCAGCTTGCAACCTCTTAGTCTCAGCCTCAGCTTCAAACTGTAACTTCTTAATTTCCCTTTCAGCCTCTAACCTTCTTTCGGCTTCTTTTTCTAATCTTCTTTCTTCGCGTTCAATAAATTTGTCACATTCCGTCGTGACATAGGCAACCATAACTTGCCCATCTAATCCTAACTCTTTTGCAGTCTGAACAGCAGCAGATCGAAACTTGGCCAGGTCCGCCATTGTCTATCAGGTAAATTTCTACAATGTCTAACCAACAATTTAATCTCTAAATATATCTAATGGACAACACAGGCACCGTGAGCTCAACCTTATTTAATTCCACCCAAGGATACCTTTTAATTCTTATATTCCCTGAAGTGAATTACCCCCAATCTTTTTAATAGGGAAAGATTCAAAATCCCAAGAGCGAGCCCCCAATATATGTGGTGAAGTGGGATGTTATAAATATTTATAGGGGACTTAGTGTACTGACTGAGATCAGCTGTGAAGGTATCTATATCTATTAAGAGTAGTGTATTATAGATAACCTTACTTGCTACCACATATCTATATATCTCAGTCAGAATTATTCTGGAATAGTGTGATGATTACGTTATGTGTCTAGGGTATGTGTATGATGAAGTGTAAGTCACAACAACAGACAGATAAACAATTTAATTTAATCCACTACTCTTGACAACACTGTGACACTCACATACATATAACACTCTATGAGAATATCTTAAGGAGTCACTGATAACTTTTCAAATAACAATATGTATTCATGGTTATCATAAAGGTATATGTGTCCTGATTCAAATACAAAGGAACCAGGAATCACAATCAATTTTAATTACAAGTATATGTACAGACTTTATCAATATGAATATTGTAGTGACATATATTATTAAAAATATCCTATGTGTGTCAGTTGTGTAGTGGTAATATGAGGTAATACTGGTTTTGTTTTGTTCAAGCTCTGTTGGTATTTGTCATCATGACTTCAATAGTTTGTCTTTTGGGACTAGTATTGGAGATGTTCTCAGTTCCTGATATTAAGACAATTAAATTCCCCTCTGAATGTTATTTTTACAAAGTTATTTCAAGATGAGGGGACATAATGTTGAGCTCAGCTGGCCAAATCAGCTTATCTTGCGTGATGGCGGCAGGAAAGGACTCCTCTGCTCGAATTCTCCCCTGGGCTCTGGAGACACCTCACTGATAGCTAAAAAGACCAAGGAGTATGCTGTCCGACTCTGGATTCAGCAAAGCTCTGACCAGGTGCTGCTCAGTACCATCAAGACCACGGTCCCTGAAAGCAAGAAGGATGTACCTTCTACTTCATAACTAATTGATACTCTAGTTCTACACTGAGCACAATACAACACAAACATTGAGTTCAGAGCGTTAGGCCAACTGTCAGCTTCATCTGAAATACTTTATACCAGTATTTACCTCCTTAATGGTCACTACGCCTCTGCACTTCCAGCATTATTTCTGTCTAATCAATCATCCAGGTGTCAGTGTACTATTTGGCCATTCCATGCCGTTTTACTTCCCTCCGACACCCTCTGTTCAGGCTGGAGCATTATAGGCTTTATCTCCTGTTTGCCACTGAACTACACATATATATACAGGCATAAATTAACAATTTACATTCAATTTTCATTAAAAGATACTGAATGGTTCAAGCTTACCACAATTTCATGGAAATAAACACAGATACGTTGATTAGCAATGAATTCTGGCACAATTACTGGCACAAATTCCCATCTGCTTATGTTCCAGGCTTTTATTTAACACAAACATGAGCTGGCTTCAACGCACTGTTGCTTTATCAAGATTATTTGCACTAGTGGTCTCGAACTAACGCTCCTAAGTGAGTATATCAGCGAGTCTAGCCAATGAGGCCACGTTTCGACAAGTGTTTGAAAAAATGTTACCTTTTCACGTCTCCCCTAACAACGAAAGATAGTATTTATAGCCCGACCAATCGTGGTTAGTCTTTCATTTGTTGCGCTCCAATCAATTTGGAGTTTACATGGTAGGCTAATTCTGTAACGTAAGATTTTTTTTCAAACACGTTATAAAAAAATTTTATGAGCAGAAATGATTCCATGCTGTCAGGCATCCCCACTATTTTATTTTGGGTATAATTTATTAATTCCTGGACTATTTGCGTAACGTTTTACATATTCTTTGTCAGCAAGCCCCAAGGAACCCAAATATCCAAATTTAAAAGAGCTACGTGGCTGCGTTCAAAATATGTATTTTCTACCTCCTGTTTCGAAGATGTGCTGTCTGGGTACTGTTATGTTTTCAACCGTAAACCCATCTATTGTTATCTTTCCTAATAAGCGTTTTTTTGTGATTTTAAAACCTAACTCTGGGAAGGGTAATGTATTTTATCACTGTCCGTCTGAAAAAAAGTTAGTGCATGTAGTCTTACACGCGTGATGGCAGCATTTGTGTATCGCGCGACGCGTGTTGCATGCGTTCCTGATTTTCAGCCCTCCCTCTCTCTTTATCCTTTAGTCCATCTGTTCGTTCGTTTTGGTAACGCAGTATAATTAATGTTAGGATTAATTTAGGTCATTACGCAGTCTGCCTCTCAATGTTTTTCCAAGAAATACAGCACACGTTTCATTGAAGAAAGCGGGTATAATACAGTAAGCTTTTACTATCAACGTGAAAGCGTTACAATTTGCAGACGAAGCAGAAAACAAGGGGGATTTCGAGTACAGTCATTGTGACAGCACTGTTCTTTACCATTCTTCTTCCTTTATTATTTATATGTATTTATTAGGCTTTATATTTACTTGATAATTTATATATGTGGATTAGAATATTCCACGACAGCAAGTAGTCCAGGAATTAATAAATTATACCCAAAATAAAATAGTGGGGATGCCTGACAGCATGGAATCATTTCTGCTCATAAAATTTTTTTATAACGTGTTTGAAAAAAATCTTACGTTACAGAATTAGCCTACCATGTAAACTCCAAATTGATTGGAGCGCAACAAATGAAAGACTAACCACGATTGGTCGGGCTATAAATACTATCTTTCGTTGTTAGGGGAGACGTGAAAAGGTAACATTTTTTCAAACACTTGTCGAAACGTGGCCTCATTGGCTAGACTCGCTGATATACTCACTTAGGAGCGTTAGTTCGAGACCACTAGTGCAAATAATCTTGATAAAGCAACAGTGCGTTGAAGCCAGCTCATATTTGTGTTAAATAAAAGCCTGGAACATAAGCAGATGGGAATTTGTGCCAGTAATTGTGCCAGAATTCATTGCTAATCAACGTATCTGTGTTTATTTCCATGAAATTGTGGTAAGCTTGAACCATTCAGTATCTTTTAATGAAAATTGAATGTAAATTGTTAATTTATGCCTGTATATATATGTGTAGTTCAGTGGCAAACAGGAGATAAAGCCTATAATGCTCCAGCCTGAACAGAGGGTGTCGGAGGGAAGTAAAACGGCATGGAATGGCCAAATAGTACACTGACACCTGGATGATTGATTAGACAGAAATAATGCTGGAAGTGCAGAGGCGTAGTGACCATTAAGGAGGTAAATACTGGTATAAAGTATTTCAGATGAAGCTGACAGTTGGCCTAACGCTCTGAACTCAATGTTTGTGTTGTATTGTGCTCAGTGTAGAACTAGAGTATCAATTAGTTATGAAGTAGAAGGTACATCCTTCTTGTTTTCAGGGACCGTGGTCTTGATGGTACTGAGCAGCACCTGGTCAGAGCTTTGCTGAATCCAGAGTCGGACAGCATACTCCTTGGTCCATTTAGCTATCAGTGAGGTGTCTCCAGAGCCCAGAGGAGAATTCGAGCAGAGGAGTCCTTCCCTGCCGCCATCACGCAAGATAAGCTGATTTGGCCAGCTGAGCTCAACATTATGTCCCCTCATCTTGAAATAACTTTGTAAAAATAACATTCAGAGGGGAATTTAATTGTCTTAATATCAGGAACTGAGAACATCTCCAATACTAGTCCCAAAAGACAAACTATTGAAGTCATGATGACAAATACCAACAGAGCTTGAACAAAACAAAACCAGTATTACCTCATATTACCACTACACAACTGACACACATAGGATATTTTTAATAATATATGTCACTACAATATTCATATTGATAAAGTCTGTACATATACTTGTAATTAAAATTGATTGTGATTCCTGTTCCTTTGTATTTGAATCAGGACACATATACCTTTATGATAACCATGAATACATATTGTTATTTGAAAAGTTATCAGTGACTCCTTAAGATATTCTCATAGAGTGTTATATGTATGTGAGTGTCACAGTGTTGTCAAGAGTAGTGGATTAAATTAAATTGTTTATCTGTCTGTTGTTGTGACTTACACTTCATCATACACATACCCTAGACACATAACGTAGTCATCACACTATTCCAGAATAATTCTGACTGAGATATATAGATATGTGGTAGCAAGTAAGGTTATCTATAATACACTACTCTTAATAGATATAGATACCTTCACAGCTGATCTCAGTCAGTACACTAAGTCCCATATAAATATTTATAACATCCCACTTCACCACACAAATGTCGAAGGGTATGAAAGCTAATTATTCCTATTGCGCGAATGTTGTAAACACGCGGATGCATCCTCTCACACGTCCATCCCTGCTAGTCTTACGTTTGATGCCGAATTCCAGCAAAGCCTTCATGATTCATCGATTGCAGTGTAATTCTCTAATATAATTAAATTTAATTAAATTCACTAAAAGAAGTAAGTATATATGATTACTGAAATGATGAAGGTTAGGATGGTTGTGAAGTAGGAAATGGAGATAATGAGCACAACACAAGACTATAATGATGTATATAATTACAATAAGTGTGATGATAAAGAAGACGACGGCGGTGAATACTTTGTGAAGAAGACATGGAAAATTAAGACGATCCTCATGATGATAATAATGACGCTGGTGATGAAACCTGCGTTATTCCGCGAACATCTGCCATGCGCTTTCATTTTTGTGCAGTTGTAGAATTTTCAGTACCTTTATGGCTTTACGCCATTAGTATTCATTCATGTTAGAGCATTAAACTCTGTCACATATGTTAAAGAAAGTGATGGGACAGTCTTCGTTTTGCACAACCGGAATATTCAGATAACGAAATGAGCTAGGGAAAACTTGATAGGTGGCAGCAGAAGAACAAACTGAAATTGACATTCAGAGCTCAAAAGACAGGGAATATCAATGAAGAAATTAACACAAGAGAAAGTAAGTGTGGCCCAGTATTCGGGTGAAAGTTCTAATGAAGTTTGTGTTTTGCGGATAAACAAATTCATCATTGCCTTTACCTTTAAGCTCCCTGAGTAGGGAGTAGGAGTGGCTAAGAAGTTGGCGGCGCCCGTCTCGAATTCTAAAGGTACCGGGTTCGATTCTCAGTACAGGGAATATAATTTATGGAAATTGTTTTTAGAACCAGTGGTCCTAATGATGTCATACTCCCCCTGGTCTCCTGGGTAGTGAGATCGGATGCCTAGTCTTCTCGGATAAGGACGAAAAAATAAGACGTTCCGTGTGCAAGTTATGCACGTTAAAAAAATTGTGACCGTAGGGTGTGTATATGCTTATTGTATCACTCAAGTCAGGAATACTGGTATTTGCCAGAGATGTTAATTCTTGATGATAATTGTAACCAAGTTCGTTCCAAAATTCCTCTGTGGTGTTTAATAGTGCGTGACTTTTATTAGCATACTCTACGTTCACTATTTACTGTAAAACTTTCAACATGAGGTAGGCAAGAAAGTCTTCATGATCCTTTAAAACAGTTTATTCTTATATACAATCCAGACAAAGTCACTTGCATGCATTCATTTTTACAAATCCTCATAAAAATGAGTCTTTGTGGTTATTTATAGGCTATTTTCTCCCTGTAGCCTATCCATGTTGGGGTAAGTATTTTGACTTAGTTCCTGTTCGTTTGCTTCTTAGATTTATCCGACTCAGGAGTAAATGACAGTAGAGCCTCTACCTTTTTAATGATTTGCGATAATTTGACTTTAAAGAGCTCCGTTTCATTTCTTATGACTTCAGCTAGTCCTTCCGACATTTAGGCATTTCTGGCCTATCTAGGTTTTATTTCTGAAAAATGAAAACATCACTCGAAGCTGCACTTACTGATAAATACGAATTTCCAACATTAAAAACAAACCATCTGCTTTACAGAGTTGATATCTTGGTAACTTCAAGACCAGCAGTTGTACGTCCGTACAAACTGGCTACTGGGGATCAACTGATTTTGAATATCGAAATTTGCCTTCGCATAGTGGTGCGCGCTTTTACATCCTTTCTGGTTGGTCAGTCTAATAATTCTTTATTTATTTTATTGGATCTTATATGCCTACCGATGGAGTGTCTCTGCTATTCCGACTTACGTCATCGGTTGCTGAGCAGCTCCCGCCAAACATTAGCGTTGAGTCGCTATTTAACCTAGTTTCAGTTTCAATCTGATACCCGCGTATCTTGAGTCTATTTCAATAAAACCTCGTAACTATTCTTCCTAATCTAACTGATAACTATAAGCACGAATGATGCTATGGTATCAGTAGTAGGCCATCCGGTGACAAAACCACGGCAGTCGGAAATCATAAACAGTAGGCCATATGGCGGCTGCCCTGGCAAAAAAAAAAAGAAGAAACCCACCCACCACAAAAATATTTATAGAATGTGTGATTCATGTGTACACAAATTAGGATTCTCGCTGGTGCTACGGAGTTCGTGCACTGTGATGAGATCCTCCTTGTGTGATCTAAGGGAGGAGATCATAGCACTGAGGGAGTTGTTCTTGTGCAATGAAGATAGTCCTTAAAACCAAACCAAACCAAACATCTGCCAAAATTACTCCAATTTTTCGCTATCAAGATTCGTTTTTTTTTTTTAATCAAAGTGATCCCTACAACATCCTCAGAAGTGAAGGCGCAGCATTCCAGTCAACCTAATCGTCAAGATCACTTGCAAGGATCTCGAACACTTTGATGTCTCAGACAGTTCCAAATTTTTCTCACGCAACGACCGTAGCTGAATGCCCGTCACCTGTTCTCCCTTAAAGCCGTCATCACCAGTCTGCTAATTCTTTGAGCTGTTTTCCAGAAAGCCCGTTTGGGCCTTTGAACATTGAAGACATCTGTGGAATGGATTTGTCCTGTCTCAGAATAGCGGGGTTCATGCAAGGTTATTAACTGACCATACATAATGTTATAGTTCAGTTCTTCTCGTTCTGAAAACACGTCTGTCATTGCAGCACCACATGCAGGGCTCATGCATTCTGTGAGCAGAGCGCCCAAACAATGCAAAACTCAATCCCGCCAGGCTAATTTTGATTCGTCGTGCCTGTTCCCGACTCAGAAAAGCTCCTTTGAAGTCTGAAATAATCTTTGGAAGTTCCAAGGGGACCAAATAGAAGAATGATTTAATTTGAAGCAGCCGATTCTGTAGAGCGAGTAATTTCTTTGCAGATGACGCGGAGCTTCCAAGCGCCGTTACATTGATTTCGTCTGCTGAGATATCTGTCGTCTGCCATTGTCGTCTGCAGTCTGACGTAGTGTCGCATATCGCCGACTTGCCTAACAGCCTCCAGTCCACAATTAACATTTCTTTGATCTAAGGATTCAGCGGGCGTCTCCGGGTTGTTAATTAATGGATTTTGGAAATTTTGGGAAACATCCACACACAATTTCTAATGACATAAATTTTCACTCATCTGCTAAGATCGCGGGATAATTAGAATCTTGACTTCAAGGTTATGATTACTCATACCATTACGTCACCAACATAATAAAATAATGTCAAAATCAAATACAGTTATTAAACCTCGGAGCACCTATCCTATAACCCGTGGAGTTCCATTGAGTCACTGAAGAGAGACACAAAAACAATAAGACACAAGCTTCATCATGCATGTCTTGAATATGTGGTACTGCATGGTGCTGGCAATCTTATCTTGTAACAAATTGGATACAGAAACTTCCACTGTTACAGAACATAAATTCTTTGCTAAAGGCGTTCTGCAAGATCATCATCTTCTTCCTCGTTCGCCTTTCAATGCGGTTTGCGTTGCACTATGTTGTGAGCCTAGCGGTCCAGAGCATCCGTCTTCAGCCTGCATTTATTTAGGATTACCTCTCTGCAAGGCAACAGTTATTTGTCATCCAAGTGATACATCTGGACTGTTGGGGTTCTATGCTCTTTAGGGGGCGAATAAATGATGACGATACAGTAGCGTTAGGGGACAGACAAGAAATTTTGTTAGAACATTAGCTGTCTCTATTAGAACATTAGCTGTCTCTATTAGAACATTAGCTGTCTCTATTAGAACATTAGCTGTCTCTATTAGAACATCAGCTGTCTCTATTAGAACATTAGCTGTCTCTATTAGAAAATTAGCTGTCTCTATTAGAACATTAGCTGTCTCTATTAGAACATTAGCTGTCTCTACTACGAAAAAAGACTCAAACAAGAAGCAAAAGTATTGATAAGAATAAGAGGATATATACAGCTACCTCTATTAACAACGTTTACTTCCAATAATTTTGTAATTGTTTTTTTTTATTGTTTTTGTGTGAAGCTGCTTCAACTTTTTCCCTTGAGCTTTTTGTCTTCTTGCGATGATGCGTTCTTAAAATACCCAGACCGAATTCCGTTGGTTATATCAGAACTAGATTTGCATTAAAATTTAAGTGAACTCTGCCAACTGAAGTGAAGTGTTGATAAAAGCTAAGCCATGAAAAGGATTACTATACTAGCTTTTTTTTTCATCTAGTATGCTGAAGCCCTGACAAGTCATGAAGAGGACTGCTAGCTCTTGCAATATTGATATATAATTGTTTTTTCCTTTTTACGGTATTCCAAATCTGACAGCATCACGCTGCAGTCTACCCACTATAGCTAGTACCCTTGTAGGAAGCTTACATAGCATCACGCTGCAGTCTACCCACTATAGCTAGTACCCTTGTAGGAAGCTTACATAGCATCACGCTGCAGTCTACCCACTATAGCTAGTACCCTTGTAGGAAGCTTACATAGCATCACGCTGCAGTCTACCCACTATAGCTAGTACCCTTGTAGGAAGCTTACATAGCATCACGCTGCAGTCTACCCACTATAGCTAGTACCCTTGTAGGAAGCTTACATAGCATCACGCTGCAGTCTACCCACTATAGCTAGTACCCTTGTAGGAAGCTTACATAGCATCACGCTGCAGTCTACCCACTATAGCTAGTACCCTTGTAGGAAGCTTACACATGCTCTTGGAACTGAGGTTTCCGTGGCAATGTGTTTTACATGATGCAGTAGTTCCATTCGTTCTTTTTGTTATCAGGTAACCCTCGGAACTACGCTGGGTCAAAATAGTTATTGATGTTATTATACAGAAATAGACTCGCGAGAAAAAATATATGACTTTGGACAAAAGAAAATATACCTTTATTATTCATATTGAGGGAAAGAGAAAGAGTTATAATAAATACGATTATGTGAGCAGGAATAAAGACACCACACCAAAAAAAAAAAAATTATATCAAAATTCAATTTCTCCCCCGCCACGCCACTGACTGCCAAGTGGGTCACCTATCGTGAAATCTCATTCACAAGCATGTCTTAATGAAGGTAAGTGCAAGGTGTCACACGAGTATTCATGATTTCTACAAATCGTCGACCTGATACAATACAGTATTCCCCAAACCTCTTTCTTCGCGATTTTTTGCTTTCCTTTTGTTATTGACATTTCCTTTTTGTCTAGTGTTTTTCCCCCCTCTACTATTCCCCGGATACCTCACAACCACAAACATAAAGAACTTAACTAGAATTCTCAAACGTGAGTTTTCCCGACGTGAATAAAAGTGCGATGTGAGCGGTATTCTTAGAGCGAGCAGCTGTATGCAAATTGGGCTAGACACGCGACCCCGAAGCACAGAGGACAATGGGCTGACGCGTGCGGGACCAGGGTCACGTGATGTATAACTAACGCCCCGGTCCCATGTCCGAAGAGTGAGTGAGTGCTAGATTGTCGTTGTTGTCAGGGAGGTCGCACGTGGGATTTCAAGCCGTGCCTTACTGGCATTCAATTTTTCGCACAGTCCCGGCATGCCTCGGGTAAACCAATGCAACACTTCGGCTCATCCCATTGGCCCTTGTCTGGTTTGTTGTGCTCTATGACAATTTTCATTGGATCAACACCGAAACTGAAATTTTGAAAAGATGAATTATTAATTCTGAAGAATCCTGAATCAGTGCCGTCTTCGAGATTTCAATGAGCGTTTGTCCGCAAGAGAAAGCTTTGCATTGCCGACTCATAAAACTTAAACGGGGGCTTGACTAGCGGTAACTGAACAATGAAGCTATATAAAATTATTAATTAATGAACGAAAATAAAAAGAATTGTTTTATATTCATATTTTGTGTGTATGTGTGTGGGGGAGGTATGAAGGGTCGGCTGTAAGGCGGTACGGACCCATGGGTAGCGTAAAGATTTATCCCCCCCCCCCCTGAAAAAAAAATTAAAACACTAAAATTGAAAAGGGAGAAGGCACAAATAAAACAGAAAATCTTTGTTTGCGTAAATGAAACCGATCACTTCTATATATGTCTATATTATTCTTTTTTTTTTTTAAATTAAATCAGCGTCCATGTGAAATTCAACTTGAATAAAGGAATAAAAAAAAAACACTACAATATGATATAGGAAGCATAAATGTATTACGTGTTTGTAAAATACCGTAGTCATCACTTGTGGAACTTATAGGTTGGTGTAACTCATTAGCATGAAACTTGAGTCTTGTAAAAACACATACAGTATTGCTAACGTTGGAGGAGGGGGAGCTGTGCCATTAAAAGCCCTTGAATCACCTTGATAAATGGCTAGGTCATCTGGGCGAAGATATATATATATATATATATATATATATATATATATATATATATATATATATATATATATATATATATATATATATTATATATATATATATATATATATATATATATATATATATATATATATATATATATATATATATATATATATATATATATATCTTCTTACGCCACCAACATAATAAAATAATGTCAAAATCAAATGCAGTTATTAAAACTTGGAGCACCTATCCTATAACCCCTATAAAGTATTCCTAATATCCGTATCTTCGTTTAGGTCAGGGTTTCTTAACATGTTTTATGCCTTGGACCCCTTCGGTCGTCCGAAGAAGGCTATGGGCCCCTTTCATTGTCTGATGAAGGCTATGGACCCCTTCAATTTTCCAATGAAGGCTATGGACCCCTGTCATCGTCCAATGAAGGCTACGAACCCCTTTCATTATCCAATAAAGGTTACCGTATGTACCCCTTTCATTATCCGGTGCAAGGTATGGAGCCATTTTATTGTCCGATGAAAGCTATGGACACCTTTTATTGTTCGATGAAGGCTATGGGCCCCTTTCATCGTATATTGAAGGCTATGGACCCCTTCTGGGGAAAGATGTACATAAAAACATAATAAAAAAACTTTACATTTTAAATTTCAGGTTATGTACACGAACCTCCTAGAACCCCTCCTTGGGCTCACAAGGGGTCCGGGGACCACAGATTAAGAAACCCTAGCTAAGGCGATGGTTAGAGTAGTAGTAGTAGTAGTAGTAGTAGTAGTAGTAGTAGTAGTAGTAGTAGTAGTAGTAGTAGTAGTAGTAGTAGTAGTAGTAGTAGTAGTAGAAGAATAGTAGTCTTAGTAGTAGTGGTAGTAGAAGTAATATTAGTTGCAACAGTGACATTTGTGGCAATAACATTTCACTCTTTGCCACCTGACAAAAATGAAATATGACAGAGCGGATGAAAAAAATAAATGGATTGGCAACAGAAATGAATGGACGTATCTACCTGTCGCGGAGCTAAACAGATTAGCAATCGATACATAAAAGTGGCGACTACAAGTCAAGCGCGCACGGTCTGTGGGGCCTCAGTGGCTAATTAAGTCAAGTCAAGCATTGTAGTAGGAACACGCGGTAGCAGTAGTGAAGGTAATACTGCCACAGGAGAGTAAAATGTTAGAGACTAGACCGCACTTAACCCAGCATAGAGAGGCGGGGTGACCAGTTCCCTTCCTCGCTGAGTTTCCCTTCGCAAACTCAAGAGCAAAGTCAGGTACCCATTTACAGCTTGGTAGACAGAAGCGTGCCGATACTGTGACACAAACCCGGCACCTTTGCCGCGAGCAGCGCAGTACTCTAAACACTCTGCCAATCGGACAGTAAAACCTGCCGAATCACGAAATAGTGGAAGTAATATTAAAAGTAATTATAGCACCATTAATTTAGTTTTAGCATTATTAATGACATAGTCATAGTATCATTCTTCTTTTCCACTCGGTCTCATATAACCACATCTATTTCTCTCACATACTTAAAAGTATGTCTCAGGCTTCTCTCACCTCATACAGTTTTTCGGTCAACAGGGTTAGGGAAAGCCATGCTCTTAATCTATGCTTCTCGTGAAGTTGACATTTTTAGGGGACATTTTCTACTGTTTAACATCTCCACATGTGCACATACCTGTGAGCCCGATATTTAATTTGTTGAAAAGATGGTATTTGAGTCTGCAGTGATGGGCTCCAAGAGTGACAATGGTAACAAAAAAAAAAAAACTGCTGTTATATGAGGGGTTGAGAGTGAGCTCTTAACTCCATTTAAAGGCTCCCAAGGCGAGCGCAATATATAGCTTACTTACTTAGTCGTTCCCCTTCTATCGCGAGGTGTTGGATTTTGGAAGAGAGAGCGCCATACTATCCTATCGGCTGTCTTCCTCCTGACCTGGTTCCATCCTAGTCCTCGGTCCTTCAGAAATTGTCTAATGTTGTCCACCCAGCGAACTTTGGGTCGTCCATGGAAGTCTGAATCCATGGCTCTTAGTTTCCCATACTTGTCGTGGTAGCCGATCTTCTCCCATTCTGCAAAATTGGCCAAGCCATCGTAGTTGAGACTGCAATATATAGCTTCTGACAGTAATATCCCAGCTCCTGGCCTTCTCGTGGAGGGACTGTTTCAACTATTAGAATAAGAAGCGATGGAGAGTCTCCGGAGGCATGAAACTAGAAATCTCCGGGGAGTCTTGGGTGTTAATTAATCTAAGAGAAGGAAAACTCTTGTTTCAAATCATCTACTGCCTTGTAGATCGGATGGGGAAGGCCAACACCTTAGGAAAGCAAATCTGAGTGTCACATAGTTAACCCGAGGATTAACCAGTGAGAGTTTATCTTGGTCGCACAGGAGTTACCAATGGCTCTGAATTGCCCTGCAACCCGGTAAAGATAGACGAACGAACGAACTTTATTTTCAAAGGGTTGAGAATGTAGAAGCAGAGGAAGGCGAATGTATGATTTTGGGATACGTTCCCAGAGAATAGACCCAGTGATTCAGACTCCCGTGACACTATCGCTTCTACTAATCTACCTATCTCTTATATAGCTCGCGAGCCCCCAACCCTCTCTCACCCTGAGTGAACAGAAGAGTAAGAAATAAGAACTATACGTCTTTCATACGCTTTCTTTCCTTTCCTATTTATGTAACTAACTTGTGTTGGTAACGAAAACACGATTACAATATTTATTGAATGACTTTATGTAGCACAACAACCCAAAGAATAATACATATGCAATGACAACTAAAAATAAATTATACCTGTAAAAGAAAGTGGTAATTAATGCATAAACTTCACAATCAAATCTTAATTCGATACTACGCGGCAATAAGGTGATGATGATGATGAATGACGCCTAATACTAAAATGCTAAATAAGTTATTTAATGTCTGGGTGCAGAAAGATACTTCTTTTCCTTGATCTATTCCTGAATGTCACTGGGACCCTTAGCGTTCGTTCACAATGGGTATGCTTTTGTCTGGATTCATGGAGATTACAATAGCATTGTCCGCTCAACCGTCTTTCTGGTGTCGATGAAATGAGCTATTCTCTTTCCCCAAGCAAGGTTTGACAATGTAACCAACGGCCTTGTTGCTGTGGTGTTACATTATCTTGAAATGAATATCTAGGCGACAGAGTCTCCGTGTTGTGGTCAGTGGTCAGCTTGCTTTGATGGCGTTTTGAGAGTGTGTAAATATATATTGTCGTACGGTAGGTAAAGTGTTTTATTGGGCCCAGTCTAGGTAAAGAGTAAAGGTTGACTGATACACGAGAATGTATAGAAAAAATAAATTTCACAGGTGGTAGGTTGAGGGAAAGATATGTCTCTGGAGTGAGTAGGTTTCTCTCATCCAGCCTATAAGTACAACTGTGCTTTGTTACAAGACAGTCTTTGCCTCCCTATCTAAAATAAGAAGAGGTTAATCTACACACACACAACAATATGTGACAACAGGACACATACAAACGTGAAAAAACTAATGATAAATGGGTATGGGTCTGACCAACACACAAAGTTAAGTTTTCTTGTTGTTTATTATCACTAAAACTGTTTACAACATCAAAATACCCAAAAGATATCAAGAAAATCATGTACATATAGAGGAAGTAAAGAAGAATGGTGCGCCTTCACCGTATAAAGGAAAATAACCCAAAGAAAATATTAACCCAAAGGTTGAAGGTTAGCACTAGGTTTACAGAATAACACTATTGGTACAATATATGACCAAGTAAAGTAAACAAACTAAAACCACCAAACATTAATAGATAATTTCCAGCAACAATAAAATCAACACACTCTCTGATGCATGTGACCACCTCTCACACTCTTACCTATTTTGTATTTTTCCCTTGGGTCTGTGGTATCCCTTGGTAAATTTATTCCACGAACATAATCCATATTTTTACTGTTGACTAATGTATCACCCCAGCTGTCGAGGATACTGTGACGTACGTCTAGTTTGTCAAGTGAATTCTCCCTGATATGATGGATGATTTAAAGGGACTTTTAGCTTTTCATAACATTAGAACCCCTGAACATTTGTTGTAACTTTTCGTTTGCCAGAACTCATTCCACCGGGACTCATTTCGTATGCGGCACGAGATCAAAGAGACAGTCGGAGGGATTTCAGGGGAGACTATCGGCGTTATCAAAGACAGTAGTGGTCCCTGATACGAGACGCAGTTGCTTGCCGCTAATTTCGCGTCTAGGTGTCAATCGCAACCGAGCGAACGGGGAAAAGCCGAAACGGGCAGCAGCGAGCGGATACGAAGACCAGGGGGCGGCTTCTTCCCTTGATTTGGCGGTTAGATCCCCAAATCGTTCGTGAGATCAAATAAGCTGTCAAGTTTATCATGTCCCACTCAACTTACATTCCATTTTAGCTAAATAGACCATCAAGACTAGACACGTTATCATTCGCTGGCCAGAACTTGATAGTAGCACTAGCGATATTTGAAATCTTGCTAGATTATCCCATGGATTTTCATTTTATTTGCAGTGAATTCTATTTCTGTGCAAAGCGGTAATATATATATTGTGTAAAGTGATCAGTGGTCTAGTTCATTCATTATATTTCATTGGATTTTGTGTTAATTTAAACCTATTAAATTAAACCGTCTCAATAGTTCCAGTTGTAAATATAATGATCTATCTATTATATTATTTCAAAAGATAATAGATGCTTAAATTAACTTTTAAAGTCGCGAAGGAATTTATAATTAATAAATTTAGTTAAGTCCTATATTTATAGATGTGTGATTTAACCACTAGAACTCGCGCAGTGTTTATTAAATACATAATTAAATACTCGAGTGTATAATAGGCTTAACGGGAAATTTATCGCGCGCTTAGAAGATTATTTGTTTTAAAGTATGATTATGTTGTTATGGGTTTTCTATCTTTTTCTCTAGATTGATCACCTTTTGCAATCCCAGCAATAACGACATCTTTCAGAGTTTCCATACTCGGTTCTTAAACTTCCAGACAGTTTGATGAGACATTTTTTTAAAGTAAATCTTGTGGTGGTCCGGTACGGCCTAGCTAACCTAATTACATGAAAGAAAACCTACCCAAGATCATTTGATTATTATCATCAAATTAAATCTGTAAGATACACTGGAAGATGAACAGTGCCAGTAGCGATAGTTTATATACTGCTCTATTGTGAGAGATTACCGATTTACCTGACTGTGACCGAGCAGAGTTTTTCCTCACTGGATTAAAAAAAAACTTTCCCGGTCAGTGACTATTATCACGCAGTGAAGGATTATACCATCACCTCATTTTTCACCCCTATGTCGAACTGCGTCAGTGCCATCCCATAGACTCGTTTCTTTATAATAAAACACAAGAACTCTTAGAACTTCAAGTCCGGCGATAAGCGGGAATATTTGCTCTCAGTGAATCCTCGCATTATCTGGGGCGGGACATAGAAGGACTAGACAGTTGTCATACGTCAAGAGTTAATTATTGTGTTTATCATTCTAAGGGATTGTCTGATGCTGCAACTCGGTAAGTGTGTGGTGTATATGAGTGTGGATCCGCACAGTGTGTATGAATGACAGGAGATTTAATTTTTTTGCAACAAACCATTTGTTAACTTGCCTACCGGGTAATACGTTTTCTGTATACCCGGCATTGTTCCTTTAGTGGGATAATTTGTTAACTCTGTTTCATCCCCCCCCCCCCCTTTTTTTTTTGCTTAGTAAAGGGAAGACACCAGTTGGGATAACAGTATTTTTTGTCTACCACCATAACTAATTTGGTAACACCTCTTTTCAGAGTAATTAACTTCACTGTTAGGTTAACGTACCCGTGTTCCTGATATTATCTATCTCTGGACTGGGTTTATCTTTGTCTAATAAGCGGGAAGGGCTTAGTCGATACCAATCTTCTTCACCCCTCCCAAACTTGTTATTTGCATTTGTGTACTTATGATAATTTATGTAATACCTGATATTTGTTAGTGATTGATGTTTTAAAGTGAATAAAATCACATAAACTCATTTAGTTCTGTGTGTTGGATATACCCAAAGCCCAACTTTTCCCCTATTCGTTTAATATAGTTTGTATCTACATCGTCTGTGTGTGTGAAAAACACCAAATCGGTGTGCGCGCAGATGCGAGTCTGGAAAACTGGCAAATAATTGTTTGACCAGGAGAGCGGAAGAGAAGATTGAGAGAAGCGATTTGTCATAAATAAGTCTGTCTTTACTCTCCTCCAGCACGCTGTGAAGCAACTATTTAATATCTACATTTTCTATCACTGAGTTTGCATCATCATTCTACACTCTAAACCGGACTACTATTTCTAGACTCTCTTTTCTCTCAAAATAAATTTACGACAATATTTGGCTGGCTCGCCGGGATTATTTTGAGATACATTTGATGCACACATATTTGTGGGCTGGTTCTGGGATCTTGAGCTACATTTGAGGCAATCGCATAGCCGGGTTAAAGATATTTTGAGTCTGATTTAGTCTGGGTCTAACTAGGTAGAGTGTGAATGATTTGTCTTGTGAATTAGGGAAATAAATAAATAATTACACCCCTAGACAAACGTTCTTTAAGTATTTGGGTTGTCCACACAGCATATTTACAGGTTGTTTTCTCTCCACAGCAGTAGAAAGTACAGATAAAGAAAAATATTTGCTATTTTAATTATCCTCTGGCGGAGATAATTCAATTTCTTTCTTTATAAGAGTTGCTGGGATTGAGTGATTGTTTTACAGTCACTAAGGTTTTTCAAGTTAAAAAGAGTTGAGCTTAGCTAAAGACGGATTATTCTGATTTTTAAAAATTAAGTTAACAACGTCTCATCTCAATAATTGACTTTAGGGACGGAGTTTGTTGTCAGAGATTTAAAATTTCCTTTTAAATTGTTTTAATTTAAATTTTTCTCTACTGTTAGTAAAAGTAGATTCTTTTCAAGTGTAACTTACCATTTAGTGGCATAGTCGCTTGCGTTTAGAGCCTTAATTGCCAGATAATAGCAGCGATAAGTTTGCACAGTAAAGGTAGGAGGTAACTCAAAAATTGTTTTTACTTTGGGTTTTTTCGTAGCGGCTTTGAATTTTCCCCTTCTTGTTCCATCTTACTATTCTCTAGTCTTAGAAGCATCCAGTTCTTTGACAATGGCAGAGAGAATTAGGATAAGATCCCTTTTGAGGCAAGAGGCCAAGGACTCAGGACTAGACACAGAAGCTGCGAATCTGTTTATCAACCAGGAACTTCAAAGGTATGACGCGGAGGAAGAGAGGGCAGAAGCTAGGAAGAAAGAAGCGGACGATCGTCAATTGGAGCAGAAGAAAATTGAGGCAGAGATGGACGCCCGCAGGGAAAGAGAGAAGGAGAGACAACGCGAAGAGAGAGACAAGGAAAGACAGCATGAATTAGCGCTCAATGCTTTAGAGAGTCGGAGTGCCTCTACTTCAAATAATGGAGAGCCGTCTTCGCCCCAGTCTCAAACAATGGATCTCTCCAGCACTCAGTCTGCCCAATTAACTGCTATGTCGTTTTCTTTAGAATCTTTTCCTAGCCCTAACGAAAAAATTGACAGCTACCTAGAAAAATTCGAGAGACTCGCGAATCTTTATGGGTGTCGTGGAATATTCTAATCCACATATATAAATTATTAGGTAAATATAAAGCCTAATAAATACATATAATAAATAAAGGAAGAAGAATGGTAAAGAACAGTGCTGTCACAATGACAGTACTCGAAATCCCCTTGTTTTCTGCTTCATCTGCAAATTGTAACGCTTTCACGTTGATAGTAAAAGCCTACTATATTATTACCCGCGTTCTTCAATGAAACGTGTGCTGTATTTCTTGGAAAAACATTGAGATACCCAGCGGATCAATGACCTAATTTAAATATTTCATTCATTCCATTTTATACACGGCGGAACGAACGAACAGATGGACTAAAGGATAAAGAGAGAGGGAGGGCTGAAAATCAGGAACGCATGCAACACGCGTCGCGCGATACACATATGCTGCCATCACGCGTGTAAGACTACATGCACTAACTTTTTTTCAGACGGACAGTGATAAAATACATTACCCATCCCAGAGTTAGGTTTATAAATCCTGAAAAACTCTTATTAGAAAAGATAACATTAGATGGGTTTACGGTTGAAAACATAACAGTACCCAGACAGCACATCTTCGAAACAGGAGGTAGAAAATACATATTTTGAACGCAGCCACGTAGCTCTTTTAAATTTGGATATTTGGGTTCCTTGGGGCTTGCTGACAAAGAATATGTAAAACGTTACGCAAATAGTCCAGGAATTAATAAATTATACCCAAAATAAAATAGTGGGGATGCCTGACAGCATGGAATCATTTCTGCTCATAAAATTTTTTTATAACGTGTTTGAAAAAAATCTTACGTTACAGAATTAGCCTACCATGTAAACTCCAAATTGATTGGAGCGCAACAAATGAACGACTAACCACGATTGGTCGGGCTATAAATACTATCTTGGTTGTTAGGGGAGACGGGGGAAGGTAACATTTTTTCAAACACTTGTCGAAACGGGGCCTCATTGGCTAGACTCGCTGATATAATCACTTAGGAGCGTTAGTTCGAAACCACTTGTTTAAATAAGCTTGATAAAGCATCAGTGCGTTGAAGCCAGCTCATATTTGTGTTAAATAAAAGCCTGGAACATAAGCAGATGGGAATTTGTGCCAGTAATTGTGCCAGAATTCATTGCTAATCAACGTATCTGTGTTTATTTCCATGAAATTGTGGTAAGCTTGAACCATTCAGTATCTTTTAATGAAAATTGAATGTAAATTGTTAATTTATGCCTGTATATATATGTGTAGTTCAGTGGCAAACAGGAGATAAAGCCTATAATGCTCCAGCCTGAACAGAGGGTGTCGGAGGGAAGTAAAACGGCATGGAATGGCCAAATAGTACACTGACACCTGGATGATTGATTAGACAGAAATAATGCTGGAAGTGCAGAGGCGTGGTAACCATTAAGGAGGTAAATACTGGTATAAAGTATTTCAGATGAAGCTGACAGTTGGCCTAACGCTCTGAACTCAATGTTTGTGTTGTATTGTGCTCAGTGTAGAACTAGAGTATCAATTAGTTATGAAGTAGAAGGTACATCCTTCTTGTTTTCAGGGACCGTGGTCTTGATGGTACTGAGCAGCACCTGGTCAGAGCTTTGCTGAATCCAGAGTCGGACAGCATACTCCTTGGTCCATTTAGCTATCAGTGAGGTGTCTCCAGAGCCCAGAGGAGAATTCGAGCCGAGGAGTCTTTCCCTGCCGCCATCACGCAAGATAAGCTGATTTGGCCAGCTGAGCTCAACATTATGCCCCCTCATCTTGAAATGACTTTATAAAAATAACATTCAGAGGGGAATTTAATTGTCTTAATATCAGGAACTGAGAACATCTCCAATACTAGTCCCTAAAGACAAACTATTGAAGTCATGATGACAAATACCAACAGAGCTTGAACAAAACAAAACCAGTATTACCTCATATTGCTACTACACAACTGACACACATAGGATATTTTTAATA
Source organism: Oreohelix idahoensis (assembly GCA_024509875.1). Classification (NCBI taxonomy): domain Eukaryota; kingdom Metazoa; phylum Mollusca; class Gastropoda; order Stylommatophora; family Oreohelicidae; genus Oreohelix; species Oreohelix idahoensis. The sequence goes on along the minus strand of JAMPIV010017801.1, from coordinate 19,789 downwards.
ATAATATATGTCACTACTATATTCATATTGATAAATTCTGTACATATAACTTGTAATTTAAATTGATTGTGATTCCTGGTTCCCTTTGTAGTTGAATCAGGACACATATTCATTCATGCCAACAATGAATACATATTGATATTTGAAAAGTTATCAGTGACTCCTTAAGATATTCTCATAGAGTGTTATATGTATGTGAGTGTCACAGTGTTGTCAAGAGTAGTGGATTAAATTTAATTGTTTATCTGTCTGTTGTTGTGACTTACACTTCATCATACACATACCCTAGACACATAACGTAGTCATCACACTATTCCAGAATAATTCTGACTGAGATATATAGATATGTGGTAGCAAGTAAGGTTATCTATAATATACTACTCTTAATAGATATAGATACCTTCACAGCTGATCTCAGTCAGTACACTAAGTCCCATATAAATATTTATAACATCCCACTTCACCACATATATTGGGGTCTCGCTCTTGGGATTTTGAATCTTTCCCTATTAAAAATATTGGGAGTAATTCACTTCAGGGAATATCAGAATTAAAAGGTATCCTTGGGTGGAATTAAATAAGGTTGAGCTCACGGTGCCTGTGTTGTCCATTAGATATATTTAGAGATTAAATTGTTGGTTAGACATTGTAGAAATTTACCTGATAGACAATGGCGGACCTGGCCAAGTTTCGATCTGCTGCTGTTCAGACTGCAAAAGAGTTAGGATTAGATGGGCAAGTTATGGTTGCCTATGTCACCACGGAATGTGACAAATTTATTGAACGCGAAGAAAGAAGGTTTGAAGCCGAAAGAAGGTTAGAGGCTGAAAGGGAAATTAAGAGGTTGCAGATTGAGGCTGAGGCTAAGAAATTGGAAGCAGAAAGAGAAGAGAGGAAATTAGCTGCAGAAAGGGAAGCAGAAGATAAAAGATTACAAAGGGAACATGAGTTACGACTAAGGGAGTTTGAGTTTCAAGGCCATGCTCCTGAAAATGGTGCCAGTCCCTTTGCCTCTGATGCTACGGTTACTCAAGGAGCCTCAACCTCAGCTATGAATTTTCATTTAGATCATTTTGTTGAGAAAGACGATGATATAGAGAGCTACCTAAATAGGTATGAGCTATTAGCTACCACGTATGGGTTAGAGAGAGAAAGGTGGAGCTTAAAGTTATCTCAGGGACTTCGTGGGGCAGCTTATGAAGTTTTTGCAAAAATGAGCAGAGGTGATCAGGAAAATTATGACATGCTAAAGCAGGCTCTTTTGTTAAGGTATGAAAAGAATGCAGAATTTTATAGGAAAAAATTTAGGAATGCTAAACTACTGTCAGGTGAAACCTATCACCAGTTCTCTGCACGAATAGAGACATACTTGGAGAAATGGACTTCTCTGGGGAAAACCCAAGATCTTAAGGAAATGGTCCTTATAGAGCAATTAAGAGAGTCCATGGCTCCAGACCTGAGAAAGTTTCTCATGGAACAAGGTGCAGAGAGGCTGGATGAGTTGCTAAATGTTGCTGAAAGGTATCAAGCAGCTCAAGCAGAGGTAACAGGTAATAAAAAGAAACAAGTGGATAACTTTAGGGCACCACAGAACTTTAATAAATTTGATCCTAAGGATCAAAATAAAGGTAAGCACCAATTTGATAGGCCACGGTATGAAAATAAAAATAAATTCCCACAATTCGATGAAAGGAAATATGATGAAAGAAAATCTTTCAACCAAGGAAAAAGGTGGTGTAAAAATTGTAAGATGAACAATCATGACACTGACCATTGTAGAAGGAAACCTCCTCATTTTGCTGCTATGACATCGGGGAAAAAGGAAAAGAAGGGCAAACCTGAAGAATTACAGGAACCATACCACCCCCCAGTGTGTGAAGATGTCATCTGTAATGGTGTCACTATAAGATGTTTATATGATACCGGTTTAGATTACGATTCCGTTGTGAGTTCTCACCTGGTGCAGGCCGATCAATACACCACGGAAACAGTGGAGATTCAAACTGCAACCAAGGATGTAGCTACCATGACACTTCCCGTCGCCCGAATAAAAGTGAAAACGCGATATGTGGAAGGAATCATAAAAGCAGCAGTGATAAATGAGCCAATCTACCCTCTAATATTGGGGTGTAGATATGTCTTCTTGGGGAATCCCAAGAGACCTGTGATATTGGCAACAGTGCAGACCAGATCACAGACAAAGAAGGAGGAGGATAATCCCATAAATACTCACCCAGATGAGATGAGGAAGGCACAGGCTGAGGACAAAACACTCAAGCCATGTTTCAAGAAGTTGCCCAAATCTCATACACCTCCAGGCAAGGGAGAGTTTTATATATGAAGAACAAACTGATATATAGGAAGGCTGGATCTGAATCCAATGGTCACGGACAGCTGGTCCTTCCCACTTCATATAGGACTAAAGTGTTGGAACTAGGGCATGCGATTCCCTTCAGTGGTCATATGGGAATCAGCGCAACAGGACAGCGAATAGCTTGTCACTATTTCTGGCCAGGAATAACTGAAGATATCAAACGATATGTAAAATCCTGTCCAGAGTGCCAACGAGTAGCACCTAAACATTGGACTGCACCAGCAACTCTGGGGGAAATGCCCATAGTGGGAACACCCTTTGAGAGAGTTGCCGTGGATCTTGTGGGACCTCTCACCCGAACCAAGAGAAGGAACAGCTACATTCTGACTCTGGTGGACACTTGTTCTATGTGGGGAGAGGCAGTAGCCCTGTCATCGATTGATTCAAAACATGTGGCAGAGGCATTGCTCACAATTTTCACAAGGTTAGGCTTTCCCAACCAAATCTTGACTGATAATGGCTCTCAGTTCAAGGGGAAACTAACTGAAGAAGTTTTCAGGATCTTCCAGGCCAAACACTTCCATTGTAGTGTGTATCATCCCCAAGGGAACGGCCAAGTGGAAAGATTTAACGGCACATTGATGTCGATCCTGAGAAAGTTGGCACACGAAAAACCAGATACATGGGACCAGTACCTGCACGCCGCCCTCTTTGCTTATCGGGAGGTACCCCATAGTTCAACCGGTATGGCCCCGGCAACATTATTGTTTGGAAGGCCAATAAAAGGTCCACTCGAAGCTATGTTAAGAACGTGGACTGATGAAAAGGCAGAGGAAAACATTACATCTTCATACCAATATGTGAATGAGCTGACCACTCGGTTAAAAAAAAACTGGCTGGAAACTTGCCAATGAAAATTTGAAACAAGCCAGGAAGAAACATGCTGCCTATTATAACAGGAAGGCGAAGGACAGAAATTTGGCTGTGGGAGAGAAAGTACTGCTTCTTTTGCCTGGGAGTCAGAATAAGTTACAAATTGGATGGCAGGGTCCATATACAGTTCTAGAGAAGGTGTCTAGAACAAATTATAAGATAGATAAGAAGGGGAAAGAAAAAAAATCTATCATGTGAATCTCCTGAAGAAATATTTGGAAAGAGAACATCAGGAAGAGACACACTTGTTGACCTTGTCCATCGCCATGGAGATGAAAAAGGAACCACTTTCATCATTTGAATATCCATTACACCCCTGTGAGACAGCAGCACAGGTGAAAATCAGTACACATTTAACGAAAACTCAGAAAGAGAGAGTGCAACAGGTTCTAAATAATCATGCAGAGGTGTTAACAGACCGACCAGGGCATACAAACCTATTGGAATATGATATGAAACTAATAGACTCCACACCTGTCTGTATGAAACCATATTCGATTCCGTTTGCTAAGGAGAAAGCTTTGAAGGAAGAGATAGACTATCTGTTGAAGGAAGGAATTATTTCGCACAGTGAGTCTTCGTATAGTTCCGGTGTTGTACTCTTAAGGAAGCCCTCTGGAGAACATAGACTCTGTATAGATTACAGGAGACTGAATGCTATTACAGAAGGACAGGTGGATCCATTGCCGGATACAAATCAGCTGTTTGCCAGGCTAAATAAAGCTAAATATTTCTCAAAAGTGGATCTGAGTAAAGGATACTATCAGATTCCAGTAAAGCCTGAGGTTAGACCATACCTAGCTTTTAGTACCTCAGAAGGACACTATGAGTTTAATAGATTGCCATTTGGATTGAAGAATGCGCCTAGTGTCTTCTCTAGAATGATGAGAAAATTATTGGATCCTCTGAATAATCCCTGTATAACAAATTTTATGGATGATATCCCTATAGCAACAGAAACATTTGAGGAACACATTGACTCTCTGAACATGCTGTTGAATCGACTTAGGGAGGCAAATTTAACAGCCCGACCAACCAAATGTTGCGTTGGATGTAAAGAATTGGAATTTTTGGGACACACAGTTTATCAGGGAAACATGACCCCTGACCCAAAAAATTTAGAGAAACTACAGAAAGCCCCGAGACCACAAACCAAGAAGGACGTGAGATCCTTTGTCTCATTATGTGGTTTCTACCAGAAGTATATCAAAAACTTTAATTCCATTTTAGAACAAAACTACTCGCCCCGAGACCACAAACCAAGAAAAGACGTGAGATCCTTTGTCTCATTATGTGGTTTCTACCATATATCAAAAACTTTAATTCCATATGTGCACCGTTAACTGAATTGACACGTAAAGGACATCCAGATCGCATTACATGGACACCACAATGTGAAATGACTTACCAAGAATTGAAGGAAAAGCTCACAAGTAAACCCATTTTGAAATTACCTGACTTAAGTCAAGAATTCATTGTAAGGACGGATGCCAGTAATATTGGGCTAGGAGCAACTCTACTACAGAAATCAGATGCATTGGATGGGGAATTAAGCCCAGTGGCATATGCTAGCAGAAAGTTGAATAAAGCTGAAATCAACTACTCAACTAGCGAAAAGGAATGTCTTGCAGTAATATGGGCAATAAAGAAATTCAATATTTATCTATATGGGAAGGCATTTAAGTTGCAAACAGATCACAAACCTTTATCGTTTCTAGCACAGGCTAAGCATGAGAACTCTAGGTTACTCCGATGGTCTTTACTTCTGGCTCCCTATAATTTTAGCATCGAGTATATATCTGGAAAAAACCAATTTGGGAGCTGATTTTTTAAGCCGCCATCCGTGTGATGAGAATCACCGTAAACCCCAGAAATAATAATAAATTTCTCTATGTGTATATAGAATAAAGGACTGACATATAATGTCTGTTTTAAGAGGGGAGGTGTCGTGGAATATTCTAATCCACATATATAAATTATTAGGTAAATATAAAGCCTAATAAATACATATAATAAATAAAGGAAGAAGAATGGTAAAGAACAGTGCTGTCACAATGACAGTACTCGAAATCCCCTTGTTTTCTGCTTCATCTGCAAATTGTAACGCTTTCACGTTGATAGTAAAAGCCTACTATATTATTACCCGCGTTCTTCAATGAAACGTGTGCTGTATTTCTTGGAAAAAAACATTGAGATACCCAGCGGATCAATGACCTAATTTAAATATTTCATTCATTCCATTTTATACACGGCGGAACGAACGAACAGATGGACTAAAGGATAAAGAGAGAGGGAGGGCTGAAAATCAGGAACGCATGCAACACGCGTCGCGCGATACACAAATGCTGCCATCACGCGTGTAAGACTACATGCACTAACTTTTTTTCAGACGGACAGTGATAAAATACATTACCCATCCCAGAGTTAGGTTTATAAATCCTGAAAAACTCTTATTAGAAAAGATAACATTAGATGGGTTTACGGTTGAAAACATAACAGTACCCAGACAGCACATCTTCGAAACAGGAGGTAGAAAATACATATTTTGAACGCAGCCACGTAGCTCTTTTAAATTTGGATATTTGGGTTCCTTGGGCTTGCTGACAAAGAATATGTAAAACGTTACGCAAATAGTCCAGGAATTAATAAATTATACCCAAAATAAAATAGTGGGGATGCCTGACAGCATGGAATCATTTCTGCTCATAAAATTTTTTTATAACGTGTTTGAAAAAAATCTTACGTTACAGAATTAGCCTACCATGTAAACTCCAAATTGATTGGAGCGCAACAAATGAACGACTAACCACGATTGGTCGGGCTATAAATACTATCTTGGTTGTTAGGGGAGACGGGGGAAGGTAACATTTTTTCAAACACTTGTCGAAACGGGGCCTCATTGGCTAGACTCGCTGATATAATCACTTAGGAGCGTTAGTTCGAAACCACTTGTTTAAATAAGCTTGATAAAGCATCAGTGCGTTGAAGCCAGCTCATATTTGTGTTAAATAAAAGCCTGGAACATAAGCAGATGGGAATTTGTGCCAGTAATTGTGCCAGAATTCATTGCTAATCAACGTATCTGTGTTTATTTCCATGAAATTGTGGTAAGCTTGAACCATTCAGTATCTTTTAATGAAAATTGAATGTAAATTGTTAATTTATGCCTGTATATATATGTGTAGTTCAGTGGCAAACAGGAGATAAAGCCTATAATGCTCCAGCCTGAACAGAGGGTGTCGGAGGGAAGTAAAACGGCATGGAATGGCCAAATAGTACACTGACACCTGGATGATTGATTAGACAGAAATAATGCTGGAAGTGCAGAGGCGTGGTAACCATTAAGGAGGTAAATACTGGTATAAAGTATTTCAGATGAAGCTGACAGTTGGCCTAACGCTCTGAACTCAATGTTTGTGTTGTATTGTGCTCAGTGTAGAACTAGAGTATCAATTAGTTATGAAGTAGAAGGTACATCCTTCTTGTTTTCAGGGACCGTGGTCTTGATGGTACTGAGCAGCACCTGGTCAGAGCTTTGCTGAATCCAGAGTCGGACAGCATACTCCTTGGTCCATTTAGCTATCAGTGAGGTGTCTCCAGAGCCCAGAGGAGAATTCGAGCCGAGGAGTCTTTCCCTGCCGCCATCACGCAAGATAAGCTGATTTGGCCAGCTGAGCTCAACATTATGCCCCCTCATCTTGAAATGACTTTATAAAAATAACATTCAGAGGGGAATTTAATTGTCTTAATATCAGGAACTGAGAACATCTCCAATACTAGTCCCTAAAGACAAACTATTGAAGTCATGATGACAAATACCAACAGAGCTTGAACAAAACAAAACCAGTATTACCTCATATTGCTACTACACAACTGACACACATAGGATATTTTTAATAATATATGTCACTACTATATTCATATTGATAAATTCTGTACATATAACTTGTAATTTAAATTGATTGTGATTCCTGGTTCCCTTTGTAGTTGAATCAGGACACATATTCATTCATGCCAACAATGAATACATATTGATATTTGAAAAGTTATCAGTGACTCCTTAAGATATTCTCATAGAGTGTTATATGTATGTGAGTGTCACAGTGTTGTCAAGAGTAGTGGATTAAATTTAATTGTTTATCTGTCTGTTGTTGTGACTTACACTTCATCATACACATACCCTAGACACATAACGTAGTCATCACACTATTCCAGAATAATTCTGACTGAGATATATAGATATGTGGTAGCAAGTAAGGTTATCTATAATATACTACTCTTAATAGATATAGATACCTTCACAGCTGATCTCAGTCAGTACACTAAGTCCCATATAAATATTTATAACATCCCACTTCACCACAATGGGTTAGAGAGTACCCGCTGGGCGCTCAAACTTTAACGTCACTGAAAGGCAATGCTTATGACGTGTACACAAGGCTGGGACCGAATCAACATGATTATGACCTGTTGAAGAAGGCCTTACTACAGCAGTTTGAGATGACTGCCCGAAAGTTTCTGCAGTTGTTCAGAAACAGCCGAAAAGAGAGCACGGAAACATTTCCCCAGTTCTCTTCACGTCTCACGGGTTATCTGACAAAGTGCATTGAATTATCTGACCTACCTCTTTCATATGAGGGACTCCTCGAACTTGTTCTTGTGGAGCAGATAAAATCCACTTTGTCGAATGAAACTCGTAGATTTTTGGCTGAACAGGGGGCAGTCAGGCTTGAAGACATACTCAATAAAGCCGAACGCTATAGCAATGCAATGGCCGAACTTCCCAGCACTAAACGTAAACCCACCGATGAGCCATCTCGAAAACAGAATCTAGAGCAGGCATCCTATTCTTCCACTTCCTCTCAACATTATAACCAACGAGATAACAATACCCAGAAACCTCCCCAGGAAAAATCGAAATTCTACAAAACCCGATACCCCCCCAACAACAATTCTGATCAACCCAACAAGCCTACGTGGCAGCGCGGCCACCAAGGTCAAGGAAAAGGGAAGACCCCTACACCAGGAACGTCTGATCAGGGCAAACAAACCGGTGCAAACCGCATTGGATGTTTGCATACAGCCTCGAAAGGTAGAGTCAACGTCAGTGATTCTCAACCTGAGGGGGACCGACCCTCAACTCGAGGAACTGTAATTTTGAATGGTACCTCAACTACTTGTCTCTTTGACACTGGATTAAGTTTTAGTTGTATTGTTGCTAGACACCTAGTCAAACCAGGTCAGGAGACAGAGGAAACCGTCAAACTTAGTGGAGTTTTCAGGAGTGACGCACCCAGGACGCTTCCTATCGCACTGGTAGAAATACACTCTGACTTTGTCAGAGGAGTTATTAAAGCGGCCATAATGGATGATCCGATCTACCCAGTTATCCTGGGATGTAGATATGTGTTCATTGGGAGACCTAAGGAGCCGATTGTGGCAGCGGTAACCACAAGAGGGCAAGCCAAGAAGGAGAGGGAGCCTGCGCCAAACTTGTTGCCAAATGAACTGAAGGAGGCGCAACAAAAGGACCCTACTCTGGCGCCCTGCTTTAAAAAACTGCCCATGGCTAAGGACCCTAGACACAACGGAGACATCTTTTCTAAGGATGGTGTATTGTATCGTGGAACGGGCAACCCGGACACAGGGAATAACCAGCTCCTAGTACCGACGCAGTACAGAAACCAGATCTTAGAAATGGGGCACTCTCTTCCCTTTAGCGGACATATGGGACAAAACGCCACTATTCAGCGAATAAAAAACCCACTATTGGTGGCCAGGAATGAACTCTGACATTGTCAGGTATGTGAAATCCTGCGCCCAGTGCCAACGGGTAGCACCCAAGCACTTGACACCCCCAGTACCTATGGGGCAAATGCCAATAGTAGGGACTCCATTTGAACGGGTTGCTGTCGACATTATTGGTCCTCTGGAAAAGACCAAAAGAAGGAACAGGTTCATCCTGACCTTAGTTGACACTTGCACTATGTGGGCCGAAGCCGTACCGCTACCATGCACTAATTCCAAGCATGTCGCAGAAGCCCTTGTGCAAATTTTTACACGGTTGGGATTCCCTCAACAAGTTTTGACGGACAATGGATCCCAATTCCGTAGCCTGTTAATGGAGGAGATCTTTAAGATCTTGAGGGCCAAACATATCCACACAAGTCCCTACCATCCGGCCGGAAATGGGCTCGTGGAACGTTTTAACGGTACCCTCACCATGATGTTACGTAAGCTGGGTCAGGAGAAACCGGAAGACTGGGACCAATATATATCGGCTGCCTTATTCGCCTACCGAGAGGTACCCCAAGCGTCTATGGGTTTTGCGCCAGCTACACTTTTATTTGGCAGACCTATTAAGGGGCCACTAGAAGCCTTACTTCGGTCCCTGACTGACCAGAAGGCTGACGAGACAGTCGTCTCTGCAAGCAAGTACGTATCTGAGCTTAAGGAAAGGCTAAAGCTAGGATGGGATCTAGCTACTACCAACCTTAAGAAAGCCCGTGCTAAAATTACTAAAAGATACAACAAAGCTGCAAAAGAGAGAGAACTACAACCAGGGGAGAAAGTCCTATTGCTACTTCCAACCGGAAGCAATAAACTTCGCATCGGATGGCAAGGACCGTTTACCGTCCTTAAAAAGATCTCACGTACAAGATCTCCATCAAAGGAAAGGAGAAGGTCTTCCACATAAATCTGCTAAAGAAATATTTGGAAAAACCGGTGCCATCCTCCGAGCATCTCCTGGCTGTCGCCATAGCAACGGAAGACGAGGAAGATGGTGATGGTTGCATGGAGTATCCATTGCAACCCACAGAATCCTTTAAAGATGTCAAGTTCGGCGACAATCTCTCACCAGAACAACAAACAGAAACCAGGGCTCTACTAAAACAGTACAGTGCAGTCTTAACGGATGTACCGGGTCGAACAAATCTCATTGAATTTGATATGAAATTAACAAACGAGACCCCTGTTCAAACCAGAGTTTACCCCATCCCGTACGCTAAAGCTGATGCACTTCGCGGAGAAATAGACAAGCTGCGTCAGGCAGGAATTATCAGTGAGTCTACATCTCCTTACAGCTCGAGTGTATTGCTGTTGCAGAAGCCCAATAAGGAAGTTCGGCTGTGCATTGATTACAGGTTGCTAAACGCTGTAACGGAATTCCAGCCCGAACCTCTCCAAACTGTTTCTGAGTTGTTCACCAAGCTCAGCAAAGCAAAGATCTTCTCCAAGATTGACCTCAGCAAAGGTTATTATCAAATACCACTCAAGGAGGAAATTAAACCTTTGTTAGCTTTCAGCACTAGTAAAGGACATTACACATTTAACGTGATGCCGTTCGGTTTGCATAACGCACCAGGAGTGTTCACCAGGATGATGAGGAAGCTTCTACAACCTTTGCAAAGTCCCCATATCCATAATTTCATGGATGACATCTTAATTGCATCGGAAACCTATGAAGAACATATTGCTACGGTTGCTATGCTCCTCAGGAGACTACAGGAAACGGGTCTCACAGCCAGACCTAGCAAATGTCTCATCGGGTTTGAACAGTTAGACTTCCTGGGGCACACTATTTCTCACGGATGCAGTTGGCCTATTAAGAAGAACGTGGAGAAAATAATGGCAGCAAAAAGACCCCGAACGAAGAAAGACGTACGTTCCTTCATATCGCTATGTGCATACTATCAGAAGTACATCCAGAACTTCAACGGACTGACGGCACCTCTGACTGACCTCACAAAGAAAGGTTGTCCTGATAAGGTCATATGGGATCAAAAGTGCGAACACGCGTATAGCACTTTGAAAGGACAGTTGTCTGCATACCCCATTTTGAGGTTGCCTGACCTCAAGAAACCTTTTGTACTGAGAGTCGACGCGTCAGGTCAGGGCATCGGGTCAACACTGCTTCAAGCCGATGACAGTGACCTGAACATGCTATTTCCAGTTGCCTATGGCAGTCGGAAATTAAATAAAGCGGAACGGAACTACAGCGTAGTTGAAAGGGAATGTCTTGCTCTGATTGACGGTATCAGACGCCATCATGAGTTTCTTTATGGTACATCTTTCACGGTGCAAACAGACCACGCTCCGTTAGCATTTCTTGGTGCCAATAAAGAATTTAACGCAAGGATCATGCGTTGGGCGCTTCTTTTAAGCGTTTATTCTTTCAAAGTGGAATATATTCCGGGAAGACAGAATGTCGGGGCTGATTTCCTGAGTAGAAACTGGTCTACAGAGGAAGAAGAGCAAACTGAAGATACCACTCATCCTAAAATCACCAATCAGGTCACCTCCATTGTCAAAAAATGAAACATGAAAAATGGTTTCATGTCTAAAAGTGGGGACGATTGTGACGTACGTCTAGTTTGTCAAGTGAATTCTCCCTGATATGATGGATGATTTAAAGGGACTTTTAGCTTTTCATAACATTAGAACCCCTGAACATTTGTTGTAACTTTTCGTTTGCCAGAACTCATTCCACCGGGACTCATTTCGTATGCGGCACGAGATCAAAGAGACAGTCGGAGGGATTTCAGGGGAGACTATCGGCGTTATGAAAGACAGTAGTGGTCCCTGATACGAGATGCAGTTGCTTGCCGCTAATTTCGCGTCTAGGTGTCAATCGCAACCGAGCGAACGGGGGAAAGCCGAAACGGGCAGCAGCGAGCGGATACGAAGACCAGGGGGCGGCTTCTTCCCTTGATTTGGCGGTTAGATCCCCAAATCGTTCGTGAGATCAAATAAGCTGTCAAGTTTATCATGTCCCACTCAACTTACATTCCATTTTAGCTAAATAGACCATCAAGACTAGACACGTTATCATTCGCTGGCCAGAACTTGATAGTAGCACTAGCGATATTTGAAATCTTGCTAGATTATCCCATGGATTTTCATTTTATTTGCAGTGAATTCTATTTCTGTGCAAAGCGGTAATATATATATTGTGTAAAGTGATCAGTGGTCTAGTTCATTCATTATATTTCATTGGATTTTGTGTTAATTTAAACCTATTAAATTAAACCGTCTCAATAGTTCCAGTTGTAAATATAATGATCTATCTATTATATTATTTCAAAAGATAATAGATGCTTAAATTAACTTTTAAAGTCGCGAAGGAATTTATAATTAATAAATTTAGTTAAGTCCTATATTTATAGATGTGTGATTTAACCACTAGAACTCGCGCAGTGTTTATTAAATACATAATTAAATACTCGAGTGTATAATAGGCTTAACGGGAAATTTATCGCGCGCTTAGAAGATTATTTGTTTTAAAGTATGATTATGTTGTTATGGGTTTTCTATCTTTTTCTCTAGATTGATCACCTTTTGCAATCCCAGCAATAACGACATCTTTCAGAGTTTCCATACTCGGTTCTTAAACTTCCAGACAGTTTGATGAGACATTTTTTTAAAGTAAATCTTGTGGTGGTCCGGTACGGCCTAGCTAACCTAATTACATGAAAGAAAGCCTACCCAAGATCATTTGATTATTATCATCAAATTAAATCTGTAAGATACACTGGAAGATGAACAGTGCCAGTAGCGATAGTTTATATACTGCTCTATTGTGAGAGATTACCGATTTACCTGACTGTGACCGAGCAGAGTTTTTCCTCACTAGATTAAAAAAAAACTTTCCCGGTCAGTGACTATCATCACGCAGTGAAGGATTATACCATCACCTCATTTTTCACCCCTATGTCGAACTGCGTCAGTGCCATCCCATAGACTCGTTTCTTTATAATAAAACACAAGAACTCTTAGAACTTCAAGTCCGGCGATAAGCGGGAATATTTGCTCTCAGTGAATCCTCGCATTATCTGGGGCGGGACATAGAAGGACTAGACAGTTGTCATACGTCAAGAGTTAATTATTGTGTTTTATCATTCTAAGGGATTGTCTGATGCTGCAACTCGGTAAGTGTGTGGTGTATATGAGTGTGGATCCGCACAGTGTGTATGAATGACAGGAGATTTAATTTTTTTGCAACAAACCATTTGTTAACTTGCCTACCGGGTAATACGTTTTCTGTATACCCGGCATTGTTCCTTTAGTGGGATAATTTGTTAACTCTGTTTCATCCCCCCCCCCCCCTCTTTCTTTTTTTCTTTGCTTAGTAAAGGGAAGACACCAGTTGGGATAACAGTATTTTTTTGTCTACCACCATAACTAATTTGGTAACACCTCTTTTCAGAGTAATTAACTTCACTGTTAGGTTAACGTACCCGTGTTCCTGATATTATCTATCTCTGGACTGGGTTTATCTTTGTTTAATAAGCGGGAAGGGCTTAGTCGATACCAATCTTCTTCACCCCCTCCCAAACTTGTTATTTGCATTTGTGTACTTATGATAATTTATGTAATACCTGATATTTGTTAGTGATTGATGTTTTAAAGTGAATAAAATCACATAAACTCATTTAGTTCTGTGTGTTGGATATACCCAAAGCCCAACTTTTCCCCTATTCGTTTAATATAGTTTGTATCTACATCGTCTGTGTGTGTGAAAAACACCAAATCGGTGTGCGCGCAGATGCGAGTCTGGAAAACTGGCAAATAATTGTTTGACCAGGAGAGCGGAAGAGAAGATTGAGAGAAGCGATTTGTCGTAAATAAGTCTGTCTTTACTCTCCTCCAGCACGCTGTGAAGCAACTATTTAATATCTACATTTTCTATCACTGAGTTTGCATCATCATTCTACACTCTAAACCGGACTACTATTTCTAGACTCTCTTTTCTCTCAAAATAAATTTACGACAGATACAAATTAGCGCAAGTTCATCTCCCCCCCCCCCCCAAAAAAAAAAACTAATGAGGTGAACGCCGAATAAGTTTACTTTCACGATGAATCCTGGCGACGATACAAGTCATAAAGGGGTTCTTCACTGTTCTAAAAAACTAGCACTGTTCCTCTGATAAGTGCACATGGGAATATAAGTATAGACACAGGAACTACAACTGAATATTTCCGTTGCGACAACTCTTGCAGTGTTGAGAGCGGGCGGGGGAGAAACAGTCTCGTTTCCCGCTCGTTCTGGAACTTCTATCTGGATATATAGGGTTACTACAAATATTGAACAGTGTGAGAATCCTTGGTGTTTACCGTTTTTAAGAGAGGGGAACACTTCTAGAATATCTGGAAAATTCCGGTTGCTACAAATGTTACAAATGATGATGATGGATTTTCTATCAGCCGACTCTTTGCCAGATCGTCAGTCCTGCACAGTGTATATATTAGTACTCCACTTGGATTACAACTGTCAGGTGTTGGGGAAAATAATAATAATGTTTTCAGGTATACGCCACTGTTGGCTGATAAAAATAATATCCTGGATTTAGGTAAGTCCAGTAGTATAATTTATAGTCATAGAGTATCTTCGGCTAGTACACACTTAACCATGGAAATGGAAAAGAAAAAGACCGCTGGTTCGTTCACTTGGGGTCAGATCTGCTAAAAATACAAGAAAACATTTATGGGAAAATGCAACCACTCTATGTAAATGTATATAAATATATATATAGACGGGGACACGACAGTCTCTCGTCCGCTCTGTCAATCCTGACGAATATAAAAGATACACGGTGTTTTCCCTGCCTCTTACACACAGACATCGCTGGCTGCGGATTTGGGTCGGACTGAGTCGATGAAGGCTTTCCCGCCCCTTCTCGCGGCTGGCAGACACACGCACAGTGTGTTATTTATTACTTTTCTCACAATGCACCACGCACAACAAATCACCTATCCTGTAGTAGCTATTAAATTGTCGGTGTCTGTTAATTTGTCGTATGGCATTTAAAAAATAATAGACGCTATAATAACAAAAATTACAAATGAAATATAAACAGTATTATTTCCTCCCACTGTCAGTCGCCTCTAAGTCCGGTTTGGTTAACCGTCCTACACTGTAAACAACAAATTACCGTCTCGTCTCAGCTATGAAGCGTCGGTGATGTGGTCTAACATTTTAATTGAATATCTGGTTATGAAAATCGCAACGCGTTATTTTATTTAATTCGCCTTACTAGCAAGAAAGATCTAAGTGAAGTATTTAACTGTATGTTTAAAGTATTTAAGTGTTTAAATTTAAATGCTATCACCGTAAATTACTTCTAACTCTTAGAACTATTTACCAGAAATCCAGAATGAAAATCTCCACGAATCACTTTTTTAAACAGTAATCCAAAAGAAATGGTTTATAACTACAGGCTAGACTTCTTCTCAAAATTCTGTCAGACGACTGATGATGGGTTATAGAAACAGCCGTGTATATATCATTAAATGGATTTTCATCTCTAATGGCGTTAATTCGCACTCCTGCGTGGGACAAAAATTCAGAAGCTAGAGATGCAAGATAAAAGGCTTACGGTTCGGTCTTCTAAAGGTTCTCGTCTGGAGCGGTGACTGACATCAAAAGACTTTCTGTTCTCCTAGCGGTTTTATCTGTAGAATGCTCGTGTTCCAAGATCAAAGGATATTAGGGATTTGTAGATTTCCCCTGAGCAAACTTCAAAGAAGTCTGTTATCTCTCTCTCTCTCTCTCTCTCTCTCTCTCTCTCTCTCTCTCACGTGCTGTCTGTCAAGTATTATATGATTGACAGATGAGCTCGAGTGTGTAAAACAAAGCGTGATTTGTTTCCTGTTATGACTGACAGGTCAACGAAGATTGTAAACACTGCGTTAGCCCGTGTTTAAAAAAAAGAGGGCGGGGACAAAATGGTGAACTGCAGAATTAGACAGTTGGTATATAATGCATGATTTAGCTAACAAATCAGAGAGCAGCTATAAGGTTACAATAAGCTGTCAGATTACTGCAGTCTCTTTTCCATTATACTTCATATATATATATATGTGTGTGTGTGTGTGTGTGTGTGGGTGTGTGTGTGGGTGTGTGTGGGTGTGTGTGGGTGTGTGTGGGTGTGTGTGGGTGTGTGGGTGTGTGTGGGTGTGTGTGGGTGTGTGTGGGTGTGTGTGTGGGTGGGTGTGTGGGTGTGTGGGTGGGTGTGTGGGTGTGTGTGTATATATATATATATATATATATATATATATATATATATATATATATATATATATATATATATATATATATTATATATATATATATATATAATATATATATATATATATATATATATATATATATATATATATATATATATATATATATATATATATATACTAATAATAATAATAAATTCTTTAAGCGCCAAAACACGAAGTGCACATTAAAAAGGGCCCAACGCTTCCTTCTCTTATTATTGTTCTTCTGACCTGCTACCCTCAGGATCCAAGTGAACATTCGTAGGACATGTGAAATGTGTCTTTTCCTTAATTAGTCGGAGTGTTTACATATTTCTGCCTAGAGTCTTCTCTTATTTGTCGATTAGTCTTGAATTCTTTCCAACTGATGTTCATGAGTTTTCTAAGACATTTGTTCTCGAATGTATTGAGCTTGTTCTCCGCTGTGTTTGTTATTTTCCACATCTCGCAGCCGTATGTTAACACTGAGATAACATTTGAATTTACCAGACGAAGCTTGGTATTATAATTCAATGATCGTAATTTCCAAATGTTAGATAATCTATTGCTAGCTGCCAAAGCAATTAATGGATTTCTCTTGTTGTGTCACCATCCTGAGTCATTTTATTGCCTAAATATTGAAATTTCAACTTTCTGTAGTGCATTCAAGATGATGGTCTCGTTTAGAAAAGTTCATAGGTTTTTTAGAGGCAATTTGGAGACCAAAAGAGATGCAAAATTATTTTATTGCTTCAATTGTCTTGGTGCTTGAAAATGCTACATCATCTGCGAAATCCAGGTCCCCCAGGAAATTTTCCATTTGTCCATTTTATACCCCAATTGTTCATTGTGGGTATGTTTTCTCATAACCCAATCAATAGCTATTCCAAAAAGTAGTGGTGACATAATACAGCCTTGTTTCATTTTCCCCTGTTTCTACTATAAACCATTTCTGTATTCCCTTTTTATTTGTCTAACACAACATCTTGCATTGTCATATGCATTATATTCAATATTTTGTTGGAAAACCATAGATGTAAGTATCTTCCAGAAAGGTAAATTATGGGAATTCAATCCAACAGCCAAATGAAGAGATGGGATGAGCACTTCATGGAGGTCCTAAAACAGAGCCACAACCAACAGTTAGTCTGATTTTAGAAACATTCACTGTAACTCTGCGTCCAAGTCAAAACCATTCTGCTGAGGAGTTTGACGTTTGAGGATCATGGATAAAGCAGTTTAAATGACAATCAACCTCTTCAACCACCACAACAATGGTAAGAACAATTATTGTAAAGTTACCTGAAAGATATAGACTGCTGCGTAAATCTCTTGCATGTAGTTGCACGTGAAAGACTTAAATTGCATGCTATATATATACTGAAGCACATTAAAAACGCACCACCTGTATAATCCAGGAACAGAGTGTGAAATGTAAATATAAGTGTTTACAAATTTACATATTTGGAATCTTTATTCATTTTCCTATGAATCCATGCTGGTCATTAATTTGTACATTTGATTGTTATGAAATTCATTGCATTCTGTGCAGGCAAGGGAGAAAACCAAAAATGCAACCAATAAAAAAATTCATTCACACTATCCTCAGTATCTGGTATGTCCACCGTGTGCTTGCAAATTGGCTTGGCAGAGGCTCCGCATGGAACGCACAAGTCTCTGAAGGAAATTCCGGTGAATCAAGTCCCATTCAAGTGTTAGAGCAGCTTCGAGCTGTTGCAGATTAGCTGGACAACCTTGCCTGTAGACTCTGCGTCCAAGCTCGTCCCACAGATGTTCTATAGGGACATGTCTGAGGATAGGGCAGGCCAATCAATCGTCACAATGTTCTGCTGCTGTAGATATTGCTGCGTAATGCATGCGGTGTGTGCACGTGCGTTATCCTGCTGGAGAAGCTGTAGGTGTGGGTAATTTGTGAACGCAGGAGCAATTAATGCATCCAGAACCTCATCTCGATATGTCACAGCATTAACATTTCCACGGAAGACGTGAAGAGGCAAGCGATGGTGAAAACTGAATCCTCGCCAAATGACAATACTGCCACCTTCAAATCGGTTGTGCTGACGAACACAGCAATCTGCAAAGCGCTCTCCACACCGTCGCCAAATCCGCATACGTCTATCAGCAAAGGATATATTGAATCTGCTCTCGTCTGTGAATAGGACAGCCTTCCACTGCAGTCTAGTCCATCTGACATGTTGCTCTGCCCATTGCAGGCGCTGCTGACGATGTCTGTGAGTCACGTTTGGCCTAACATAAGGTCGTCTTGCAGTAAGGCCTGTATCTCTGAGTCGTCGTATGCCTGTCATTCATGAGACTTGCCCACGTCTACCCACTATTGCTCTTGCTGTTTGACTTGCCGGGAGAGAACGATTCCTTAAGTGACTCAGAACAATATGACGATCTTGCGCAGGGGTAGTAACTCGTGGTTGGCCACTCCGAAATCTATCCCGGGCACTGCCAGTGATTCCGTAACGTTCATTGAGACGTACAATAGTGCTGTGGTGGCAATTCATCCTTCTGGCAATGGCCGGCGAGCTCATTCCGGTCTCCAACATACCAATGGCTTGTTGGCGGTCGTTTTCAGATAGTCGTGGCATTTCAAGTACATGTACTGGGTATTTTGTCTCAACGGCCTTTTTATACCAAGTATACCGCCACAACGCGTACACATTTTCAGGATCATAGCTGTTGGGAATCGTGTTGCACGTGTAACTTTCATTGTTTTTATGTAGTCTGTACACAAACCCGTGGGTTGAATCATGCACTTTCCATTCCAGCAGCCATTCTCTCTCTACCTCATGACAAACACGGGGAAAATCCATTCCCACACTTTTTTTTCCAGCTTCTCGGCATAAGTATATATAATAGTGGTGCGTTTTTAATGAGCTTCAGTATATACTATAAGGGGTGTCAGTATCAAAAGTCCAGTGGGGAACGCGCAGTGGCGACTCGTTGACTTCGCGCTGGTGTCTCAGTGTGTGCGACGGAACGAACGGAATAATTTGTCTTCTCCTTGTTACTTTCACAATTGCCTCCACGGCTGGCGGAGTTGTGGAATTTAAAGTTGCTACCATAAGTGAAATGGGTTCATTTTCGATGCAAGACAACAGGAAGCTGAGACGCTTGGGAGTCATGACCCAAGTGGGCCCGCCCCCCTTAGAGTGTAAAGGAGTATATAGGGCCGAAACACTTGTCGGACGGGGGGACTTCTTCTGATGATCAGATTGCTTCCTGTTGTATCGCTCTGTAAAGAGTTTCCTATCATATTCCTTCACCCGTGGTAATTTCAGATCTCAATATTTTACGAGGGCGGCTCTCTGTGACACGCTCCAGTGTAGCAAATGTAATTTTTGCTGGGGAGGTTAAGACGTTATTCCTAACAAGAAAGATAGTTGTGTCTGTGTAAACTGTGTGAGGTCAAGCACATGTAGGTCCCTGACTCTAAAAAAGATGATGATGATGATAATGATATATATCAGGGAACCCAAGC